>JAKTVX010000034.1:0-121904 GCA_030581755.1 Crinitomyces ghanaensis
ATAAATTTTTTTTTTTTTTTTTTTTTTTTTTTTTTTTTTTTTTTTTTTTTGTCCTGTGCGCCGCGCGATGGACCATGCATATGTTCTTTCTTTAAGTCCCAAAAAAATTCTCATTTTCCTGTCCCACAGTTAAAGTTAACGTTATAAAACAACTTAGCTTGTGGGTTCCTTGCATACCGACCGACCTACTATTACTTCCTTCTTCTTCCGTTTATTGACTTTGCTCAATTTTATTTTATTTTTTTTTCTCTTTCACACCAATCCGCCTCCCGCGCGTTAGCTTATACCAATGTCATCCGCCAATGATGGAGGTGATGACCTCAGTCTACCAAAGGCAACAGTACAAAAAATTATATCAGAAATTATCCCATCAGACTTAGTTTTCGCCCGCGACACAAGAGACGCCCTAATCGAATGCTGCGTGGAATTTATCATGATTCTCTCAACTGAATCAAATGATATCGCTGAGCGTGAAAGCAAAAAAACCATCGCGCCGGAACATGTTATAAAAGCTTTGGAAGCTTTAGGATTCGAAGACTACATCAATCCCATCAAAGACGTTGTCCAAGAACATAAAGAATCTCAAAAAATTAGAGATCGTAAGGTCGGCAAATTAGAATCTTCCGGTAGAACTGAAGAAGAATTACTACAGGAACAAGAACGTCTTTTTGCTCAATCGAGATCTAGACTTAACAGTAGTGCTACTGTTCCCACTTTAGGCAGTAGCGATAATAATGGCGCCGACGATGTTCACGCCAAATCTGAAGAGTAATAACTAAGAAAACGATCATCAACTAATGGTATGCGGAAGCGTGCAAACCCAACGCAGGAGGACGAAAAAGAGAAAGATATATTCTGAATGAGTGGAGAAGACGAATGAAATTAGTGGCATCTTTTTATAGCAAATCGGTGGCTCTGCAGGAAGGAGGAATTCTTACCATCTTTGGATCTTCTATGAGCACCATCTAACTAAAGTAACAATGTATTTAACTAGATTCAAAAAGTTTTTATTCAATCAATTATGCATCAATTTATCATCATATTAGTTTGTCCCATTACTAGGTGTGCCAGTTGCGCCGGCATTCGCAGAGCCAGCCCCAGCAGCAGCAGTAGCCCTCGCCACCGTAACGTCAACCGCTCGTGCATCGTCTTCAGTAAATGCAGATGTCATCAAGTGATATCTGGCCGGACTGCTTTGAGAAATACCAAGAAATGTATCTCGGAAGACTCCAAACACGTTAATATCGTCCATTGGTGACTCGCTCAAATAGTCCTCTTCTAATTCATCTTCGTCGAATCCGTACGCAGCTGATGACGCTTTGCCAGCCGCTGACGACAAATATTCTGCATATTCTCCACTCTCCTCAGCAAGCTGTCCAGCTGCTTCGCTTGCTCCGGCTGCTCCACCTTCGTATTCTTCATCTTCATCTGCCCATTCGTCTTCATCATAAATATTGTCATATGCTAGTCCGTCGTCTAATGTAAACTCTTTGCGAAGCTCTTCTCTTTTCTCAATAGCCTGAGGCAACTTAACCATAATGCTAACCAGTCCCTTGGTAATCTGCGGGAGGTTGCTTCTAATGCCGTCGGGAATTTGATTGTCTTGTAATGTCAAAACTGTCATCAACGCCATAGCAGCCGACTTCAAGTCAGTAACCCGGCAGAACTTTTCCATATTCTCAAACCACAAGCTGAAGAAGCGTTCTGTAAACTGCTGCGATTCCAAAATAACAAAAGTCGCCGCTCCATTGTTGTATAACGCAGCAATGACGACTTCCAACAGACTGACCAAATACTCAGGCTCCACCAATGACTTCTCATTGGATGCAAGTCTGCTTGAGACCTGATTGACTACTGGCTCCAAGTACTGATCCATCACATTCGTGCCTTTAGTGGCCTGTAATAGTTTGATCATTACAATGCATACCCTTGTGCGATCTGTCGACCCCAATCGTTCGCGGTCCGCCATAACGTGTAGGTATATGTTGACAAACAGGCTAAGCATGTCTGGTGATTGAACAATCTGCGCCGATCCATACTGAATGTAGTTCTCTAAAGTTGGGGTAACGTCTTCAAGGAAATCATATCCTCCATTGCTTAACATGTTAGGTACGAGTTTCAGCACCTCCCACATGCACGGGGTGACACTCTTAAGACAGAAAATAGAATTCTCGGTCAACTGGAAGATCTCAGTATAGAAGTCAATCATGTTGTGTTGCAACACAATCTGGTACATAGGCATAAATACCACCTCTAACTGCATGACAATCTCTGGCGAGTTGTCAAGAGCCATGAGTAGACTCATCAGTGTGTTAAGAATGCCAAGTGCCGCCATAGTCTTGTCATCACCATACATGTCGTCCAAATTGAAATCATCCGGATTCACGTTGCTAGCTTTCTCTGCCATCTCCGTAGCGATCCTCATAAATTGATCCCTCATCTGCGTAGCTAACTCGACAGCAAAAGGGGTCAGTTGTTGTGAGAATACTTCGACAAATTCTTCCATGATTCCAGTCAATGCATCCATATCCATTTTGGCCGTCAGTTTCAAGAAATGATCCATGACCTCGGTAATGCGGGCCGAAAGTGCTTCCTTGACAATCTCGTGCTGAATCATCGGCTGCAATACCAAACATGCCTCTACTTGCACAGGCAGGTGCTCATCTCCCATCAACCGCATAATGGCTTGGTAGGCAGCCTGCACATGTTCCATGTTGCTGAACTGAATGTCGGCATATCGGTTCAAAAATTCTAATGCTCGGGCTCTTAAAAATCCAAATGGATTCTCGAAATCTGGAAATACGTATCTGATTACAAAATCTTCCATTTGGTCCACAATTGGGCTCTTCTTGGACAACACTAGATAGCTTATGCATCCCAGCATTCTTAGCGCACCTTCCTTCTTGCGGCACATGTCCATGTCTGTAGGGTTTTGAGCTTGCATTTGCACAATATTTTGGATAAACTGTAAGGTCGGAGTAAAAACGGTATTCCTCTTCTTTCTCACAAGTGTCAACAACAAGTTGGTAGCAGCGGTGTCAGCAGTGATGAATTCCTCAAAAATGTCAAAATATTGATGAATATATTCCTCAGGCTCTGTCTCAAACATTTCGAGAGCCTTGTCTGTAGGACATAGCGATGGGAAGATCACATGCGCAATGAGGTGCTCTACGTGAGGTTTGATCAGTTGCCATGTGGTCTTATTGTATACACAGCATTCGATGAACCCGAGCAAGTGGTATAGACTGGGTCCGCTCATCCATGTCTGCTTTTCAATCCATAGCTGGATCTGTTCAAAATATGTCTCAAGGATCTTTGGCACAAATTGTCCAATAAACATGACGCTAAAGTCTTGGTATTTCTGTTCCTTCTCAGAGAGACCTCGTTGTAATGAGTACTTCGACATAAGCCGGATCAGATTGAAAAAGGACCACTTCTTGCATTTGACCCACGGATGCAATTCCCGGTCTTCTTCATCAACGTTCATAACCTCGGAGTTATAAGGCTTTTTGATCACCAGCAAGAACAATTGAGCCCAGCCAGCCATGGCCTCGGGTTGTTGCAATGCAACCGGAAGCTCTGAATAGATAGCCATTTTATAGATCTTGATTACGTCTCTAAGAATTTCCGCTGCCGTAGTACTTTCTTCGTTAACAAGCTGGTTTCCAATTTGCAGAACTCCCGCAAACGCCACATCAATTACCTTATTAAGCCCTTCTCGGTCATCCCCAGTGCTCCATCTATAATACCGACAAATTTGTAGCAGACATGTCAGCCCGGCTCTAATACTGTCCACGTTGTTGTCTTGGAATAACTTTAGCGTAACTTCTAGCAATTGCGGCCATTCCCTCGGATAATCGCTAAATACAACATTGGTCAGTATTGCAACAAGTACCGGTCGTACATTGGAATTGGCATGGACTAATGCAGGAACAATTCGTTCTCGGAAAATTGGCTTCTCTCCTTCATCAATTTTACTCGGATGATTCTCGTCTAGTGGTTTCCAGAACCGACTCACTTTATTTTTCAAGTAGATTCCCGCAGCCTTTTTGACTCCAGTGTCCACATTCGGCTCAAGCACAATATCCAAGCACCCATTGATAAACCCAGGCTTTTTTTCCAATTCTTTAAGTTGGAGCTCAGCTTGAGCTCGCTGATTGACATTGGCATCAAGTGTCGCTGCAAAGCAACTATGCAGTGTGTTAATGTCCATTCTAGATACGCCTGCTAATTATTATAGGGATATATGTATATATAAATACCTATATATATAGATATATAGGTATATATGTCTGAAATGTGCAAGAGCGTGCGTGCGTCGGGGCCCTATCTATTTATTTTTTTTTTTTAAACTTTCCTCCTTCTGTCCCGTTACCCGGAATTGTCACCGACGTTGTAACTCTATCCACTGCAAATCATGGTGGGTAACGTTAGGTGGGGGAGGGGCAGGCGTTTATATACACGCTTCGGCGGTGCAGTCCGCTGCAACAAAAAAAAAAAAAAAAAAATAATAATAATAATAATAATAATAATAATAATAATAATAATCAATTCCCTTTGTTTTATTGTTAATTTAAAATACTACTATAAGTCAATCAATGTGTTACCGCCTGATCTCCCTTGGTATGGCTGCTGCTGCTGCTGATGCATGTGTTGGGACTGGGCTGCATTTCCAAATCCATAGCCAGTAAATGCCGGCTGAATCCTTGAAGTGGTAGCTATACCTGTATATTGCTGCCCCATAAATGGATTATTAGTAGCTTGCGCCTGTAGTCCCATACCTGCAGAGTTAATATATGTAGATTTTGTATGCTGGGCAGGAATCCGCAATTCTCCCACATTTCCAAATGTATCGATTCCGTCTCCCGTAGCCAGTAATGTATTCAACTCATTCATATGTCCTTCATCGAAATTACCCGTACGCTGTCTGGGTAACCGGGAATTTTTCATCGAGTTGATGTTGTTAGATGATGCCGATTGAGACTGCGATGACGCCAATTGGCTGAGACTTGGCTGCGAAGTCGACGCAGTTAGACCCATATGCCCTCGTGTACTAGTGGGCTTAGCAAATGGATTGTTGGATCCCGTCTTCAGCGGTTCCAACGGTTGTTGTTGTTGTTGTTGTTGTTGCTGCTGCTGCTGATGATGAGTCTGTGCATCGTACGACATATTTCCTTGGTTATACGCCGCTGCCAAGTTTCCATTAGAATATGCATTCTGTAAATAGCCTGTTGGCACACTTTGCTGCATGTAGTTGTTGTACATATCTCCCAGCTGAGGATTGCTCGCGTAGTTGGGTACGTTTCCATACACTTGTTGTTGCGCCATGTACTGGTTGTTATACGGATTGTTGCTAGTAAACTGCGTCTGCATGTATGGCTGCTGAGGAGCACCGTAGTCTTCGGTATCAATAAGATTGGGCTGGCTGTTATTGTTGGAATTGACATCAAATAAGTTATTCCGCATCTGTTCCTGTCGATATCTCTCTTCCTCTTGGCTCAGCTGGATCGCCTTTCTCAAATCATCATCCGATCCGCCCTGTGCATGTCGTCGCCGCTGCTCCTCTTCTTGTGCTGTCAATCGACTCTCTTCTAGTGCCTGTCGAAATGCGGGGTCTGTTGGCTCTGGCGATAATCCGTTGGGCGGCGACGACCGGTATGGTGGCGGCCCTGGAGGCGGAGCGTATATGTCGTTTCCGTCATAATCTTCCCCTCTTCTGCTGCGTCTGCTGCCTCTTCGACTTCGTCGTCTTCCCGGAGGGTTCAGTCTCTCCTGTCTCAGTCGATCGTCGTCTTGCAGCAATGAAGTAAGTTCCGTCGCCTTCGTACGGATGGATGCTCCTTGATCTCGTCCACTGTCGTCAATATATCGGAACTCTCGCAATGTTTTAATAATATACAGATTATCCTTGCACCACAATACTACATTTTCGGACCCCGCATGAATAATATAATCTAGTACTGTGAGAGCCTTCATCACGTGTCTCCAGTTTTTTCCTTTGTCGTTCAATCTTCGGTCCAACATGTCCATAACTTCGAATAATTCATGATTCTCGTACGTTAATCGAGAAATGTCCTGCATATCTGCAGTACTAGGTCCCCATGGATCATTACTGGTGGCATTTCTTACTTTAATCTGCGCCGACGTATATCCGTTGGTTACGTTCTTAATCGAACGAACAAGAGCTTTAGACATTGTTGTCTGGCTTGCGCTATGACTATTTTTCTTATGAAGCAGCCCCCCGTAATTTAACCTTGGTGGAGGTGATGTCGGGTGGGTTTTTGATTAATCAACAGCCAGCTACAATATAACCTTACCGGAGCAAAGCGGTCATCCACTGCTGCGGCGCCCATCGGTTATCAGTTACCCTGCGCGAGCTGGTGCTAGTCCGAAAAGGGGGGCAGTGACCACCGGACGCGGATTGAAGATTAAATAAGCAGTGAAAAGATATCTATCTCTGCTAAAGCATGGGGGTCATGAGACACATTAGCTAGTCTATTGGGAAGTAGCTTAACTGTTTTACGTGTTAAGGATTTCTTGTCCTTGCCCTTGTTATTGTTATTAGTTTTCTTCCTTTTTTCACATAGGTTAGCTGATAACTATTTAAATGACGTATAAGTGCATCGGACAAAAGTCACACGATATTTGCCCGTGCGATAGCTCAAAAAATAAAGAATAGTAAAAAAAAGATGCCGTCCTCGATAACCGACAATTCCTTTAACAAGTCTCTATTGTTGGCGCGTATCTGTTATTTTGCTCGTCATTCATGAATGACTGGGCGATCATTCAACTCAACTATAATGCAGTTTCGCGCTTTTGGTCCATGCTCACGTTCATCCGCCTTGACGATCAGTGTCATAAGAGCCAAATAAAGTAAGCGCTGAGTACTAAATGTTGCATGGCACTCTTAGCGGCTAGACTAGCTAGAATATATGCCCAGCCCCAGTTGTGAAACGGAAAAGCTGGCTATCAAATTACGATCGAAGGACACGGTTCAGGTGCAGTTTAAAAAGTGGTCTTGCTTTTGGTCTATATATTAAAAAAGCTCTCCATGCTCACATTAGAACTTCATTGATTTAGATGTTCACATATCTAGATTTCAATCATTGCCTTGCCTTGCCTTGCTTATGTACGTACTTTTTTTGTCTCCTTCCCAGATCTTGCAGATAGCATAGATAGAGGTTAGGTTCACATCTTAATCGTTGGAGGCCAAGGGCGGAAAACCCTAAATTTGTTCACCTGTGCTACCTTCCATATGAGAAAAGACGCTGGACGAGCTCATTATCACCTAACCGCTCCCAGATGTGCATGGTTCTTTTCTAGCTGGGTACAGAATACTTTAGAGCCCGATGACATCCATATCCCGCCCAATCTCTTATCAACCGTTGTTGATCACCAGAACGGAAATTTGCTTGATATGGAAGACGAGGACGATGACGATGTTACCCAAAAGCCCTTTGGCGCCACAGCTGCTGCAAGATCTCGACTCAGACCTAAATGGAAAGATCTTGGGCAGGAATCGTTGTTATTGCGCGGTCCGGGATCTCAGGATAAAACAATTGTACGAAGTCCAAGGATGATGCGATGAGGTATTTATTTATTTATTATAGATCTAATAATGATAAATGTAATTTTTGCTCTAATCACCGAAATATGCCTAAAAGCTCCAATTATTGCTCCCATTCGTTGATGAATAGTGCCAGACGATCCAAGCCTTCCTTCAGTTCTTCACTGCTGTTGGCAAATCCGATCCGCACGTATCCAGGGCATCCGAATGATTCTCCAGGTACAATCAAAGTGTTGTGCTTTTTAATAAACGCTGCGCAGAACGTTTCGGTGTCAGCCACTTGGTTGATCTTCAGAAACATCGTAGTTCCCGCTTTGGGCCGAACAAGACTCACTTTACCCCTACATTTGGCCACAAATGGATCAACAATCTGCCTCAGGTTGTTTCGACATAGCGCCATGTTGTGGTCGAGGATATTGCGCCATGAACCCAATGCCCAACTGGCAATAGCATCGTCCACTAGCGAGACGCTGATGGTATTATAATCTCGACGACTCATACATTCCTGTAGAACTTCTGTGCATGGTGACACTATCCACCCTACTCTAACTCCAGCCATACCAAATGCCTTAGATGTACTGCCAGTGGAAATGCCCTTCTCATATAGAGACACCACTGATGGGGGAACACACGAAGGAACAGAGTGCGAAAAAGAAAATTGCTCTGCTTCTGGACATTCGTCTAAGGAATGAAACAGAGGCCTGTATACTTCATCAAACATTAAGTAAGCGTCCTCATTACGCGCAATGGTTATCAAGTCCTTCAACATGGCCTCATCGATCACCGAGCCCGATGGGTTGTGCGGCGAGTTCACTACAATCAATTTGGTCCTGCTGACATTAGACGGACGGTTTTTAATGATTTGGCGGAGCTCGTCGAGATCAGGAAGAAACCCGTTTTCGGCCCTCAAACCCAGAATATCTACATGTGCACCGAACATCTTGGGCACAGATTTCAGCTGCTGGTATGCTGGATCTACCACAATCACCTGGTCTCCAGGTCCAGCTAGCGCATAGTATACTAAGAAATTTGCACCGATCGCCCCATTAGAGATCAATACATTGTCTTTGGACATCACCAGCGGAGACTTATCGGCCTCATTGCGGCGCTGTTGGTTCGTCTCGTTATAAATAGAGGCCACGGTGCTGCGCAACGCATCTGAACCTGGAATGGCCCCATACACCAGTCTTTGACTTTTGAGAACATTAAACGGAAAAACGGTCCCGCTTATCTGTTCGATTTGCTCTATAGAGAGGGATGCACAACACGTCTCGGCGATGTTCAACTCTACCTTCGTTTCATAGGTGTCCATCCATCGTTCCACGTGAAAATGCTCTTGTTTGACCATATTGCAATTACTGTATTGGCCTTTTTTTTATAGTTCCTGAAATTTGTCCTTACTTACTATTTAAGTCATGCTCGCTTCGCCAGTGCCTACCCTACAGGTGCCGCTAGCAGTCAGCTTATTCCGTTGGACGGGAATTCGGGTAAATAGTTGTAAACTTCAATTTTCTTTTTATATCACAATAAAGTAAACCCGGGAATAGGTTTTATGTTGCAGTCCAAGTAAAAGAGTTTTTTGTCTTCCCGTTCATTAACAGAAATGCTTCACTCTTCTCTCTTTTTTTGGTTAGCGTTGTAGTTATGTCATTAATATTGTGGGGCATCATCCGAGCGGGCTTCCGGTACTTTTCATGCGGGTCCTACAAGCCCCACTACATGCGGCTTGACAACCGCGTAACAGATGCTCGGACGAAGCCCACATCTGATCCCATTAAGGTTTTCTCTAAACATTGCGCTGCTTCCTGATAAGACATAAGTCATCTAATTATGATTGTCTGTCAACGATGTAGAAAAGCCAGTTTGCAATTCTATTTCCGATGCTACGCGACACTTAAAAAGAATGGCCATATTGATGTATCTACTTTGAGTAAGTGTTCCCTTTTTCGGGGTACAACATTTGGATCTGTGGGGTGGTTATACTTCAGGGAATGATGTGTATTCCCGTCTCCTTTGCCGTTTTCTTTTTGGTTTCGTTTGTTCCAACATACTAACAAGGAAACCCTGTCGGAATCCAGCAGCTACCGGAGCCTTTTCGGAAAAAAGTGTTTGGTTCCCGCTACCCTAGGAAATCTGATCCAAGGCTAGTAACTGTGTCGCAGACCCATCTAGCTTACCATGAATTATTGGGAAAGAAAACTAGCGAATATCCATCGCCCAATTTTCCACTGCCTGAGCTGCTGGGGAATGACCTAGATGAACATTTCTATAAAATAGGAATAGGTATTTCAGAGCCCTGGTTGACATCTGCTAAGCAACTGGCCAGTCTAAACAGCTTGCCCAAGCGTCCAACAGATGATCAGTGGGTCAAACAGTCCGGATGGACAAGATACGCTGAGGGGAAGAACCCAGAGAAGGTCGAATATCCTATGGAATCTACAGTCGTCTTCGACACTGAAGTTTTATACAAAATTTCTGACTTCGCAGTCATGGCGGTGGCCGCATCTGCGAATGCGTGGTATGTGTGGCTATCACCATGGTTGCTGGACGAATCCGAATCTCCCCGTCATCTGATTCCCTTCGGAGACCGCTCAGTCAACCGTCTCACAGTTGGCCACAATATCGGCTACGATCGTAAACGCATTAAAGAAGAATACCACATGGCTGGGACGAATACTTTTTTCATGGATACGATGTCACTACACACTGCAGTCAACGGCATGTGCTCTAGACAGCGACCGACGTGGATGAGCATTAAAAAGAATCTTAAAAAGGCTGCCACATTGACCGATGAAAATTCCTCAGAAAATTTAGCAGCGGCACATTCAGTTGACGCTTCCATAGAGGCTTCTTCCGTAGACTCTTCGGTTTCAGAAGACCTGCTGGATAACCCTTGGTACAATGTAAGCTCGCTGAATAGTCTAAGAGAAGTTGCCCAATTCCACTGCAATATCTCTGTCGACAAGTCGCAACGAGATTACTTTGGGTTGCTGGATAGAGCCGGAGTCGTAGACATGCTGGGAAGCCTTATTTCCTATTGTGCAACTGACGTGGACCTAACTTTTAAGGTATACAAGCAACTGCTGCCCCGATTCCTAGATGTATGTCCGCATCCTGTGAGTTTCGGCGCTCTGCGTCATCTATCATCAGAGTTTTTACCGATCAATAAAAATTGGCAAAAGTTTATAGATTCTGCCGAAAACAGGTACCGAGAGGTGCAAGATGAAATATATTCAAAGCTGACTGTTCTGGTGGAGGAGGCGCTGGCGACTCCGATACCGGAGGCGCTTCAGGATCCGTGGCTAAGTCAGCTGGACTGGACCATCAAACCTGTGCGTATGACGAAAAAAGGAGTTCCCACGAAAAACCAGAAGCTTCCTGGCAAGCCTCAATGGTATAGAGATTTGTTTCCGACCGCCAAATCCAAGATGAACATCTCACTTCGGACGAGAGTTACGCCGCTCTTTCTGCGTCTGCAGTGGGATGAGAATCCTTTGTTCTGGATTGACAAGCATGGATGGACGTTCAAGGTCCCGGCAAAAGAAAGCGACAAGTACTCTAGTTCCAATCATGTGAAATGTGACACTGGTGATAGCCAAGATTTTGCATATTTTAAAGTTCCTCATAAAGACGGACCTACGGCACGATGTACTAATCCTATGGCCAAGGGTTATGTGTCTTACTTTGATCAGGGGATCTTGACTTCACGATTCGAGTATGCAAAATCGGCTGTTGAGCTCAATGCGCAGTGTTCATATTGGCTAAGTGCCCGCGAAAGAATTCAGAATCAAATGCCAGTATATGCTGACCGGGATAACCTTGATATGGGATTAGATGACACTGCCAAAGGCCAAACTGAGGATTTTGGTATGATTATTCCGCGGATCATTCCTATGGGTACTATTACTAGAAGGGCAGTCGAAGACACTTGGCTGACTGCAAGCAATGCCAAGAAGAGCCGAATTGGATCCGAGCTCAAGGCTATGATTCAAGCGCCTCCTGGTTATAAGTTTGTTGGAGCGGACGTAGACTCTGAAGAACTGTGGATTGCTAGTGTTATCGGAGATGCGTTGTTTGGAATCCATGGGGGCACCGCAATTGGATGGATGACTTTGGAAGGCACTAAGAGCGAGGGCACGGATCTGCATTCCAAGACGGCTGCTATTTTAGGCATCGATAGAAATCAGGCGAAAATATTCAATTATGGTCGGATTTATGGCGCCGGACTAAAATTTGCCGTCCAGTTATTGCGCCAATTTAATCCTCTAATGTCGGAAGAAAAAGCCCAAGAAACTGCTGAACGATTGTATCAACATACTAAAGGTGTCAAATCAAAATGCTTTGTGTATGCGAAGACCGGTGGTTCGTCATCTAATGGCACGAATATGATCTGGCGTGGAGGCTCCGAAAGCATTGTGTTTAACCGGTTAGAAGAAATGGCTGAGCAGGATATTCCACGGACTCCTGTGTTAGGAGCCGCAATTACTAAAGCATTGATGAGAAGTAATCTGAGAAAGAAGGCAACATTTTTAACTAGTCGCATTAACTGGACAATTCAGTCAAGTGGAGTAGACTATCTTCATTTGTTGATTGCGTCGATGGATTATCTGTGTCGCAAGTATGACATAGCAGCCCGGTTGTCGCTTACAGTTCATGACGAGATCCGATATCTGGTTAAAGAGCACGATCAATACAGAGCAGCGTTAGCCCTGCAAATCAGTAATTTATGGACACGAGCAATGTTTTGTCAACAGTTGGGAATTGACAATTTACCCCAAAGTGTAGCATTTTTTTCATTAATCGATATAGATCACGTGCTACGAAAGGAAGTTGATTTGAATTGCGTAACGCCGTCACACCCAGAACCAATTGAACCTGGCGTTGCTTTAGACATGGAACAGTTATTGGAAAAATGTGGCCGGCTAGATGCGAGAGGACGAAGTAAAAGGAACATGCCAGACTATAAATCAGTCGAATACCAACCTCGCGTTTCGGTGGTTGACGCAATGAACAAAGAGCATAGTAGATTTCTTGCTGACTTCCTGGAAATTCAGATAGAACCAGATGCAGAAAATGTTAAGAGCATAGAAAAACGGGTCCGACAAGCTAGAAGAGGGACCGAGTATGAGGTAGAGATAGAGGAGACCGGCCCAAATTCACTAACGAACGGAGAGAAAACAGAACGCAAAAGCGAGCAACCAACAACAGCCCGAAGGGGCAAAAAGCAAGAAAATCAAAGGAAAGATTCATCAAGAAAAAATGCTATTACAATTAAAAAGTCAAAGACAACAAAGAAAGCGGCTGCGAAAAAGACAGCCGCTGACTCTAAGTCCGCTACTCGCATTCAGCAAGTTAAACAACCAGATACCATTGGGGCTGCAGCTGCAGCTGCTGAAGACGTACAACTTTCCAAAGATACCCATACCTCAGTTGCCGTCGCCGCTACAGTCAGTGCGACTACAGCAGCTACGACCGTGATGAACGCGATGGATGACTCATGCAATGTTCCGTTCCCGACGATCGAGCCATCAATGCAACATATATATAGATACTATTAACCTGATTTTTGTTTTTTGCGCGCAAGGTATCTTTCCTTTGCACTCGAAAGTTTGGCATTATCGATAGTACTTGACTTGAGAGTTTGGGTAATCTTCGATTTTTCCTCCTGTTCCTCTCGCTTTCTTTTGGCTTGTGCTGCTAACTGCTGTGCAAATAACTCAGTTTCGTCTTGCCTTGAAGGCCAAAATTGTCTCCTTGCAGTACGACTGCCGTAGACGCTCTCACCAGCTTGGCCAGATGACGCAGAACTTGTCGACCGCCTACCTGAGCCATCGTTAGCAACAGACTTACGTACAACATTAAGACCCCCTCTAAGCATTTGTCTGTCGTCAACAATTTCTTCATTAGCGTTAATCATTACTTTTTCGTATCCGGCTTTTATGTTAATTTGCTTCGCCTTTTCCAACATGCTTTCGTTGTCATTGCTGTCGCTGGTTGCATTACTTCCAACAGTTTCAACGGCACCCGCGGTGCTGTTACTATCGCCACTACTACTAGCAAGTGCTTCCATTATCTTCTTATGCTTATCTTGTTCCGAGTCCAGGACTTTCTTATACAATCTAAACATGTCAAAATTAGCGGCGTTTATTGCTTCTTGTTCTTCTAATTTAGCTAATTGTTCTTGTTGCTCTTTGTAGGCTGTAGTTACAAATTGTTCAACATCCTCATATTCGTCACCTTCTCTTTCGCGCTCTCTTCTAATCATGACATCCTTCGCTCTCAATCGGTCCCTTTCGCGAATCTGTTTCGCAGCTAACAATTGATCAATATATTTCGACTGTGTTAGAAGTGACATGACACAAAAAGAGATGACAATAACATGCCAATAGGAAATGTAAATTTTAACTTACCTTTTTCTGCTCGTTTTCTTCGTCATCACCACGGTCAGCATCACTACCGCCATGGCCACCGCTCCTAGTATTCTCGGCTAGCTTCATCGCATCATACACCTCATCATATGCATATATCGTCGAGTCCATCTGATCTTCGTCCTTATCTTGCGGCCCCACCGGTTGCTTCATCGGAACACTGTCAATCAGTTTCTTGTTCGCATTTAAACCAAAACCAAAAGTCTTACCATTACTACTGCCTCTATCATCATTGTGGCTGTCGTCGTCAAAAATCGATTTTTGTCCCCCGCTCTTCGGCTTCTTGGCTAAGAAAGCCACAGGTTTTGGTCCAACGGTTGGAGGCACAGATTTTGGTTTCAACTGCCCCGGAGATCCTGATCCCTGCTTAACTTCAATGTTCAATGACGGCGAAGATGCCTTTTGTTGCGGCGTAATAATATTCCGAGTTCCTCCAATTACTACTCCTTCAGTACTTTGACTAGCCCCTCCGAGATATCCGTACTGCCTCGTGTTCCAAGCAGGAATCTCTGTAGGCCGAAACGTCCGTCCTTCCTTGTTGACACTTGGAGATGCTAATTTAGGACCTAAAACTGAAATACTCGGATCCTTCTGATGTGCATGTCGCGATAACGACCTCAATGTTACGATCACTTGAAAAGGATTCTGATTCTCATACAAATCCACCGTCTCGAACAATTCATGATGAGGTACACCTAATTGATCAGCTGCTCGTAAAAATGCCGCAATATTTTCCATTTGAACAAATGGCATATTGGATTTTTTATAGCTTGCAATCCCAGGCTGCAGCTGATTTACCGTTCTACATAAGTATACCCCATCTCTTAGTACGTCCATAGCATCCCCAGCAGGTAATTGCTCACCAATCACACCGGAAATCCATTGTTTAACTTCTTCTCCACTTGATGCGTCGTATTTATTTCCGCCTGGCTCGGGAGATTTACTCATACTGGTAGTAGCTGTCAGTAAGACAATAACACTGGGAAATACAGCAGTACAGCAGTACGTACAACTCTAGGCGTGTTGCATACAATTTAAAGTTTTTCTGTCTCGACTCCAACCTGGCCGGGGTTAGGGCCACATCCAGACTCCATCCCCAGCTTTTAGCATCAGCGGCTGGCAGCCTGCTATGGTCGGTAACTTTAAGTTAACACTTCGGGGGCTGTAATTTCTAGTTGAACTAAAAGGGTCATGTGTGGTTGAGAGAAAGAAAAGAAAACCAATCAATCAACAACAACATCAATTTTTAAAGAGAACCAACGCTGCAGGTAATTTAAACGGAAAAAAGCAAACGCCAAACAAAAAGTCGCCCTCTGCTTGTCGTGGCCATTGTCAATGTCATGTCAAAAATTCCATTAAACATTTCGGTAGAGGACCTTGGTCTTTCGGTCGATGAGGAACGTGCATATCCTCGATGGTATATGGATTTATTATTACGAAAAGGAAAAGAATCGGTGGTTATAGGGGACACCTTGTCATTTGTTAACAATTTTGGATTAAAAGATTCTGATACTAAGGCTATACTCGGACTATTCGAGGGAACTTTAGTAGAACTAGAACCGGCACAGTTTTATGCATTTATTAGATTAGCCAGTCATATATTACAAGGGGCAAGACTTGATGCATCTCTAGCGTATATTCAAGGAGGAGTTCCGCAGCCAAAGAGTATCTTATCTAGAAAAAGGAAGAGTTCTTCTTCAGCGAGCAGTCCAAATTCCTCCCATCCGCCAACATTTAGCAGTGCTAACAACGGGAATCCGTTCAGGTCAGTATCATCAGGTAGTATTAGCAACAACATTGAGCTGTCAAATGGTTCCGGAGGAAGCGGAGCGAATCGGATGGACATTGATTCATTCACTACGTTTATGTTGACCGGATCTCTTCCGAACCAGCAGGTCAAGAAGCGAAAAAAGCGGGTCACATTTACCACCAATCCTCCACAAGTTGCTGAAGCCGCGGCCAGGTCAATGGAGGAACTCATGAGACAACGAGAGCGTGCCAATTTCGCTTTAATGAACAGTGCGCAATTTGCTACTCCATATCTGGAGTCGGGTGATGAGGATGATGACTCTGACGAATCAGACTCAGATACAAATATTGATACTACTGAGGAAGATGTCGAGATTGATAGTGCGTTTAAAAATGTAACTATAGATTCGGTTCTCCATAACGGACAATCCAATATCCCTAACGAATCGCCGCCATTGCAATTCAGCCAGCACCATGGACTTGGAGTAGCGCACAGCCCGAGCCCTTTGTCGGCTGCAACTAGCGGCACTGCCGGGCCTGGCAACCAAAATTACAACAGATCGCCATTGACGTCTCAGACTACGGGGCCACTGTCTACTCAACACACTGGTCCGCTTGCCGGGCCATTGACCTCTGAACATAGTGGGCCACTTGCTTTACAGCATTCAGGGGTGTTAACCACTCAACACACTGGACCATTAACAGCTCAGCATACTGGACCTTTAGCCGGTCAGGCCAGTGGTCCATTAACTTCCCAGAGTCCAATGGGATCGATTTCGGCGGGCACTTACAATAACCAGGCACCGGTGAATGGTCAATTAGCGACGCAATCAACGGGACTACAGAATTTCAATATTGCTGATTTCATGCCATCCGCATCTCATTCTCCATCACCCAAGCCGACGGTTCCGCCGCCTCCGCCTGCCCCCCGCTCAAGGCCGTCAATGACCAATCTCAGAACTCCGCTGGCTCAAAGCCCTGGCTTGCCTAATTCACCTTCGCCATCGGTCGTACCGCAAAATACTGGTCAGCCTTTTCTGCCAGGACCTACACAGCCATCATTTCAATCACCTCAACTGCAAGCCCAGCCTCAACAATCATCATCGAATCTTTTTCAGCGAAATATATCACCAATGTCTGGCAGCAACTTTCTCCAGCCATCTCAGCAACAATCTGGTGCGACGGCATACTCGCCGCTTAGTTTATCGCCTAGTGTCACTGGGCGGAACTCTCCCAATTGGACACCTCCATCTCAGCTACAGCAACAGAGGTTGGCGCCGCCGCCACCACCGCTAGCTACTCAGCCTTTACGCCACGTTGCATCACATTCCGACCTTCCCACAATTCCTCCTCCACCGCCACAAGTTCGTCGTCGTCCTCAAAATCAGTTTACTTCACATTCGCCGGTTCCCCCGCAACAGCAACAGCAGCAGCAACAACAACAACAACAACAGCCATTTAGCACATACCAATTGCCGAATACCACCAGTGGGGGCCCTCCACCGCCGCCGTCTCGACGGCGAGCTCCGTCACTGCCGTCGCAACCTACAGGATACAACTATGGGGCCAATCCAGCTTATCCTTCAATGCCACAGCAACCTCAAATCCAATACCAACAGCAGCAATTCCAACCGCAATTCCAACAACAATTACAACAACCATTTAATCGACTGCAAGCACAGCAGCAGCAACAATTTTCTGGTTCGGCTCCCGATCTGCTGTCGGATTTGCATGCCTTGAAACAGGCTGTCGACCAACTTAGCCGCCAGCAATGATAGTGACTGTATCGCCGAGGCGAGAATGAGGCGATTGCTATCTTACTCTAGTAGACATAAATAGAGTAATTTATTATTTATTTATGAACTGGTTTATAAAAACATAGGTAAGTTAAGTTATCCAACCAGCCATAGCTGAGAAAAGAAAAACCTACCGTCATATTCATATGTACACTTTTATTTTATATATATAAGTTACAATGATCATAGTCTCAAAACATATGGCCGAATCGCTGCACCTGATTGGACTTGGTTGGCTTCATGATCATGCAAATGATCTCTTGCAATTTCTGCCAATGCTTCAATAAACTCTGGATCTCCATTCAGTGATTCCGCGCGACGCATCAGCTCAGGTCGGGTCATCTCCTCTTTTAGCTCAATGTCCAACTCATGTAATGTCTCAATATGATCCGAAGTAAACGCAATAGGTACAACGACAATACCTTTGGTGGTTGGTCGCTTATCAAGCTCCCCAACCACCGCCGCAGTCTGCGGGCCCAACCATTTACGGGGCCCCACTTGAGATTGGTAGACCACTCTGTAAGGATTAGAGAACTTGAGCTGCTGCATGACCGCGAACGCCGATGCAGACACCTCGGCCGGATAGGGATCGCCCTGATCAATAACAGAGATCGGCAACGAATGAGCCGAAAACAATATAATCACATCTTTCCTTATCTCTTCATCGAATTTATTCAATTCATTCTGAATAAGTCTTGCAAACGTCTTAACAAACTTGGGATGTGTCGGCCATCGTTCAATAAAACTCCATTCAACCAAGCCATTGGGGTCTACCCGTTCTTGCACCCGCTTCAATTCATTGAAACTGCTCCGGGTAGTCGAGTAACTGTATTGAGGGTACTGCGTGAAAGCCACTGCTCGTCTAATCCCATCCTCCATGACTTGCTGGTACATATCCTCCGTCAGCGGGTCAGCATATCTAAATGCGATATATGGCTTGTGAGGTCCAGTCTGGGGTGACATGGAGTCAAGTAGCTTACATGCACCCTCAGCCTGGATCTGTGTCCATCTGCGAATCGGCGATCCTCCGCCTATCTGGTCATAGTGCTTCTCAATCGTGGGCGTCCTACGTTTAGCAATGAACCGCGCAAGCTGTGTCTGGAAAGGACCCATAGGAATGAGGTCAGCGTCGTTGAATAGCCGGTACAAAAAGTCGTGGGTGTCTTTGGTCTTTGAGGGACCCCCCATATTCATCATGACAATTGCAGTCCCGGATGAAGCGCTCGGTGATAATGATGAGGACGACGACGACGAAGAGTAGAGTCGAAGGAGGCGTCCAGAGAACCCGCCCAACCTAGCTGGTTGGCAGACCTGATTAATTCGAAGCATTTTAAATTAGATAGAGTACGGTCACAGGACAGAGCTTAATACTACTGTCTTATATAGCTCTAAAATAAAAAAAGAAAAGAGTTTTGACACGTCACAGTTGAAAAATTCCCGCTATCCTGCAGACCTGGGGTAACTTGTATTTTCTTCCGAGCCGGAAGTTCGTTGATTAAGTTGCAAACCTTATCTGTTTTGAGCCCTCCGAACAACATCTAATTCAGGTGGTGTTTGTACCTAAAATAATTAGTCGGGCGCATCATGGCCATCCCACTAGTAGAACACGCCGTGCTAAAAATAGCAGATGGTTCCGGACTGCCTGGAGATTTGGTCAAAATAGCATTGTGTCTGACATTGTCATATCCATTATGTGGTGTTCTGAAGCGACTGCCCGATAGCAACCGGTTGCTGAAGGTCGCGTTTATTATTTCCGTGTCGTTTTTCTACCTGCTAGGAATCTTCAGCCTGTGGACGGGCACAAGAACTTTGCTGATCTCCACGTTGTTCACATATGCAATTACCAAGACATTCCCGTCCAAGTCGTGGATGCCATGGATCAATTTCTTGTTTGTGCTGGGACATCTGTTTATCAACCACGTCAGCGAACAAATGAGGCCATCATTCGATGTTAACGTCATTGACGTTACAGGAGCACAAATGGTGCTGTGCATGAAGCTGTCGTCATTTGGCTGGAACGTATACGACGGCACGTTAAATTTCGACGGACTGTCCGCCTTTCAAAAGGATAGAGCTGTGACCTCCCATCCCGATATTTTCTCGTTTTTAGCGTATGCATTTTTCTTTCCCTCGTTGTTAACGGGGCCATCCTACGATTTTGCAGAGTTTATGCGCTGGCTTGATTTGTCCATGTTCAGGGAGCACAAACAAGAATCAGGCAAAGGACACCATCACAAACACAAGTCATCCAAGAGGAAGCGAGCCATCCCACGTAGTTTCCGGCCAGCCATGCGAAAACTCTTCCAGGGCATTGGCTGGATAGTATTGTGGACCAACATCACACGGTTTGTGTCACTAGAGTACGCCCAATCCCCTGCTTTTTTCCGTGACAATTGGTGGATTTTCCGGATCGTGTACCTCTATGCATTAGGATTTACATACCGACTGAAGTACTACGGCGCCTGGAGTATCTCTGAGGGTGCGTGTATTCTTAGCGGACTAGGCTACAACGGTCGCGACGCAACTACTGGCAAGTCCAAATGGGACCGCGTCCAAAATATTGATCCGTGGGCGTTCGAAACTGGCCAGAACACGCATACTTTGTTGGCTGCATGGAACATGAATACCAACAAGTGGCTGAAGAACTATGTATACTTGCGCGTCACTCCGAAGGGTCGCAAACCCGGATTCCGCAGCACGTTGGCTACCTTTATCACGTCCGCCGTCTGGCATGGTACGCGTCCAGGCTATTATTTAACGTTCACTGGAGGGGCGTTTTTCCAGTCATTGGGTAAGCTATTTAGAAGAAACATTCGTCCTATATTCATGGCTCCTGACGGCGTGACGCCCGGTCCATACAAACAGTACTATGATGCACTGTGCTTCGTCGTCACTCAATTGGCCTTCGGATACATGGTGCAACCATTCATTTTACTGGACCTGCGGCCGTCTTTAGCACTATGGTCTACAGTATATTTCTACGTACACATCGGCATCGCATTGAGTATTTTTTTATTGCAGGGACCGCCTGGTAAAAAAGTGAAGCAGCATTTGAGGGCGCTCCAGCCTGAGCCACTATCAGCGAAGGAGCGAGTCAAGGCTGATGCGTTACGATTGAAGCAAATTAAGCGTGATTTGGAGCTGTTGAATTCCCAAACCTCGTTGGGAGTTCCACAGCCCGATATTGATCATATGGATGATGAGATTAAAGAGGCACTACGCGAATTGGAAGAACTGAAACAAGACTTAATTCGCGAAGTGGAGTTGATTAAAAGACATGAATCATAAAACGACCATGGGTGAACTTATTTTATAGCATTATTAGATAATTTGATTGATTATGACAATAGCTTAGTCAGTTGGCCATTCGAAATATTTTTTTTTGTACGATTTTCTTTGTCGCCGTGTATACGCCTTTTTTTTTTTTTTTTTTTTTTTTTTAAGTCTTCCCGCTCGCCGCTCATGTTTACTGTTACCCCATTTAAGTTGACTGGATTAAGCGAATCTGCCACTGTGCTGCCAAAGTCCCACCTGCAATGTCATCATCACTTAACAAGACTATCCAACGCACGGAAGAAAAAATCGCCAACGGCCAATATTACGAGGCTCATCAAGGAGTAAGAACGGTGGTGGCACGATATGTTAGACAGAAATCATACGATAATGCTATACAACTTTTATATTCGAGTGCTCAACAGCTCATTAAGGCGGGCCAGCCCGGATCAGGAAGTGATTTGGTGCTGTACTTAATCCAGATATACAGGGACAACAATGCACCAGTAGATTCCACCTCACGTGGCCGACTAGCGCAATTGCTAAATCTGTTCGACGTCCACGAGCCGACATTGAAGAAAATAGGCCAGGAGATTACCGCTTGGTCGTCGTCGTCATCATCGGATAACGACAGCACCGGCAAATCCCCCTACGGCGACCCAGAACTGCACCATGTTTTGGGCTCTATATTTGCCAAGGCTGACGAGACTTCAGAAGCTGAACGTCATTTGCTGCTCGGGACGAGCAGTTCCCCTCAAGTATTAAGTCGGATGTTGTATGAGTGGTATATGGATGAACACAGGATAGGCACTGCCGGGCTATTTGTTGCCCGTGGAGTCTTGGGATACTTAACTCTGGGCAATGTTCGTGATGCTGTGGCATGTTGGAAAGAGTTTGAGAGACAGTATGAAACAACGGAGGACCACACCGGCGTCACATCTTATACAGATGAGCCTGCGAAACAGAAAATCAATGTATACCCTAACGAGCCGCTGATGGATTTTGTGCAATTATTGTTGCTGACCTGTCGGTACAAGAACGCAGACCTGTATCGACGATTGCGGGTGCGATACTCGCAACAGGTCAGTGTGTTTGATGGAGCGCTGATCGAAATCGGCCGAGTCTTTTTCGGTATCGAGCCTCAACGGAACAACATGTTGCAGGGACTTATGGGATCCTTGCTGGGTGGAGGCATGTAAAATCTAGGAGCTTAGACTAATTAATCGATTGAACCTACAAATTAAACCCGTCCTCCTTTGTCTATCGTAGTGCATAGAAAATAGCTAATGTTCTATTTTGATTTCCTTTGGTTTCCCTCCGACGTGTGCACATTGCCCCTGCAATTACTTTTTCTGCTGCTCCACAAAGTTCTTAAAGTTAATATTTCATACAACGTTAATGCTTCCTCGACAGTTTGGCCGACAGGAAGAAGACAAAGTCCAAAGATATGAGAGGGTGAGAAGGCTAGATTACAGGACTAAAGACAAAGAAAAGAGAGCCGGTGGGCGGTCATCCGGCTCTGACGAATCAGAATCCTCCGAAGAAGAAGATTCCGAAGGTCTGCCAGTCTCGCATGAACTAGAGCTAGCTTACCATAGTAGACCAATTACCTGCATAAGCGCTGACAAATCTGGATCCCGACTAGCGGTATCTAGTATTGATGGCATTTTTTCATTGTGGGACTTCAATGGGATGGATCTTAACTACCTAGTTCCATTTAAGTCTGTTCAGACATTCGAAAGAGAGGGTCCTCAGACGACTGCCAATGTTTCAATTATAGGCACATATTTCAGCAGTATTCAAGCGACTACTTTACTTTGCGTTCCTAGCTCCACCAGAGCTAAGCTGTATAATCGAGATGGTAGCTTTTTAGCCGACTATCCAGCGGGCGACATGTATCTGATGGATCTTTACAACACAAAAGGTCATACGGCCGCCATGACCCACGGGGTCTGGGATCCAGTACACGCTAATAAATTTGCAACTAGTTCCATCGATGGAACAGTAAGAATATGGGACGCAGAAAAAGTTCGCCAGATCCGTGTGGATGTCGTTAAGCGAAAGGGTGGAGGTAGCAGCGTCACTAGCAGTAATTCCGCAGGGCGCCCGTCGTGCATCGGATATATTGGAAGTACTGGAGGGATCTTGGTCGGAACTGACACCGGAGAGCTGCGTATATATGACGAAAAAAGCAGTCGCCGCCAAGCTGTAGCGTTTACTGTCGGAGTAGAGGACGGAGTGAATACACCAGATACGGACAGCATTTTGGCTGTGGCGATGACTAACGGATCAACGTACTCGGTTTGTTCTAAATATAGCCTCACGCTATATGATGGCAGAATGTTAGACAAACCATTGATGAAGAAGCAGAGAGCAGGGAACAAAGTTGGAGGAGGACAAACAGGAGAAGATGTCGAGAGTCTCACTGGCGATTGCAGTGTAAACTCTATGGTGTTTTCTCCAGACAGTCAACATATTGCATTGGCGAGCAAGAATTTGAGTATCTTGGACAAATCTGACCTTGCGTCTATCGAGTCAGTGTACGACGAGCACAGCGAAAATGAAAGCGTGATATGTGTCGGCTGGTCTTCTAGCCTAAACCAAATATTTACCGGGCACAAGTCAGGAAAAGTGAAGATTCTTTTTTCTCCCGAGATATCTCAAAAAGGTGCCAAAAGTGTGCTGGATAAACCTCCCCGTGCTAGGCACGTTGACGAGCTTTCTGCAATGTCGACCTCGATTGACATTCGCGGGCTCAACGAAGCAGCTATAAAATACGAGGAACAGTTGGCCGAACAAAATGAAAAACGAAAACGAGAAAGAGAGCCTGCAAAAGATTTCGAAGCTGACAGTGAAGCGACCTCGTTGTGGTCTACACCTACTCCCTCAACTGAGGCAACCGAGGATCCCCGAGAAGCCTTGCTGAAATATGCGAATAAGAAACAAAGAAAAGCTGCCTAGTTATTATTATGAACTAATCGTTAAACTAATTATTATCCCGTATATTAAAATGCCATTATTATTAAGCCTATATAAATACATTAATTATGAAATTATCAAAAAAGCGATGTTTTGTCAGTCCCTCAGTCCCTATGTTTTAAATGTGTTCAGTTCATGCAACAAATTAGCAGGTGGAACAGTCTCTGTCATATCTGCCTCCGATAGCCGATTATTCGCAGGTCTATATCCTTGATGCCGTTTCCGCAAATAGCTGACAATCAGACCAAACAAGATCATCAGCATGACTAAGCCTACCGCAATAGCGAGTGATACAAGGACCACAAATCCCCTTGCCATATAGTTCTTTCCCAATAACGCACCAAACCTTTGAGTAGACTGAGAGTAAAACATAGTCATGGATCCAGAGCTTGATTGACCATCAGCTGTCAAAAATAGTGGCTGCCAGTTTTGTCCATCAAACAGAACGCACGAAACATTACCAAACTGTTTAAGAATAATATTTCCAGTCGCCATAAGCAATTCTTCTTGCGGAAGCACGTCGTTCTTTTCGTGATTCTGAGCCAATCCGACTAATGATAATTGTGAAATATATGTACCAGCTTCAAAGGGACTGTCGATAAAGGTCCATCCAGATCCGTTCCAATGACCAAGGAATGAAGAACTTGACGAATTCGATACTCCAGCTGCAAACATAGATGACACTCCATCGCCATTGAGAACAAACGTGTTCACAGGTCCTGGCAGTCCACTAGACATCTGGTTGTCAGAACTAAACGACGATGTATCGAAATTGTATTCGGCAAAATAAGCGTTGGTATTATTCATTGTAAGTTGGCCAGCAAAGAAAATTGTGTCACTTCCAATAAATTCTGCCTGATTCACAAACCCTCCAAACCCTGGAGCTGGGCTATTCCATCGGGAGGCTTCCAAATCATAAATACAAAACGCATTGCATCCTAAACTTCCAGCTTGAGTAAAAGACCCAGTGACAACCAGCTGATTAGTATTGGGCAGAACCGACAGCGAAGTAACAATACTATCACCTCCTGAAAGACCAGCTGGCTGAGTCTCCGCAAAGGTGTTGTTGTTGATATAATAGAATGCCAAACCTCCAATGTCATTACCTTCGACCGTAGCAGAAATCTGGCCACCAATAAATAGAGTATCATCGTTGGCTAGCAAAGAGTAAACCTGGCCATCCAGATTGTAAGGCAGACCACTCATTGACTTGTTGGATACCAAAACAACATTCTCAAATGATGATCCATTGTCAGAGGATCCGCTGAACTTGCCTCCCAAAATTGTCAAGGAATTGTTAACAAATAGTCCGACGTTAATTATAGGTGACTCTTCCGTTCCTGTGGAAAGACCTACTTTCTTATTGAGCCCTCGTGAGACAGGCGATAAACTCGAGTTTGACGACGATGCAGACAAGGACAACCCAAGATCTGGCACTGAATCAATATCAAATGATTGGTCTAAAAAGATTAACCCAGATGCCGCTCGATCGAACATCCTCAGCGAACCAAAATAGACCGTCAAGCCAGATTCTGCTGACGACGAAACATGACCCGAGATGAGCGACGACGAATTATACCACTTGTTCGAGCCGATATCCCAGAGTTGTAGTGACGATGACGATGATGATTGAAGTTCAGAATCGCTCAATGCCAGATATGATCCATTAAAGACAGCCATATTCGAAACTCCTTGGGCGGCATTTAAAATAGTTGTCCATTTATTGGAATCAGCATCATACAGCGAGACCGCCGACGAATTAAATTGCACAGCCAAGCTGTTGTTAGAGGCAACAAGAAATTTGGTGACAGGATCCACGGATGGCGACGAAGCGGCGGACGGTGATGAAGAGCCATCAGTAAGAACAGCAAAATTTTTTTGATTGCTGTAATCAAAACTTCCCCCTATCACCAAACTTTTGTCGCCGGCAAACAGGCCGCGGATCTCAGTATCATCGCTCAGGTTTGTGCCCGCCCCATTTATGAAGGTGCTGCCCACGGGCGTGAAACTAGAATTCTTGCTCCATTCAGTGAAGTTCTTAGGGCTATACTCAAACAAGCCATTCAACACCACAGGTTCCGTCTGGTTGCCCTTGTCTATACTCTGAACTAAAAATTTCACACGCTCGGCGACAAAAACTAAGGGGAACGAAGTTTGGCCCGCCAATGGGACCATCTCCACGTATGGCTGGAAGTTCTTGGACGGCTTAAGGGTTCCATTATAGATCTGATCGTATTTCTCAAATTGGTTCGTCTGATACAACACCTTCTCCACGGGATCTTGTCCCTGTTCCGGATATACGCTAACTTTGACACCACCGCGCTGACTGCAAGTGCCGTCGCCTGTACATCCAGGGGTATACAGCAGAAGAGAGTAGTTGCCACGTCCGGTCACGTTAGGCTTAAAGGTGACACCATAATCGCCCAGTTGCGAAGCGTCTGTCAAAGTTGACGACATGTACAGCGTGTTTCCTGGTTGCTTTTGCGACTGCCAATTGCTTCCTTTAACTGACGATCCTCCTTGCATAGTAATGTCAGTGGCACATTTGAACGGCTGGTTCAGGGTATTATTTGCATATGTAAACATTTCTTGTTGGTAAACTTGAACGCCGCGCAAACCTGCTGCTTGGCCATAGAAATCAGTAATGTATAACTGGAAACTGTCCATCTCTACAGGGTTCACAAATTCAAAGTCCAAGTATTCCTGCTGCTTGGCTTGAGGCAAAGGGCACCAGGCATCACAGTGTTGTCGTTCATTGGAATCGGGGTCAACATATGTTAAGTTCATAATTCCATTGAGCGGGAATCCCAGAAACCGCCATGTCTTCGTGCCATTTTGATCATCGTCCAAATTCCACAGGCGGATACGCGTAGGAACAAAGGTGAACGGAACTGCTAGTTGCCACGTGCCGGCTCGGTTATCGGTCATTAACCAGCTAGCACCTTTGTTTTGTGGACAATAGATAGACGCAGGATCGTATCCTGGAGCGGTGCCTTCGGCCTGCAGCGTGGCTAAATCGAACGATACCTGTTGCTCTAGGGAGCTTAATGACGACGTCAAGTTACCATTATCGCTGCCATCATTATCTCCTGTGACATTGGCAGTAAGCCCGTTGAATCTCCCGCCAAATACCAAATTGTCACCGTATGGCTGAATAGCATACACTGCGCTGGAGTTTCCCTTGAACCCTCCAAACACAGGCGACTGCCAAGAATTGTCGTCATGCTGCCATAGGGCAATGCCGTAACTATTGTTGAAAGAAATGTCGCCTCCAACATAGACCGCCTTGTTGTCATTGTCGCAGTACAATGATAAGATGGTGCCTTTCGGGCCAGAGGACACAATTGTCACGTTACCTGAGCTAGTTTCTAAATATGCCATGCCGGCTGATGTGGCCTTTCCGTTGTATTCAGAAAAATTTCCCGCAAAATACACGTAGTTGTTATCTAATATGCACGCATCAGACACTTTCCCGTTCAGACTGCCCAGGTCTATATACTGGTTAGTCGCAGCATTATATCCTATAATGTTATCGTTGGAGGTTAACGGCGCTGTCAATTTTTGCTGCCCTAAATATTCGTATTGAGATATCCCATCAAATTGTCCAACAAGTCCCATGCGTCCTAGACTTTGGACATTGAGTGCGGGAACTGTGATATTTTGAACCGATAAGATATTCGAAGATAATGACGATGTCGATGAGTCGGACGAAGACGCGGGTGACTCTGCGGAAGTAGTGGTCGATGCCGCCGTCACCGTTTGACCTGTGTTTATAAGTCCTACCAGAACGGTTATCACCCAGTTCATGGCGACTTTTGTCTTGGTTTCAACGAATGAATTCTTTTTCAAAGGGGTAAATGCCAGTAAACAAACAAGGATGTCCAGGGCTCGGGGAAGGGGCTAATGGGTTTAGCCGCACGTGCGGCACCTTCTCTCTTTGAATTGGGTTGTGTGAGATCTTTGCCCATTAAGATTTAGCGAATCCAAGGTTTAAGTTTCGAGGATAAGGTTTTGAAACAACATGTTTGTTTTACTGTGTCCGTAAACGAAAAAGAAATCAAACTTCAAATGTGATATCACTGTAACTTTAGAGTTTCCTTAAGCTTTGTTTGTTGACATGCTAGCAACTGATTGTTTATTTTTTGTTTATTTATGTGTTATTTTTTCCGTTTTTTTTTTATTTTTTTTGTTTGTTCTCTCGCTCGTGTGTCACCATTTACCGCATACACAGAACATCGTTTCACCCATGCAGTGGAACTGTTTCAACTATGCGTTAATCCGGGAAACAGACGAACACGCACCCGAAGAGAAATCAAAAGCAGAGCAGAAGAAAATTTTTATCATTTCAGATTGAACGAGTCCCATATGGATGACGGATCCAATAATACCTATTTAGATGAATGGCCATGCACCATCCGAAATATTATTAAACTCTATGTGCTCGATATGTACCCGTACAAGCAGGCGAACTGCAGTAGCTAATTGGTGTTGACTATCCGTTGTTGGTTTAACTTCGAATTTTTCTCTATACAGACGCATGAGCGCTAATAGATAATGGTAGTGTTTGGCAGATATTTTGATGGGAAGGTTCTGCCTCATGCTGATTTTACTGTTATTTTTAGTATTGGCATATTGGCAACTAAATAGATTTGCTGGTCGTCTCAAATGGAAGCTTATTCGCTCTTTGCGCGGGAGAAAAAAAATCTACTTACGAGGGTATGCCTGAGCATACTGTTTGTCCAACAACTCTCTTTGCTTCATTTTCTTTTCTTTTCTTTCCCATGCTTGTCTGTCAGGCCAAGAGGTCTATGCTTCATCCAATGACGTCACTTGCAACATTTCTCTTTCGTCTCGCTTACAGCCGTACCATAACGCTGGCATGACGCACCATATACCACCATCAATTATAATAATAAATAAGGTTACAGGCCCAATGCGTGGGGAACATCAGCCGCATTATTTTTATAATGCATTGTTACTCCATCTGGAAGTACAAACATGGCCAAAGTTTATCAGCTCACGTGACGCCTGTGTTTTGTTAATCACAAAACTTCTGAGACAGACTATTTTTTAATAAGTTAGACGGCTATGCTTCTTGAGCAGCAGATTGTTTTCGGTATTTATTTATTTGTTTTTATTTTATTTTATTTTATTTTTTGTTTATTTCTTTGGTCCTTCTTCATTCATTGTTTCTTCCTAAGCACTACTGTTGCTGAACTCAAGGTTCTCCGCCGCCGCCGCAATCCTCGGACTTATTTGAAAGTTCTGGTAGGCACCCCTATCCGTGTGCCACCAAACATAATAGGATGAATTCTGTACAATGTTCGTTCATGTTTTTAAATATTCAAACCAGTCAGCTTTGTCTTTTCAAAGATCGGCGAAAGGCGCTGCTTTGCCAAAGGCAATGATAGCTCACTCTTCCTATCCAAGAAAGTTTCATTCCCCACAGGGCTAGGTTTCGTATGCGGTACTAACAGATCTCGGCCTCAACAGGATAGAACTAGTTTACAAGAGACCGTGGTGGCGCTGTACCATCACAGGCGACTACCAGGTTATACATCATATATGAGTATCCATCTAAGTGGGCTGGACAATTACGTGCTTAGCCAATTGGAAGCCAAATATTCCAAAAATGCGAAGCCCGCATTGTCCTCCGCTGGGCCCTTATCAGCATTGCCGACTTCAAACAACATTCGTGAGGGCCACAACGACAATGGGGGCAAGACGCCTGCTCAATTACCGTCTGTCATAGTGTGTTCGACTCGTATTTCGCTGAGTCCAAATAGCTTTTCCGTTGCGTCCGAAGGAGTCTCTGTTGTTGACATTCCAGTGAGAGTTTCCCTTTCCAATGATGACCAGTGGCAAGTCCAAGCCCGTTCTCAGGACCAGTCTTTGATATCTGGCAGTGATATTGGTCCTAACGGAATTACTGGTCTGAATGGTGCGATCAAGAGCGGGGTAAAAAGAAAGCGTAACTTAGCTACTGCTAATCAGCAACCGGCGCCGAGCATCTTTAACTTGGACCCAGACGAAGCGGTCAGTGCGGCCTCTGTGACTGAACCACATGCTTTCAGTCACGGCTTTACCAAGGAACTTTTGAGACAAGAGCTCGATTCCGTACAGGGACTGCAGCGCATTGCCGGCATTACAAATTTCAAAAAAATAATTCAAGTCAATGGACCTTATCTTAGATTGCACCGTAAGACACAGGTAGGTGCGCCTGTTTCATTATTTTGGAATGTCAAGATGATAGATAGTTGGATGCCTTTACCTCAGACAATTCGAGACTCCCAGGCGTTCCGCACACTGCAGTGCGTCATGTTCGATGGCGACACGGTATTCCGAGAATCTACAGACAAAATCACGCCAACAGTAACCCCCAGCTTTTTTTATGAAAACATCTCCCAAAATGTAGGCATTCGGAATGACCAGCATGTGCCGCCTTTTCATGTCTCCCACATGAAGTGCTCTCTATTGGGGTTTCAGAGAAGGACTGTCAAATGGTGTCTAGCAAAAGAAGGTATGCAATTGGATATAGACAATGACACGCAGGTAGGTCGGGTGACTGAATTAGACAAATATACACGAGACTTTGTAGTTTCTCCCGTGCCGGGCTGGGAACCAGTTTCCATGCCGTCGTCACAACTTGCAGTGTGGGTGAACAAATATACAGGAGCGGTTGCCACGGAACAGGGCTTGCAAGACGCTATGAAAGAGACGTGGGAACACGAGGGTCTGCAAAGTGAGTACGGCTGTGAGCTATATGGCGGAAAGGGCTTGATAGCTGAAGAGATGGGACTTGGCAAGACTGTTGAAGTGACTGCATTAGTCTTGCTGAACCCTAGGCGTGACTTGCCAGAAGCAGGCAGGAATGATGGCGATAGTTCTCCTGCGGATGTTATCGACAATGACGTCATGTTATTACAGAACGTAAAAAACCAAGAGTACGTTGATGCCGGACTATATCAACAGCTCACATGGGATGACCAGGCGAATCGTCAAGTGGTAAAGGCGAAGACTACGTTAGTAATTGCTCCCCGATCTATTATGAATCAATGGTATTACGAAATCAGACAGCACGCTCCGTGGCTTAAAGTTGGGTACTATTTACCCAGTACTTCGCATCATATGGTTGTTAAGCGGCCAGCAGTTAAGGAAATGATTGAATACGACATACTTATTACAACTTATGCTACAATTTCTGGTGAGCTTCATTCCGCTCTATTTAACCCTGAAAATCGTAGAACACGTTCAGCCAAAAAAGGAGTTGATAAGGACACCAGTGAGATGATTTCTCCATTAGTTAAAATTCAGTTTTGGAGGGTAGTACTGGACGAAGTCCAGATGGTGGGTAAAGGCGTGAGCAGTGCAGCTCGAGTGGCACAGCTTATTCCCCGAGTACATGCATGGGGGGTCACAGGAACGCCCGTGTCACGAAAAATGGATGACCTAAGAGGAATATTGGCATTTCTTCGTATCGGACCATTTGACAACTTGAACCGAGCATGGGCGATGTTGATGAATAATGCCCGAGATTTTGCTGCTTTATGGACCAATATTAGCATTCGACATACGGCTGCAATGGTCGAAGATGATCTGAGGTTACCTAACCAATCAAGGGTCCTCGTATCTATTAGACTAAGTAAGGTGGAGGCCAGTAACTACGATCATTTGTACAATAGGTTTTTGGCAGAAATGGGCGTCGACAAGTACGGAGAGCCTGTCGGAACTCCGCTCAATACTGGAACTGATGGTTCCAAGAAGACGCGAGACCTTGCAGTGATGAGGCGATGGCTTATAAGATTGCGGCAATCTTGTTGTCATGCACGGATTGGAAGCACTAACAAAAAAGCGTTAGGAGGTCGAGACCTCAGGACTGTAGAAGATGTGTTATTGGCAATGCTAGACCAATGTGAGGGGGTAATATTAACACAAAAGCGTACTTATCATATGTCACAACTTGAGATTGGACAGTTATTGTTGGAAAAAGTGAGGAACAGAGAAGAAGCCCTGCATGTATGGACAGAAGGATTAAAAGATGTGGTGACAATGGTGGAGGAGTTACGAGAAGATATTAAAGAGATTGAGGAGGAGAAACAGAGGGAAGAGCAACGAAAAAAAGAAGAACAAGAAAGAAAGAAAAAAGAACAAGAGATTAAAAAAGAGGAAGATGGACCAGAGAGGGAAATAGACGAGCTTGCGAAAGAAGAAGAAAGTGAGAAAGAAAAAGAGGAAAATTCTCGTGAGACAGCTAAAAAGAAACGTTTGCGATCATGGTTGGAAATTTTGCACCGGTATTATTTTTTCATTGCTACGGCTCATTACCAGATGCGGGTCAAAGAGGGGAATGAGGAAGAAAAAGCGAAAAAAGAAGCGGAGGAGCCAAAGAAAGAGGAGGATGCAATTTTGCCTGCCTCGGAGAATCCTAAAGAGAAGGAAAATATGTCGGAGGAAGAGCTGCAACACCTGGCTGAGGAAGAGAAATATTACGGACTTGCCGAGAAAGTTAGACGGGAACTGCTGCAAGAACAATTGACTAAAGTAAATGGGATGATTGAGACTTTAAAAGTGACCGCAGCTGCTGCAGATTTTATTGCCATTGAAGATGCGACAATAGATCCTGAAAAGGTACAAGTGGGACTAGAGTCGCAGTTTGCCTTGGATCGAATTAATAATCTTGGAGATCGATTAAATGACCAGGCAAATATAATCGACGATTGGCGAGAGCAATTGATCATCTTCTTGACGACAGAATTGACGGATTCGGGATCAGATCCTAGCGGCGAAGAGTACCAAAAATCCTTAGATGCGCAGGAATATGCATATTCTTACATTGAATATTTGCGAAGAACGCTGTCAGATCGAATGGTGGCTATTACAGGACAGAAAGACTCTTCTCGGCCGCATAGGCGACCGGACGGCACAATTACTCAACAGACTGATTTTGATAAAGAATTGAACGCGAAACGGAAGGAAGTGCGGCCGATCGATATGGACGAAGGAGGAACGAGTGATTTATTGGGAATCGTCGAGCCATTAGAATCTCAAGCAGTATATGCTCAATCATTGGAAGGAATATTGGATGATTTGCATGCCACAGTACAGATGGGATCAAGTGGTCGTCCTGAGGAACACGCGTTGCTGACTAAAGTGCATTCTTTGGCACGACGGTTATTGAATGACGAGAAAACGGAAATGAAAGCTTTGCTCAGAGAAATGGATACATTTTCCGACGTGTTTAATGCGAGAATCGAGTATTATCGCCAGCTTCAGAGTATTTCCGATAGCGTCACTGTCATTGAGGAGCCACTTAACGTCGCATCGGCGAAGGCGAAGATTTCGTATAATCAAGCTGCGATCAAAAAGATGCAACCGTTAATTAACAAAGAATTAACAAGGAAGCGGTACCTTATTGAGTTATATGAATCGAACAATAGCGACAAGGCACAGGAACGGGACTGTGTGATCTGTCAAGGTGTAATTCAAGTAGGATACTTGACCGTTTGTGGACATAATTTTTGCAAAGAATGTCTAGACCAGTGGTTAGCCGTTCGGCCCCGCTGCCCTATGTGTGTCACACCATTGCAAAGAGATGAGTTGTATGGTTTCTCGCATCATTCAACAACCCAACCAGCGGTTAAAATGAGGACTATGAAGAAACACCACAATCATGATGATGAAAGTCAAAATGGCCATGATAGGGCTGGAGGGCAGGGTGGTGACACCAGCGCCCATGAAGAATCCGATCCCATTTACACGTCTGTTTCGCAGACTTTCGAGCAGGAAGTAGAATCTATTGAATTAGTCAGAAGCTACGGATCGAAGCTGGATACCATCGTTCGGCATCTACTGTGGCTTAGAGAGAAAGACCCCAATACCCAGGTTGTGATATTTTCTCAATGGAAAGATATGTTGACGCTACTTGAATCGGCGTTGCGGCTCAATAGAGTAAAATATGCCACTGCGGACCAAGCAAGCCAATTCCGAGATGATCCTTCCTTTGTGTGCTTTTTATTACATGCACAGTCTCATGCGTAAGTGTTGTTTTACTTTTTTTTTTTTTGTTTTTCCTTCTTCTAATTTATGCTAACCAGTGCTGGCCTTACTCTTGTAAATGCCACACATCTATATTTGTGTGAACCTTTAGTCAACTCGGCTCTAGAAGTTCAAGCTATTTCGCGGATCCATCGGATCGGTCAAACAAGAGAAACTGTTGTATGGATGTTTGTAGCATCTGGAACTGTAGAAGATGCAGTGTTACGATTGAGTTCATCTAAGCGAGTCGAATACTTAAAATCTCATAATAGGATGCCATCAAAAAGCAAAAGTGGTCGAACAAAAATCAGTGAACGAGAATTGGACGTTGCAAATTCTCATGATCTGGCAACGTCCGTAGCTAGCTTGGTCGAAAAAAATTCGGGGGAAATTGTAAAGGATGCAGATCTAGCAGATTTGCTATTTGAGAAAAAATCCGAAAACACCACAACCTCCGCCTCTCAAAAAGCATAGACATGCACGATTACTGTTAAAAAAATAAAAAGCTAAGTTTTGTACATAATAATTACATGAAATGTACATATTTTACAATATAATGATGGATTGGCGTGAAAACAAACTAGCTTCCTTTATAAGCTTTTACATAAAGTACGTGAACCACGGAGCGCCGTACCCGACATCTAATTAAATGGTGGTCTAGACATTTGGAAATAGTCCATGAGAGTGCAGCATGTCATTATTTTTTTGATCATCGGCAGTTTTGTTCCTCACTACTTCGCTTTTTTCTCTATTTTTCTTCGTTCTTTTCGTTCGCTCTCTTCAGCTGATTTTACCAACAGTGCCATCTTCGAAAATGATCTTCGCTGTCCTCACCCCTGTTGCTTCGACTTCCACGGCGGCTGCGAATTGGAAAGCTCCTGCTCATTCTGTACATAAGGCTTAAAGCAATCTTGGGGCGGACTTGTTGAGGTTGGGTCAAACCATCAACGTTACCCCTTGGTCAAGGTACTACTACTACCAAGCTGTTTGAAAACAAAGCGCTGCCTTTGCTTCAAATATCTACAAGTCTGCTGTTGCTCTTGAGCATGCCCTTGACGGATCTGTCATTTTCCGTGCCAACGTGCTGTGTTTTCCCAATTCTGTTTTCCAAGGATATTGCTAATTCCCTTGTGCCTGGTCCAGCTAGCGGAATTGCTCAGTCGACGGCACCTTCTTCTGCGTCGTCCTACGGCGTTCAGAGCTCCGTCGTCCAGCTTAGAAAGGCGAGCGTCGACACATCTGCCGTCCAGAGAGCTAACGACCAATTGCATCAACAGTTTGCTAAGGCTGCCCACTTGCTGAGGTGGTGGAATAAAAAAATGTATTACTCGGTATATATATTCTTTTTTACTTGAAAGAAAAAGCTTGTCAATAGCTTATCGCATCCTTTCTAGGTGTTTGCTTTCTCTAACAATCCTTTTATTATAAATATTTAACGCACATGAAAACCCCACGATTTGCCTACCTCGTATACCTGTCGTCTCCTGACAAATACAGCTTACCCATCTCCTCCAGGGAGGTAACTAAAGCACGAACAGTCTGTTCATCCGCATTAGTATTCTGTACCATCATAGCAATCGAGGCTCCGTCCACACCCACTGAATCTATTACCGCCATGATCTTGTCCTGCAAAGCATTAGTACTATCTTGGCCGAAAAACAAGGGGGACTCGTTATTATTCCGACCCTTTTGTCCATTCTCCGTACCTTCCTTTATCAGACCTCGAGTCATCAGGTGAACATATAATGCCTCCACCTGGTGATATGCGACTTCATTAAAATCTGTAACCGGTCGAATAAAATTACAATTCATATCAAATTTCCCCTGATAAACATTAGGTCTTCCGATTGCCAGAACATATTGTCCAACCTCGGCCACCCATAGTTCCTCTTCTGCATCGTTGTTGTCGTCTCCACCAAATCCACCGCCACCCGGAGCTTTAACGCCTTTCCAGTACTTCACAGTTATAACACCGGTTCCATCCTCGACTTTATAAGTAATCATGGTTTCGCGAGCCTCTTTTTCTAATACTCTACCCACTATAGTAAATGTTCGCGTGTGCTTTCCGTCAACCATGAAATCATCCGGACTTTGAGTCCCAACTGATGAACTAAGCAGTTGTTTAATAGTTACAGGACGAATCGACTTGTCATCTCCTGCCCGACCGTGATCGTTGGCTTGTGTATGACCTGACCCGCCGTCGTGGGCGAAAAATCCATTTTGCTCATACATTGGACAGCTGTTATGTGTCTGTGCGGGTGTATAAAGTTGTGTAGTAGTTTATACACGCACACACTGACGCGTATTACCTCCTTTGTCGTACGCGACTTTTTTTTACTGGTAGGGTAACACAGAGTATATGTGCACAAGAATGTGCAAGTAATTGATGAAAGGACCAGCCGAAAGACGGCTGAGCTTCAAAAATGACATGAAATCTTCTTAAATTAAAAATATATTAAAAATAAATAAGTACAGCAGAGACTTCAATCTTGAGATAGTGAGTGCCATGCTTGCTATCCTGGATGCTACGGCGTCGGCGTCCCCCATAGGTCTATGCGGCCATTCAATGTAGATGTAGCAAAGTCCCCACTGCCCGGTCTAACAGCAATTGAGTACCCTAAATATGTCTCCTTGGTGTACACGTTGCGTGTCGGCTGCACAGTGTACAGCAATTTCGACGACTGAACGTCCCATATATAGATCTGACCATCCTCACTTGGCATTACTATCTGGCTGTCGTCAGTCTGCGCAAACAATGCCTTTGTTCTATATTGCACATTGGCGTGGCCTGTGTACTGATGAAGCATACGCCCCGTGTTGACATCCATCAGTCGAATGCAACTATCCAGCGTGGATACTAGGACCGGATTGCAATCAGACATAGGCTGAGGAGAATGAGCAGAAGCAGTTACACTATCCTCGGTAGCACTATTGATCATGCAACCGTGCCTACTAGCAACTACGCTGGTAACCGGCATCCGACCCATTACCAGCGTACGTAGCTGTCTGTTGCGAATGTCATATGCTCTGACACGTCCGTCCACTGATCCCGTTATAATAGTCGTTCCTTGGATATCCACACTCGACACACTATCTTTGGCATCCGTAAGAGTCTGTATGGGTCTAGATCCTCTGGTCCTGCAGTCCCAAAGCTTGACCGACGCATCATAACTGGCCGACGCCAGTACCGATGCTTCCTCATTGAAGCACACGCTGTTCACCCTGGCAATATGACCCGATAGTCGAGATATTGCCTTGCAAGTAGCTACATCCCATATAAATACTGTGCGGTCCCCTCCACAGCTGGCAAATCGGGAATCGTCTCCCGTCACAGCAATGTCCAAGACCTCGTATGCATGCTGGTTAGAGAAAAATAATGGATGGATGGAACCTTGCTCGCAGACCAATGAAAGCCTGCCATTGGCGCTCAATTGGTCTGCTGACTTATCAACTCACCATCTGGTAGTTGCAGATCTTGGTGCCCAACGCGGCATTCCATAAATAGATCTGTCTATCTTGGCCTCCAGAAAATAAGTGGCCTCCCGTACAACTGTACGCTAAAGCATGTATATGACCTGAATGTGCAGATGGAATCGACCCTATGATCCTCGGACATGCATTGTCACTAGTATTCATGAATCATAGACCCTCTGGCGGTTCCGTTTTCTATATTTTCCTATTGTCCGACTGCAGTGCAGCCCTAACCCTACAAGTATATTATCCGACTGAAATTTCAACTTGTGAATTTTTCACTCGTGCATTGGAAAGGTAAGAGAAAACGGAAAACGGAAAAAAAAAATGTTATTGTCAACGATATGATGAACATATCCAATTTGTATTAATATAGGAAGTGCCGTGTGATACATAGTGATCAGAACATGGATTAAACTCTGAGGTTGACAACATCGGTATATTCAACAAGCCATGCTAACCAGTCCAATTTAATGATGCGGAGAAAAATAGAATAGTGAAAAAAAATTAGTTTATTAAATGACTTTTTGTCTTATTTACAATGCCTGTACAATACACAGCTATGTAGTAGCCTTTCGTTGATTGTTTGCTGAGTTATTATCTTCTTTGTACGTACAACTTATTCGGATCCTTTCTCTTTCAATTCTTTCAACTTTTCAGGTACTTCCTCCCATTCTAAATCTTTTGCCGGCAAGTCTAAAGTTCCCTTCGTCATCACTTCTCCTTTACTTGCTAAGATGTCTTCTAAAGTAATCCTGTTATCTGAAAATATCTTCAGGTGATCTGCAATTAAATGGCGACTTTTACATCCTGGACATTGAATGAGCACGGTTCCATTATGATACGCTTGTTTAGTAACGTTATGCGATGACCGGGTAGAACATTTCTTGCATGTGAATGTAAGTTGGTAACTCGGCTGATCAATGCGAAGCTGGCCAGATGATGACGAAGAAGAAGGTGGTGATGCGGGCGCTGATTCGGACTGCAGTTTCGCCGACGAAGAAAACGCAGATGCGAAACATTCTTGCTGCAACTTCCAACTTAACCCTTTATTCCATACATGCCTTGGTGACTGACGCAATTGCCTTGCTATGGTTCTTCGGATCATGATCATCGCCGTCGTTAAATTAAAGTTAGCTGGGAAAGATTAAAGTGAAGGATGAACAAGCATAAATAGAGATTCAAAGTACGAGATAAAAAAATTATCTATCAATTATTAAATTGCTATGGCTATGCTTATATTTTTTGTTAATATGTCGGTATTACTTCTTGTTCATCAGTCATCATAATAAATATCTATCTCTCTTCTTCATCTTCTTCTGTTTCTTCCTTCGGCCTTTAATAAGCACACCCCACAAAAATATCGTCCGGCAATGGCAGCTCCAATACCGAGTCGTCTAAGAAAATTTCGTCCTCAAACGATGGCGCCGGCGAAGTCCCTGCCACGGGGCCAACGTTGCTCGCAAGGGATATATCAGCGGCGGTTGCAGCGACATCAGACGAAGTGTCCACTATATCAGTCGCACGGGCTGGGGCGCCTGATTCTACGGCGTTAGTAGTAATCGACGGCGGTGCTGCCGCAAAGCCGCCGTTATTACTAGTAGCAACAGCGGTATTACTGCTCTCTGTCGATGTATTCGCTGCAGCTGAACCCGAAATAGTCGGAATTATTGCCGACTGTCTCGGCGGCATCGACATATTGGCTGCCACCGCTGCTGTTGTTGTCGCTATTGTTACACCAGGCGCCGCCCAACTTCCGTTCAGTGGAAGCGCCTTAATCTTGCGGATATAATTCAATAACAATTCAATTTTAAGTCTCACGTCTATACATGAGTTCATAATGGATTCGTCATACGTTGTCGACGCGGATGTCATCCCATTAGCGTAAAATGATGACAATAAGCTCATAATATCACACAGCTTAAGAAATGCAATGGTGCCATGCGATTCTATGCTCTCTTTGGAAAGCGTCTCGGCGATCATATTAAGATCGTCATGAATACCCCTTAGAATATCCCCCTGCAGCGCCAACGTATAGATTCTCTCACCAGACAATTTAAGCACATAAACTCGAAACCATACATGAGTAATAAGAAAGTCAGCTTTCTGCACTTCGTACGGCAGCAGATGCATCTGACTGCGAGACTGCTCCAATTGACATAAAAGTGATACCAAGAACCCAGGCGGCATAAGCGCCGCTGCCGTTGCGTTAATCGTCTGCAAGTCGTCTGTCACAGAAAACATGTGCGCCAATTTGACAATAAGATCATGATCTTCAGGCGCCGAAGACGTTTTCTCGGGAAACGAGATACTCTTGGCCAGCGACAATCGAAACTTAGTAGGGACCTGCATCAGACACCCGCGCTCGGTAGTAAACAACGTCATAAACAGGATGCGATGCTGCAGGGCAATGGTACCCCTGTTATCATCGATCCCGCTTTTGGCTAACTCCGTATAATGATCTTCGCTATCGACGCCCATCATCTGGGCAAGTGTTATGCCCTCTCTCAGATAAAAGAATGCTTGATCAAATTCACAAGCTCGAAAATGAGCAGCCCACAAGCTGTGGCAAGCCATAACATTATCGACATTAGGATTTAATGCAAACCGGCCAGCGTCATGTGCGCGCTTCGCATCTTCCAATAGTTCGGCCGCTGCCGACCGGTATTCTTCGCACCCACATACACTGTTGGACGATGCTACTGAGCCCAGATGACATAGAACTAACACAAGACAGTAAGTCGTATGCGTAGGACGATGATCCAGATATGTATGAACTGACTTGGGGTCCAGCACAGGCGTGATCGGATGGATGTAGTTGAAATAGTCAAATAGCAACTCATCTAGGAATACCCGAGGGTATTTATTCCAGTTAGAAGGTAAACTCCAAGTTGTGGCCTGCTGGCCTGATCCAGGTACAGTCTGTGATGTCGAAGTGACCGACAAAAACTGAGACGTCGAGAATGAATACTCACCAACGTATCCTGTCTGTAGTCCTCCTCCCGCAGCTCCTCCTCCTCCTCCTCCACCTCCCCCTTTCAAAAACCTTAGCTGCTTAATCACTGCCTCTCGTTTCGCTCTCGGACCGCGTTTCTGCGGAATCGCCGTATATGTGCAAGGGATTTCTTGTCGGATACATCTATTACATGGGTTACCCCGATTACATTTAATCTTGCGTCTTCTGCACCCATCGCACGCCAACATTACTGATCTATCGGTATTACGTGTATATTAGTTAGTATAAATATCTAAAATCCGGATAAGAGGCTGAGTGGAGCCTAGTTTTCTCAGCCGCATCTAAAAAAAACTGACGGTCCGCCAAATCTAACCCCGGTAACATTTCCAAGTCTGGGGTTCCGCACACACATCATGTCACCCACGTGGGAAATTGCTTTCCGTGCTACCTGCCTGTCGGCATGCTGTCTACATAAACAAAAGCATGTAATCTTTAAGTTCCTTGTTATGCAGGAGCGCTGGTCCATTTTTGCTAGAAATCTCTTGCCCATTACCTAGAACAATTTTTCCGTCTTTTCCTTCTTGTATTACCTCAATTGAGAACTCTTCTTCTAGTATGATCCGTTCCTCGCATTTATCGATAGAATGGCCCACCGCGTCGCAAAATCTGCATCGGTTGACGAATGGTGACTCAGTCTGCTTGGATCCAGATGCTAGCGATGAAGACAGCGTCGAAGACATTGCCGAAGACGCAAAAAATTGAGGGTCTGGAAGCTCAGGTAGATCAAACAGATCACTAGTGATCGCCGACCGCTCGAACTTGGTGGCCATTTTTTCCAGCTTGAACTCATCTATATGAAAGGTTATATAGAAATATGCCAATGTTGAATAAAACGCTGACCACACTATTTTTTCTCTCTCTGCCTCTTCGGGCAACATTTCCTTCTCAACTCCCGCTTGCCTGTCCCTCACTAATCTAGTCACCTCGTCAGCTGCGCCATCCATAAATGCATGTCTCACTGTCTCGGGCACAAACGCAAGCGCCAGCAGTGCCCGCTCTCGAGGCGTCATAATGCCAAGATACATGAGATTTCCGCAGTGATAGTCTAGTGTCTGGAACAAGCACTGGCGATTGTCGCTGATACCCAGCCCCCGCTGAAACGCATCGATGGCCCAGAACTGCGACACCGCAAAGTACAAATGGATATTGTACAGCCCCAGTGGGTCCTTGAGGTTTAAAAATTGCTTTCCCGACGGCTCATCAACCATGTTCCCAATATCCGTAATGAATTTCTTTCGCACGGCCTCTACATCGACTGATTCCACATAGTGGGATACCGTCTGACGAAAGACACCGCTCACTTCTGCCCATTCCACCGCCTCGGTATCTGGATGTTTCGTGAACCTCGACACTCGCTTAAATGCTTCTAGTTGCACGGCCGTAGGAAGACACCGCAAAAATGTATAGATCGCAAGATTCAACGATATCGTTTCGGTGGACTCAGTAGCGCTAGCAGACTGCGCATTTCTAGTCTTCCTTCGTATCAAACACCGCGGCACCAGGATATCCCACTCGTCGAGAATCGCCAACATCCTGACGCTGTGCCGGTTCTTGTACCATGACAACGCCACCATAGAAAACTCCGACCAGTCCGGATCCTGATCAACTACATCTGCTATGAATGTGACATATTCCACAAGAGAGTCGCCAAAAACATCAAACAGGTCGTCTTTTATCAAAAGCGCTATGTCTTTCTCGGTAGCATCCGACGATGCCTTCAAAACACTTCGATATCCTTTCGTCAGACCGTCCGTCTGCCCTAAAAATTTCACTAAGAGAGGCCTCTTCAGATACAGAATGTCTCTGAACTCTGGCGGCAGCGCATACAGATACAAGTACAAGATATCCGTCCACGACACCTCGAGCCTCGCCACCAATTTGGGCCCGTATTTCTGTATTATCTTATTAAGTTCTACTTGAACCACCATATATCTGTGTAGAAATTTTTCGTGTCTAGCCTTTTTGCGAATTTTCATAACCTCTTTATACATTTGTCCCACACTAATGTATGTTATATGCGTCGCTTCGTCGTCTGTCTCTCCATCTTCATCCTTTATCAAGTCCAGCTTGAAAAAACAATCATAGTGTCCAAACATTCTCAGCAGATTGGGCTTTACCTCTTTCCACGGCTTCCCTTGTGCCCACAGAAGTAAGATTCGCACATTATTATCAAAATATTTATCACAATCGACTAGGGTATTCTCGTTATTAGTCTGCTCGACACTCTGAATAAATGCTTCCAAGTTGTGACCACTGAATTTGAGAGGCATGTTATCACGCTCTCTGCTACTCAGGCGACGACCGATCGAAAGGATTTATTATAAAGTTTAACGGTTCACCTGAACACAGCAGGAACCTAATCTTGTGAAAACCGGTAATGAACTTCCAGATTCCTACAGTTCTGCTAAACATATGCATAATGACAGGCAATCGTGCATTCTAAAACTTGTGTTCTTTGTTCAGTTTTTTTTTTTTTTCACTTATTTCCTTTAAAGACGGCAAGGCAAGCCTCTTTTCTTCCTAGCGAAATGTCCACTTTCCGCCAAGTCACGCCTAGTAGATAGACACTTTAGCAAGACCGGACAATACAAAATCTAGCAATCCTTGCCTCTGTTCTTAGCTTTTTTTGTTGTAATCATGCCATCACACGAACTTTTTCCAAGTGCGACACACTTGTATTTGCGTCTAAAACATGTACACACTATATCTAAACTTTGAGCTTTCCCGCTTAAGACGGCATCATCATAAAAATTAAATGACTTTGTATTTATTATAATTGTTAGTCTCTACCAGCCAACTGGGCCATGAAGTGTCCTCCTCCAACCGCGCAGGGGTATATCGTCTATGCCGTTGTATATACATTAATAAGACAGATGACAACGCCTATTTCTTGCCAATACGTGTTCGACTGATGGTTTCGTCGTCTTCGTCATCTGAAATCACAATTACACTGTGCTCTTGGTCACTGGCTTCCAGTGGATTCGACGGTCGGCTATAAGATATCGAAGCTCCATTCGCTGGCTTGGACTCACCCGGAACCGAAGTTGACGCATTCATAGCCGTGGAAAAAACAGTGGAAGACGACGTTGCCGATGGCCCATTGGATGCACTTGTTGTTTTAGAACCAGAAGTCGACGACGCCTTAGAATCAGATGTTTTAGAAGTCGAGGCTGGCTGGAGTCCCAGCTTCTCCATCTTCTTGCGCTCTTTCTTTGCCTTCTTCTTTTCTTTTTTTGTCATTGGACCCGTGCTGTCACCGCTCGTGATCGCAGCTCTTTTCTCCGACTCATTAATTATGCTCTCGATTTCTTCTTCGTCTGTACTCTCGTAGTAAAATGCATCTCCTTTAGCTCCTTTTTCCCGTTCCTGACGTCGACGCAGCGTGCTCATGTCTACATCCCCACACTCATTCCTTACGTGGCCCGTAGAATCTATAAAGTCTCGTTCAGGTCCCTTCACTTTAATAATGTGTCCTAGAATAGACATGTATCTTCGTCGAGACGGCGCCAGCATTTCTGCCTCATAACAGCGCGCCGTTAGCATATCAAACGCTCCTTGAAACGCCCGCTTGATTCCACCAATGTTAAAAGACCCGCGGCTCAGATTATTCGACGCATCTAACGGGTCTAGCACTGCTAATGCGAAATCAGAATTGCTCTGCAATGCACTGTGCTGGCTCTTCTTCAGATATCGCATATATCCTTCCACGCTCAGTCCTAATTTGTCATAGTTGAAATTGTTTCCGTAAAGTTCAAAGAACTCGATTAGCAGTACACCAAGATTGTCCAGTGGATCTATTGCCCCCGTTACTATTCGCGGATGATTCGACAGAAACGAGACAATCATGCAAATCACAGTTAACCCGCCTAATCCTCCAGTATGTACCTCGTTCATTCCTCTTCTGGCAAGGAACTGCTTAATGACAATCGCCAAATATCGCAGACATGGGAATTTCTCCTGCCACGATCGGATCAGCCTCACCGCCTCCACTCCATTAGTCCGCTCAAATGAAATATCCACATTGAGCTTGCTGTGAATCTCAACAAACTTTATAATAGGCACTCGTGCCTTGGTGATGACCTGCATCTTCGTGGCTATAGAGCTCATGCGCAATTTATGTGCTAATTCATGCAGATTGCTAGGACTGCAAAGCCTACCTTTGGGCGTTAGCACTACCATATCTATATCCGATCCTGGCAGGTACATGTCCGTAGCGAACGATCCAAACACATAAGCTTGTGCATCTTTCCATAGACTAGCAACCGCCTGACGAACTTTACCAACAACCTCATTCCGCGCTTTAATTTCTCCCTCTGATGGTGACATATATGCCACAAAATCTCTGACCTCCAGCGTCAGCCATGTAGCCACCTCTCGTTCGTTGGAATGGTCATGCCCTACAGTCCACGGAAACTCGGAGCTATCATCTCGACGTTTTTTGGGTTCTACTTCACCGCGGTCACCGCGCCTTTTTCCTTGCAGTAACTCCTCCTCGTCCTCCTCTTCTGACGGCCCTCTCTTTCTTTTACTGTGTAAGTGCGCGTTGTCAATGATTCCGTCGTCGCGATCCTGGTCACGGCCCTCATCGGTGTCCGCAAAATCATCGTCCTCATCGGAGCGTACCGGCATATGCTCTTCTTCGAAAGATTTAAACGTCGAGTATATTGATTCGGCGACATCTGACACGTCTGATTCGAATCCAATGAACCCGTCTTCCTCATTCTCCGCGGATGTTACGTGCTTTTCTTGCCGGGAGCCTTGTTCGACGTCAACATCCAATGGAATATAATCCTCCTTTTCCCTCTCCTCCGCTGCCGTCTTCGCCTTTTTTCGACCAAGGCTGAACTTGCCGCCTATAGCAGTTCGGATTTTGTTGACTGCTTTCTTCGCCCTGCCAGGCATATTCGGTGTGTCAAAATAAAATAAAAAAAAAAGTTTCGAGTTCCGAAAACTTTAAGTTTGACGTTGGAAAAAAAAAAAAAAATTGAAAAATAAAAGTAAGTAAACAAATAAAATATTAAGCGAATGACCAATAAATATTTTCTATATTCTATTAACGTGAAGACCACTCTCTACTCATTGTTAGTGGTATTCAGAGAACGGAAGCTTCTACTCAATCGCGAACCATGGCATAGAATCTGATCTCTGGCTCACTCTCCGGCAGAATCATGTCCTTGCCGACTTTGTACCCAAATCTCTCATACATTCGAGCATTCCGCTCACTCGAAGACTCCAGATAGCACTTAACACCTGCCTCATCTGCCTGCCTAGATCCCATCTCCATCAGCTCTCTAGCATATCCTTTTCCTCGGGCATCCGGATGCACAGCCAGGATGCTGCAGTACCAGCAGTTTTTAGCATCCTCAGCTAGAATCTCTTTCTTGCATTCTTCTGTATACGGGACGTATCCGCCATACCATATGCGTCTGGCGTTGGCACGGAGCATGTACTTGAACTTCCATAACCCACTTCTGTAATATGTCCATGTAGATATGTCCTGATTCGGTGCAAGCCACAACGACACTCCTTGAAAGTCTCCGGTCTCAAACACGTATCCGTCTCGAATGAATGCCCAGGCTGTACACTCCATCTTGTACCGGATAGCGGCCTCCGCCTCCTCTTGGGTGTAGTTGTCATACTTGCCGTGATAGTTGAAGAACAGATCAGTTCCAAATGCCGCGATTATAGTGTCGGCGACTTTTTTGTATTCGTTGACTTCGGTAACTCTTCGCACTGACATTTTTAATTACGGAAAAATGAGATATGACTCGGAATAAAGTTGTCTTCTCCGGATATATATATAGGAAAGGCAAACGGCGGCTAGCTGTAGGTATGACACAGATATGCAGACTGTTTAAGCATCTTAGAAATTGAAAAATTAGTCACCACTGTCAAACGGGAACGCAGCTCATTCAAATGAGAATTGAGTTTTGCGTCATCATTTAGTCATTTTATTGATTTCTGAAAGATGTAGGTTTTATTGCCTCAGGCGGCCAATCGGCTACAAGTGACGATACTCTGAGACGCGTATCCGGGACTATTATTAGTGCCAGACTATCATATTGTCATTAAATCTCTTCTATGCATTTAGAAAGAATCAAATGCTTGGCAGGCCTGCATGTGAGCACATGCTGACCATGCTGCCGCAGGCCATACGTGCGTACACCCTGGGATGCATGGAATGCACACATAATCAACCAGCCATTTAGACGACCCACCAAAAACCAACGTGAAAGGACCGGTATTATGCAAACTGGGTGCGGTGATTTCCTATTCGGTCCTAAGCCCAAGTTTCTCATGACCAAGGATAGCTACGTGATGGTATTTCGGACGAAAAACCAGTGGTACTCTAATTATGTATGTTTCCAGCTACATTCAAATAGCACGAGCCTCAATAATCACGTAATTAATACCGTGACTGAAATGAAAAGGGTACAACATTTTCGGAGATCGCTTGCCTCTGCTTCCGTTTCCTTTGCCCCCAGCTCGTAAAGCACGAGCCGATTCCCGGCAAGAACATTAATATCCGGTCAGTAACCTGTTTAAACATTATTGACAAAGCCTTTCCTATATATAGCATGTTTCAGAACCAGATAAAGGCTGTTAGGATGTCTTTTTGCGCGCATATGACAGCTGAAAAGTGCATGTAGGGAAAATGCGATCTAAGTAAAGCTATCGAGAAACCAGGACGATAAAACGTTTTCTAAATTAATTTTCTGTGCAAAAATATCGCATAAATAACGATTTGGTCAAATTTTAAACAGCAAAGTCACGTGACTTTACGATTTTTACGAGTCTTCCATAGCTATATGAAATTATTTTTTCAACAGCCGCTCATATAGCTCAGCTGGTAGAGCGTGAGATTGCAAATCTCGAGGTCTCCGGTTCGACCCCGGATGTGAGCTGATCTGTTTCTTTTTTCACATTAGGCGAGATGTGGGTTAGGGTGAGATTGTGTGTATAAAATTTCGAACTGAAACTTTTGATTTCTGTTTCCTACACCACACACATTGACAGCATTTAGGAAGGCGTGGAATACATTTCGCATTGATTCCTTCTTTTTTATTTTTTTATTTTTTTGTTTATTTTTTGATTCTTCTTTTTGTTTTAACGGCATTATCGAAGATCCACTTGCTTCATTTTCTTTGGCTCTTGGATTCAAAAGTATGCCAATATTGAACTACTCTAATGACAATAGTTGGATCTGATAGTAGGTCTTGCGACATTGATATAAAATTATTAGAGGGACACATATCCTTACAATAGCAGAAAATATATATTCATATATATTCAAAGATAATAATGATATCAATCTATATACTGTGCTTCATTTAGTTTTTCGCTTCTTTTGCCCGTATCTAACTCTTTACTCTTCAACCTTTGAAACCTTCTTGACTACCAAAGCAGTAGCAGCACCACCTCCGTTGCAGATAGCAGCAACACCATATTCACCTTCCTTCAAGTGGTTAAGCAAAGTGACTACGATACGAGTTCCAGAGCAGCCAATAGGATGACCTAACGCAACTGCACCGCCATACACGTTAACTTTTGATGGATCAAGGCCAAGAAGTCTGTTATTTGCGACAGAGACACCGGCGAAAGCCTCATTGATTTCCCATTTAGCAATGTCATCTTTAGTAAGGCCAGCACGTTTCAAGGCACGGGGGATGGCCAGAGATGGAGCGATGGTGAAGTCAATGGGAGCGGTAGCGGCATCAGCAAAAGCAATGATCTTAGCCAACACAGGAGTTCCAAGTTCCTTTGCCTTCTCGCCAGATGCAAGGACTACGGCGGCAGCTCCGTCATTAAGAGACGATGAATTAGCAGCAGTAACAGTACCGTCCTTTTGGAAGGCAGGACGAAGCTTAGGAATAGCCTCGAACTTCACGGATTTGGGAGCTTCGTCTTCGCTGACAACGACCTCTCCCTTCTTGGTCTTAATGGTGACAGGAACAATTTCATCTTTGAATTGACCCTCTTCTTGGGCTTTGATAGCTCTCTTGTAAGACTCAATGGCGAAGTTGTCTTGGTCTTCACGAGTAATTCCTTCTCTATTATTGGTGTTTTCACAGCATAAACCCATGTGGATACCGTCATATACGTCAGTCAAACCATCGTTAATAATAGAATCCTTCATTTTGATGTCTCCGAAGGTAACGTTTCTGGGCACGTAGTAAGGAGAATTGGACATAGACTCCATACCTCCGGCAAGAATGACGGACTTGTCACCACCTTGAATAGTCAAAGCTCCAAGAGTAATTGTCTTAAGTCCGGAAGCGCAGACCTTGTTGATACCGGTGGCCTCAGTCTCGACAGGAAGTCCAGCCTTAAGTGCAGCTTGACGAGCAGGAGCTTGTCCACAGTCTGCAGAAATTACATTTCCAATGAGGACTTCCTCAACATCTGAAGGCTTAATGTTGGCTCGCTCAACTGCAGCTTTAGCAGCGATGGCTCCAAGTTCCGTGGCCGATACTGACTTAAGAGAACCCTGGAAATTACCAATGGGAGTTCTAGCTCCGGATACGATGTATACAGAATTGAAGAATCTGACTGAGATTCGAGAACTCAAGTTGCGAGGTGCGGCCGATCTGAGGGACGTAAACATTTTTTTTATTGGTTAGATGTTAGTAAATGACCGAAAGCGCCAGGCCAAGGATTTATATATATAATTCCGTGATTTAACTTTCGGAACTTGTTCGGTCGGTAATTAGTTGGGGTGCCCTAACCCCCGGAATTTTTTCGTAACGGGAGCGGTGACTGAAATGTGGGACGAAAATTTTGCAAGACTGAAATTAGTTTCAGGAAAGCCATATAGTGCCTACATGGTTTTATATATATATGAATAGTCTTGAGCTAGATGTGCGCATGCCAGTGAACGTTTGGTACGTATAACGGCTATCCACGCATCTATATTACTAATATTGCGGGGAAATTAATCTTATCTCTTACCTAATAGAGTAGGAGACTCAACCCCTGGTGTGCGGAAGCAAGGATGTTGGGCACAACAGAGGAACGAAAAGATGAATAACAGCTGAGAATAACTACTACGGAACAAGAAGCAAGGAAAGTAGACACCAAGCTGCCATGTCCACGCATTATACAGAAATTATGTATTCCTCGGCTATAAATTAGTGTACGGCTGAAAGCTCCTCGGCTTAAACAAAGCTAAAAAATGAAGCTCCGTTCATGTTCGATCTTTGCAAGAACCGCAGTCCTCGCTTGATTTCGGATCTCTTGCTGTACAGCAGGAGGTACTGTAGGACTTCCGTCTAAAGCAGTTGGCGGCAAAACCGGTCTGACAGTCACAGACATATGTGAAGAGGACTTCTCGTTTCTAAGAGTGTTGTGTTGGTTAGGCGAAGAGGAGTTCGGTGATGTTGATGAGGAAAAATTATGATTTGAGCGTTTAGATCTGAGTGTCGAGCTAACGGTAGGTTGTGTCAGTGTGGATCTTCCTTTCAATGCTGGGGACGGAGTCGCTTGCGAAGACGCGGCACTGACATGCTTGGAGGTAGGACTAGTTCGCTTGAAGTTTTCCTTGTCGTTGCCATGTTTTGACAAAATGTCTTGGCGTTTTTTGCCCGATGGAGATGCCGATGATAAGGCAACTGAGTTTCTACTTACGGTGTTGCCGACACTACTTGCACCTGATCTTACACTAAGGCGAGATGGAGATTGGGTAAAATGAGATCTAGTACTCGGTGGTGGCCCGGCAGTCACTTTTGCACTCAGCTTATGGGCAGCAGGGCTGGAAGGCGGGGCAGCTTTTGATTTCATCGGCGATTTCTTAGTATCCTCTAGACTGACTGCAAGCTCTTGCCCTTTGATTCTAATTGATGCCCTGTATAGCCTCTCAACTTGAACCTCTTGCGCTAAACTCTCTAAATAATGCTTTATAATTATGGCTCGCTGATCTTTGGTGAATTTGTTGTTGTTCTTGATGTTGCGGTCCTTCATAGCAGTAGTAATGGCGGAAATGTTGGTCGAACGCCTCCTCACTGCCTGAATTACTGCTCGGGCCAAATTTTCTCTGTCAAGGAGACTGACGTGAGATAAATGTTCTACATATATATCGGAATTAGCTAGGCAGTCGACATACTTATCGTCCGAAGAATCCGCGGGCAAAACGATGAATCTGAAGTTAGGGGCGTTATTGAATCTTGGCAATCCTTCTAAATCTGTTGGAAACCCACTTAAAATGCACAGAGATCTAAATTTGTTTTTGGCCCAGTCAATTAGTACTCGATGTTCATCGTTGAACAAGATCCGCTCAAATTGGCTTTTGTTGTACATGGCATCCAATTTCTCGATATCAAGACCTTTCAACATGTCATTGTACTCTGCCGATGACGCGTGAAGGCTGGTCTCATTGAATTGCTGCAAGTTAGGGATATTGTACCGTCTCAGCATATACAAGAGACTCTTGATCTGTAGGTCAATTGCATCTTCATTTTCCCCTTGAGAATAAGTTGGAATAGCGTGGTTGTAGTTGCCGACTCGCTGCCATAGAAATCTGAGCATAAAGGCGGATTAACAAAATGCTGAGAAGGTTGGCTTATATTGCTCAGTATGATTTTGTCTGGATTTTTCCCAGTTAGAGTTGAACGCCCATTAAACAAAGTTAGTTATGTCTCAGGTGATCGTTTGTTTATTTTTACTTTTTTTTCCCCTTCCGCTTAAGATTGGGGCTAGGGCCCAACGGTGCAAGGAATGGTGAGCCGTGCGGAGCTGTTTTGAGAAGTAGATAAACATCTAAAATTTGAGAAACGGCGACTATGAAGAAAAGAAGCGTGACAAGGCCAAGAACAAAAAATATCAAACCATATATTTATGTATTTAAGAAAATCCAAAAACCCAAAACTAACTAACTATGTGCCTGATTCGCGTCCTAAATCTGGAAACCCTTGCTGGCCAGAGTTTGTTTCAACTGGTCATTAGCCCTTTGGGCGGAAGAGGTATCCACATTCATCTTGGTGAGTTGGGAGATAAGCTTCTCAGAGCTCTTAGAGAAAGAAGCGGCGGCAGGTGCAATCAGCTTTCCAACTTCGTCAACGGGGGCACCAACGACATTGGAAATAATGGCAAAGGTTCCGTGAGTCAAAGATTGAACAATGGGGCCAGTAAGGAAATTTCCGACGTCCTTGGAAAGTCCAAGAGTAGGAGCAGTCAAAACGTTGGCAAGGAAGGAGGCAGTTCCGTCAACAACGTGGTCAAGGGTGTTGATTCCCTTGTAAATATCCGAGGATGCGTCCTTGCCATTCAACAGCTTAGTGGTGGCCTGAGCAATAGGAGTGAAAAGGGCTTGTCCGTCCTTGTCAACCTCGACCATTCCACCCCAAGACTTTTGTCCTGCCTCTTGAGGCGTAAGATCACGAGCGTCGAGGTTGATGGGGGACGCGTTAACCAAAGCGGCTGCGGCAAAGATAGCGAAGATGATCTTGGAGAATTGCATTTTCAAAGAGAATTAAAATGAGAGTAGAAAAAAAGTAGAATCCAACGAATGTGAAAGAGAAGAGAGTGCCAAAGAGCGAATGAAAGAAAACCGAGTTTGGTAGAGAGATGGAGAGTGGGATTCACACGTCAATTTATAGACGATTTGGCGGGGACAGATTTTTGTCATCGTGTATCAAGAATATGATCAGCTATGCGGACGTTTAATTTTACGAGATTATTTTTAGTTAAGTAAAATGAATTTTACGAGATTATTTTTAGTTAAGTAAAATGAAGCCACATCGACTTATTTCCTGTTAAATAACGATAGGCTCATTAAAACTAACCAATCGAGAATAGCGTCAGTGGTGATTTAAACTTTAAAGACCCTGATGATTGGATTTGACGAAAGATTGGAAACCTTAAAAAAGATGTATTCGGAATGGGTACATTACTGTACGCATTTTTAAATCATCAGGATCTTTTACGTTACTGTACGTATTTTTTGAGGTTTCCAATTTTCCGTCAAATCCAATCGTCAGGGTCTTTTACGTTAAATTGCGACACTTTTAATTATTGGGAAATCGCTTAACTGGGCAATGGTTAAATAAAAGCTTAATTACCACAGATATTTATTTCATCTTAACGCCACCTCTTACCTCGTATCCGATGGAAGCTCGCGCAGACATAGCCGAGGTGCCTAATGAGCAATTTGCCGATGTTAATTAAAAAACAAAGTTCGCGCAATACGAATATGTGATATGGACGTTGGAAGAGATGCGCTAGGCTTTAGCCTATGAAACGCCTAAAACATCTATGTCTTGCTCTTGTCGTTTAGCCATTCATCATTAAATCATATATTAAGTATTATCATTACATACATTAAAACAAGTGGTTAGTGCGTAGTTACATGTGGTTTCGTTCCATCTATCGTCCAACATACTTAATCTCCAACCATCTTACCAAGTGGAAGCCTACAAAAGCAAAGCTGAACGCTAACTCAAATCCAATGTCTCCTCCGTTATTCAGTTTTGCTATAGGACCAACATACCATGGTTGAGACATGCCGACGACGGCGCCACCAACTCCACAGCAAATGGCAAAAATGGCAGAAAAGCCAATTGGCACTTTCTTTTTATCAAACGCGTCATAGGGATCATAATTCTTGATTGATCGACGGTAGAAAAAATGCTCGCTCAAACAGACGGCACTGTAAAAGGCCAGCCAGTATCCGATAAGGTCCATGAAATACGACAGCACACTTTCGAAATCATAATAACCCGGAATGGCAACAGCCAGAGCAATACCACATCCAATAAGAGTCCAGAGGATTCTGGGCACCATACGGAAATATGACCACACGGTTTGGGCAGAGAGACCCAAAGAGTACAAATTAGGAATATTGTTGGCAATCGTTCCAAGGGACAAAACAACTTGGCAGAATTGGCCGAATCCATGGAGGGAGTTTTGTACCAAAATAGCATAGAGAAGTCCTCCAACAGAGTTGGCGTTGTAGTTTTCAGCGAAATAATCAGTAGTGTTGACTCCAGTCATACATGCGGCACCCAAAATCATGCCGAACCACATGGGCAAGCACACACCACCAAGGACGGAGATAAACACCAACCATCGTTTAGATGTCTTCGGCATATAGCAAGTGTAGTCAGAGGCAGAAGAACACCAGCCAGTGGCGAAGCCGAATACAGTTCCTCCGAAAGACAACACATTAGCGGCTTCTAACGGTCCAGTGGCCATGGTGCCAGCGTGAAAAGCATGACTCTTGCCCATGCGGACCGCAACAATAAGAAAGATAGCGAAATTAGGTATCCAAACCCATTTCTCGAAAATATGTACAAATTTGTATCCAAAAACTGAGACAAGCACACTACCAAAGGTGATTACAAGGCATCCACCCCATGGAGGAAGACCTCCATTATTGACAGTGTGCAACATCTGTGCAGAAACCATAGTGTTGACCGCGGTCCAACCTATACAGGCAATACAATTGAGAAAAGCAACAACTCGCACGCCTTGATATCCAAACCAAAACCGGGACAGCACCATTTGTCGCACACCCAATGTGGAACCAAACGTAGAGTAGAACGCCACAGGAAGTGCACCCAAAATAGTGAAGAAAATAATCGTGCATACAGAGTCCCAGAAATTCATTCCCCAGACGCCAATTCCCAGGGTACCTAAAGAGAACGTAGCAATGACCATATTACTGCCGAACCACATTGACGCGGCATTCCAGTAAGAGTTATCAGTTCGCTCGTGATCAGGCACAACTTCAATGCCTCTCACTTCGGCCTTGAATTGAGCTGCGAACCCGTTAAAAGTTTCAGAGAATCCTCCTTTTTGGAGAGACGCCTCTTCTGGCTGCTCAAAGTCATCAAACACGTGAGGGTCTTTTTCAAGTTGGCTTTCCTCGTCGTCGTGCTCTCTTTTAAACATTTTTGAAATAATGCCTACGATCCGTAGATGGTTCTACAAAAAAGAATTTTCTACTTTTTATACAACCTCTTATCGCGTAAATTTTTTTTCACATATATTTGCTTTTTCCTTGTTTGGACCAGACCGTTGGACAGGGTACGGCGAGTTGCTGCTTATTTCGGTGGGCGAAATGTCTCAAACTGCCAAACTTTTCTTCCGATGAGAGCCTGCGAATTTGGCAAATCTTAAGAAACAAGTCATTTTTTTAACGAACAAATTAGTTTACAAATGACCGGATTTTAAATTCAATTCCAGACATTATCCTATTTGACATTTCCCGCGGACTTTAATGAGTTTTCCTATCAAACGATGCAGCTCATCGGTTTGATAGCATAATCATAAAATTACCCGCGGGATAATCCGTCGGAACTATATCAGACACGGTCCAACTTTATCCAGATTAGGCAACTCCTAACGTTACACTTTGTTCCCGAGGGCAGTCACTAGACAGTAGATTAGCCTATTTGAGATGGAATATGATGCCGTATGGGCATGGAAGGGTCTGACTAGGGGGGTGCTCACAAGACATCTCATTTATGCGATTGGTTCCTGATATCGGACATATGCAGATGTCCTCGTCACAAAAAGTTCAAGTAAGCTCTGCAGTTGCCGACCACTTTTTACACCAGACGACCTTTTACACAGGCAAGGGTTTTTTCCAGATCTGATTGCGAGGGCTACAGGCGTACTAAAGAAATATGGACTTCACAATGAGTATTTGAGAAAAAAGACCCTTGCCTGTGTAAAAAAGGCGGTCAGCAAGTATAATTCTTTTGTTCTTCAATCTAATATTCGTATTAATCATTAGTTGCTATCCTTCATTGAACTCATGTTCATCTTCGTTTCGACCCTTGAGTTATGCTATCAGTCCTTATACATATTCAGTCTTCTTTTTTTTTTTTTTTTTTTTTTTATCGCTCGTGCTCCTCCACTAATTGCTTAGCCATGTCGGCTATCTCTTCGTCTTCGTTCTTGCTCAGTTCTTTCAGTCTCCGTTTTCCGTCTTCTGATATCTTTTCCACGATAGCCGGGCTGATGTTGTTCAAAGTGACGAGAACGCGGAGCAGAATGTCACTGTCCTCGTTGTTTAATGCCTTCACAAGCCGATCAATGACAGATATCTTGCTACTACTAATAGCTTGGCCCGCAACTTGATACTCGGACAGCATTGCCATAGCCCCACTAGCCGCCGTGGCAGTTAGCCTATCATCCGAGGTCATAAATGCGCTCAATAACTCAAGTCGCGACAGACTGGGCATGCTATTCACATCCAAAAACTTTTCAGCACACAATGGGGACACTGTAAGATTACATATAAGTTCCAAGCAAGCCCTTTGGACCATAGTATTCGAACATGCTGTCAAAACGTTTTCTACTTTAGTCCATCCGTTAGTAAGTATCTGGCTGCGGCATTGCTCGTCATAGGATGCTAGATTAGTCAATGCCATTAGAGCCTCAAATGTATCCAGCAAAGGCAAATTGCGAGCATCGGGATCAGTGGCCAGATCCAGCTGTTTGATTAATGGTTTGATTGCAGTCACGGGACTGAGCTTTGAAGAGAACGCGACATTGGGATTAGTTGAAATAAGAGTTTTGGCTAATGCACTGGTAGTCGTTCTGAGATCCACGCTTGGTTTACTTTTCTGCTCATCATCAGGCAGCAGCAGATACATAAGAACTGCTAGGCCACCCTGCGCCACAAGTGTGGCACGATGGCGCTGCTGCATAGCCAAGTTGCGTAGAAGCAGGCCAACTACGGCTTTGCTAGTACTGGTATAGCGGGGGCAAGACTTGCTAATGATAGTCACGACTCCGGTGTCCAGGACACTCTTGCATCGCTTATCCACAATAACGTCATCTTCATCGTGTTCGTGTAGCTGGCGCTTGCCTGCGTACTTTTGAATCTCCTCGATTTTTTGTTCTTGTTCTGACCGTTTGGGAGTGTACTGGGTTATGTTGGCAAGAACGGTTAAAGCGCAGTAGGTAGAGGAGGATGGCGACAGGAAAGAAGATGCTGGCGCAGCCGTCGAAGCCGGCTCTTGTAGTGCTACTGTGGGTGATGGCGCCGAGGTTGATGTTACGTCGACGCGTTTTACGATCGCTGCCAACACCTTTGAATCATTTAGCCTTTTCTTCACACTTTGCATCAGACTAGTGTATGCCAGACTTTCTATCGCCACAGTGATAGACTTTTCGTCATATTCGTGTTTACCGTCTTCATTTCTAAGTACCTCCTCAAACACTTGTGACACCTGGTCTAAATTAGCCCGCAGTTCCTGCTGCTTCTGTTCATCCTGTGCAGCGTTAGTGGTGCCAACTCCCGTCTTGACAACGATAGAGGCAGCCAATAATCTGGTGGCATCATCTTTGGCATTTGCAAAGACCTGTTCTACTACAGTGCCAAAGTTCTTGGCCACAAGGCCCCGACATTCTTGACTGATGCACGCGCTAGAGAGCGCGTCCATGGCAGCAAAGATAACGGCCGAGCTGCTCAAAAGATCCTGCCGTAACTTGATGCTTTGCACGCAGTCAAGAAGGAACATCGACTGGGCGAGCTGCTGGTCAATATGGAATAGCAAGGAGAGAAGAGAAAACATGCACTGAATGCGCAAACTCGATGATGATAGCGATGGTGACACTTTTTCTTTATTTTCCCTGCCATCCTTGTCTTTACTCTTATCACCGTGCTCGGCAATCAAGCCTCCGAAGATATCCTGCATGGTCTGCCTAATCTTGTCATCCTTGTGGCTGTCGCCACAATTCTTCTGAATAATCTTGATTAGCACTACTGCTGCATGCGAATGGGTGTCCTGACCAATGAGGAACGGCACAGTGGCGCGAATTATTCGTATTTGGGTATTGAAGTCCGCATTGTCTATCCATCTTGCAATGAGTCCAATAATCGTCTTTCTATCCAATTGGCTGGAGTCTTCCTCTGACCCGCTTTTGTTAACCTGATTGCTTTGATCACTTTCTTCAATTAGCTCCATGAGCCCTTGCACCGCTTGTTCAATTACTTGTGCACTAGTAGAATTGCCAATTATGAGCTGATTCAGGCTTTTAAAATGGGGATCCGAGTGATGGCCAAACCAATGCACACATTGTTTGGCATTGCTATTAAAATAATTTAGAAATTCGGGATCTTTGACCAGCTGGCCGATCTGGTCACCTGATTCATCTGTGGCCGTACAGATGGTCTCGAAGGACATGAGTTGAATAAGGTTGGAGCTCGTTGCGTTGGGACTAGAGAAATCAAGGACGAGATAAAAAACGAAATACCTAATCAACGCTTACAGAATTATGATCACCACGGCAGATAACATTCCTCCTTTCTTTTGTTACAGAATTTCACATTTAATTCTACGTATGTCAATAATCGTTAATAATTCATTCAGCTAGTTCATACGCTCTACAGATCCATGAACCTTTCTCTGGCCATGTACTCCTCGTACTGCAGATCCGGCTGGAACTCTTGATACAATGATTGCGGATCACTCGTTTGATTGTAGGTATACATGGCATCGTCATGAGGTATAACCTTCGGCTTGTGGCCGGTCGCATCAACCAACAACTGAGCCTCACAACTGCGCTCCATCAAGCTAAACAAATATGCCGCCTCGTCCACCGTGCTGCCTACCGTGAGCAGACCATGATTTTGCAAAATAATGGCTTTGTTATTCGGCCCCAAAGCTTGAGCTAATCTTTCACCCTCTTCTTGTTCTAACACGACACCACCAAAGTCATCATACACTGTATGCACATTGTAAAATGTGCAAACATCTTGGTTAATCATGTCGAGAGACTTGCCGAATGCAGAATACGCTTTGCCGTTAATGGAGTGACAGTGACATGCGGCGTCCACATCGGGCCTAGCCTTATGTATAGCCGAATGGATCATGAATCCTGCCCTGTTTATCGGCCGCCTGGACCCTCCGATAATGTTTCCGTTTTCATCCACATGCACCATATCTGACGCCTTGAGCAATCCGAAATGGACGGCCAGCGGGTTGATCCAGAACGTGGTGCGGTCAATAGGATCGCGGATACTGATGTGGCCGGCTGCTCCTTCCGTATAATTTTTGCGAGCAAATACTCGAAATGCTCCTGCCATGTGGTTGAGCATCCACGCGCGTTTTGCGTGTTTGTCGCTAAATTGAGGAATCTCATAGGGCACACTGCCCATGGAGATGTTGTGTGCGCCTTGAGTGGTTAGTTTATATCCGCGATCGTTGATCTTGTTCTCAGCATCAGCGTCAGCGCTAACCATCGTATGTGCTGTCGGAACCGCAGAGATAACCTCTGTTGTCGTTGTCGTTGTCATTGTGGATTATAAGTCTTTTTTTAATCGTGATAAAATAATCGTAAAATGATCGTTATTATAGTCGATATCTAGCGGTTAAATAAATAAGAAAAAGAAAGGAATCCAGTCGTATGTGCGGAAATGCTGACGCCCTCGAATCATCAAAATTTCACTCTACACCTACCTGTTTGGGCTAGTGTTGCTTCAACAGGTATCCCAACCCGAGCAACCATAGCCAGGGGAAAATATTAACATGCAGTAGACAGCGAGATCTCATTAACCTTATCTCCACGGACGTGGGTGAGCGGTGTGCGGCGACATACCTGTATTGCGTCATCATACTAAAAGCAATTCAAAGGAGTCGCTGGCGTTATTATTATCAACATCTGCATTCGAAATTTTTGGAGACTCTTCAATGGGTTCTTCTCATTTTGGCTGTCCTGCTGTTCAATTTGCTGGTTCCTACGCATGTATCATCACTGTTCGTTTAGTTGATGCCTAATTCGATCGTCTAACTCAGTGTCGTTCCCTCCTAACTTTAAGTTACGCCGTATTACCGGTGGGTCGAGCCCTTACCCGTGCAGCTATATGTTCCTGTCACAAAGTTAATCCAGGGGTTCAGATATCTCCAAATGTCTCGCCAACAAGAGGAAGCAAAATTTCACACCATTCATCCAAATTCCAGCAGTAGAAGCGTGTACAGCCAAAGTTCAATTGATTCGTATGGAATGGCCACTGCGATAACTACTGACCGGCCAGTATCTCTTTCTCCGGATTTTCATCCTGCCTTATCGATGACGAGCTCCTCGTCTCCTCCGGACCCCCGTCACTCACAAAATTTAGGCGAGAACGTAAGAAGGTTCAGAGATGCACACCAATACCCACAATCTACTAATAATAAGCACGCGAATACTAATTATACTAATCCTAACACCTTCTCCGTGTCTTCTGCCTCCTCTATGTCCATATCGTCCGAGTCCCCGACTTCCCCCGTTGCTCCTGCGTTTACCTCATTACCTCTACCTCCGGCTCCTCAGCGGCAACAACTACACCACGAACAACATAATAAGAAAAAGGAAAAATCTTCAAAATTCAGTCAGAAGAACAATTACCCGCCCGCTTCTGCTCGTCAGTCAAACCCGAGAAAATTATCGGTCCATACGCGTCCTGCCCAGCCTGCTCTGCCTACTATTCCGTCTCCAGCGCAATCGATGTTTTCCATCAATATCACAAACACCAGCCCGAACCCTCGTCCGACTTCGACGCTATCAAGAAACCTCAGCAGCGGCTCTGTCAAAATGCCTTTTAGACCGACTACAAATAGCACCATTAGTACTAACGGTTCATCTTCAGCTGTCTCACTAACTTCTCCATCGTCTTCGTCTTCATCTCACTTACAGCCTCACATTCCTAGCAGATTGGCCCCCAACTTGACTGGGCCCGCTGAAACTGCCCTGACATCTGTCTTGTCGCATGCGAAATATTTTCAGGACCCCGACGTGAGAGCTAACTTAAAACTGTTAACTACTGATGGATTTGACGATATTGTCCAGAATGGATTCTTCACTCATCTGGGTCCTCAGGAATTGTCTCATTTGGAGGATGTTTTAAGTTCCCACGTCTATGCAGGTAATCACAGCACTAATAATATTGCTCCCAGCTCCAGCACGCCACCGCCGGAGTTTGCGCGTCCTCATATATCCTCCAGGTCATCGTCCTTTATAGGTCCTTCGAATGACGACAACAACAGCAGTAACAATAATAATGCTGACAGATATTCGTTACGACAAATTCTGTCGTCTTCAACCATAGCTTCAACTTCTATGATTATGCCTCCTTCTCTCTTGATGTTGGATAGGGAGCCTACGCTTAAGCTAACTTTAACGCCGGAGTCAATGAGAGCTGATGAACGCTTAATCTATGGCTGGCAGCAAGACCATATTGAGGATGATAATGAAAAGATCTCTCATCAATATAAGCCTCTTGAGGACACTAAACAATCTTTATTTATTCCCGCTGGCGGTTTAGGGGCTGACGTTTCATCGTCCAAAAAAGTTAAACGAGTATTTGGCAAATTAAGAAGACCAAGGGCCACTACTAACGCAGCATATATGATTACTTCTTCTGATGTGCAGTAATATAGAAATAAATTGTTTATGTATTCACTACAGCCCTATTTACTTACTTCCCTTTAGGGGGCCGCGGCTCAAGCAGCGTCTCGTGACCTGATCGCGGCGTCATGGGGTTAGTTGGTTAACGTTAACCATCTCACATATGAAATGTGGGTTACATCATCAAGGGCTAGGGTCTGGCGATAAGGTACTTACGGCAGATAGATAACTATGTAGATAACTACGATATAGCATTTTTAGTTTTTGAGCACCAGCACCAGATCATCAGGTTTGTGGACAAGTTGTGCGATCATGTCAATGTTTGAAATTCGAAGGTCATCATTTTTAAGTGATGCAATGATTCAAGAGGATCATACTTGTAGTATGGCAGGAATTGCCGAAGATGGAACTCGCAGATACAGTATTATAGTCAGAAGAGCTCAAGGGTTTGAATGGAACCCTCAGATATTTAGATACCGGTCAAACAGCAGTGATTCAGATTATGACGACGCAAGGCCACAAGTTTACGATATAGTGTTTGATTCCGATGTTGAAGAGGACGGTGATGATGATGGTGGTGGTGATGAGAACAACAATAACAGCGACGAAGCCCATTGTTGACCAACGCAAACGATAGCTAGCTATTCTTGCTGTTACTCTTTATTTATTTGTTTTTGTTTTATCTGTTTTATTTCTTTATTTAGATATTCAATTGATGCTATTTACTAAAACGTCACAGGTAGCTTGTTCTACTTTCGCTAAAGAAGACTCAAACACTGAGACCTTCTTGTGGATTTCCTTTAGAGCCGGAGACTTGCCAATGGTATGAAAATCAAACCCAATGAGAGCTTGGTTGAATTGCTGGAGGCTAGAAAGGATTGACTGAGCAATGGGTGAGACTCTGAAGCTGGGTTGAGCACCAGCTGACCGGCCAACGGAGACATTGTCTGTCTGATCAGTTTTGGGCAGATCTTGAACCACCTGAGGAAAACTGCTTTCCAGATTGGCCTTATCTTCTGTAGCATGATCTCTTTTTTGCCTCTTTGATTGGCTCTCTTCTTTGTTTTCATGTTCATCCTTATTCATTCTCTTGCTGCTGGCGTCCTTCTGGCCGTCTAATGTTGTGGTCGTCGCCGTCCTGCTGACAGCATACCTCATGAGTTCGCCTGTCATATCAAACAATCCCAGTATATAGTCTTCGAACGAAATAAACACATCTTTTGGGAGTTCATCGTAGCTGAGTATCTTCTGATAAGTTAGATAGTGATCAAATGCTAGCGCTTCAATGTATTCCTGGATGCCCGGAGAAATTGAAAAGTAGAATTTGTATGGGTCAGCTAGATCGTTTTTAATCGATTCGAATCTTTCGTTGATCTCTTTGTACAGTCGGTCTATATCCTTTTGAACATTTTTTGGTCTTGCGGCGTGTGGATTTTGAATTCGGTGCAGAGCAAAAATTACTTTTTTGCTGGCAGCTGTAATGTCTCTACTGGCTTTGACAATTCTCTCTCTTGCATTATGTTGATTGTCCAGAATATCTCTTAAGGACAGAAATAAATCTTCCATGTTGCAGCCGAATTGTTGATGATGCCGTTGTATACCAGGTTCTAACTATGATGTAGTTTGTGAATAAATCTCTCAGCTGCATGAGTTTATCTGCACTTACAATTCAAGCCACACAACGAATGCCTTAAATTGTATACACTTATGGTTGGTTAGTTCCTTAATCTTTCCCTCACGCTGATTTATTTTATTTCTATGAGATATCGTTTTATTTATTTTGTCTTGTTTGCTTTATTGATAAAAAAGTTCTCTGCGGGAGCCGCCAAACACCGATGCAAAAAAGCCGCAGTCCGAGTGAATTCTAATCCCTCATTATGGTATATCGCCAATTTCATACGGGAAGCCGCATTTCATGTTCTCTTGCGGCTAACAAACCGTCAGGTCGGGGATACAGGCTCTCAACATGTTAAAGTTAGGTACTTCTGTTTTATTTCTTCCTAAACATTCCTTCAAGTCAAATCCTCCTTTCCTCTCGACAATGTCGGCAGTTCAACTAGTAAACTCTAATGCGGAGAGCTTACGTCGGGCTCAAGCGTTAGCAGTAAACATTTCTGCAGCCCAAGGCCTGCAGAATGTTTTAAATTCCAATCTTGGTCCAAAAGGTACAATTAAGATGCTCGTTGACGGAGCTGGTAATATCAAACTGACCAAAGACGGCAAGGTTTTATTATCGGAAATGCAGATCCAAAGCCCCACCGCTGTGATGATTGCGCGGGCTGCGACCGCTCAAGACGAAATAACGGGCGACGGTACTACTTCTGTGTGTTTATACGTAGGTGCCTTATTGGGCGAGGCTGAACGATACATCAACCAAGGATTACATCCTAGAGTAATTACTGAAGGATTTGAATTGGCTCGTAAGTCGGTGTTGGAATTCTTGGATTCCTTCAAAGTGCCAGTGGCTGATCCTATAAAAGACCGTGAATTACTGCTCAATGTGGCCCGGTCCTCGTTGGGTACTAAAGTCAACAATGAACTAGTCCAAGTGTTGACGCCTATAGTTACTGATGCAGTCATAGCCGTACACACCAATAGCGATAAGTCCGATAACACCAACACTCCCGTAGACCTCCATATGGTAGAAATTGCCAAGATGCAACAAGGTCAATCTAGAGATACAAGACTCGTCCGGGGATTGGTACTTGACCACGGTGCCCGTCACCCTGACATGCCCAAGCGTGTGGAGAACGCGTATATGCTTACATTAAACGTTTCCTTAGAATATGAAAAATCCGAGGTCAACTCAGGCTTCTTCTACTCGTCGGCCTCGGAGCGGGAAAAGCTCGTGGCCGGAGAGCGCAAATTTGTCGACGACAAATTGCGCAAGATCATCGAGTTGAAAAATACTGTCTGCGGATCAGATACAGATAAAGGGTTTGTGATTATCAATCAAAAGGGCATTGACCCTCTGTCGTTGGATGTGCTGGCCAAACACAATATCCTAGCGCTCCGCCGTGCCAAACGTAGAAACATGGAGAGGTTGCAGCTTATCTGTGGGGGTGTGGCCCAGAACTCCGTGGATGATTTGACCCCAGATGTTCTTGGATGGGCCGGGCTCGTGTACGAGGAGACTGTGGGAGAAGAGAAGTACACTTACGTCGAAGAAGTCAAGGATCCCAAGTCTGTGACGATTCTAATCCGAGGACCAAATGCCCATACTATTACCCGCACACAAGATGCCGTGCGTGATGGATTGCGTGCAGTTGCTAATACTATTGTTGATCGCAGCGTGGTTCCTGGAGCCGGAGCATTCCAAACTGCGGCATGGAATCATTTGAAGAATCAAAAAGACCTGGCTACTGGCAAGACTCGTGCAGGTGTTGAGGCATTTGCAGAGGCTTTGCTAGTCATCCCTAAAACGTTAGCTGCAAATGCAGGATTCGATACCTTGGATACTATTGCTGCGTTGCAAGACGAGGTCACTCACGGTCACGTAGCTGGCGTTGATCTTTCAACAGGAGAGCCTATGGATCCTTCAGTCCAAGGAGTATACGATAATTTCCGGGTGATACGGAACAGCATTGCGGCAGCCACCGGAATTGCCTCTAATTTGCTATTATGTGATGAGATGTTGAAAGCAGGTCGATCGATGAAGAAGCAGTAAATAATATAAATTGTGTTATTACCGGTTATATATAGTGTAATGCAATATATAAAAATTATGACAATTAATAGTAATTAGGCGAGATAAGTAATAACATGCAAACCATGACAATTGCGGAGCGTAGTGATGATCAATGAATTATCTTTTTTTCTTGATTTCTTTCCGCAGCCTGCGCGGTTCACTAACTAATTTACTTTTACCAGAATCGGCAAATCTATGTGCGGCCATGTCCGGTGGCCCGCCATGTGCTGCAGATATGCATACCGGGATTGCCCGCTATTTATGAATTCAACCTAACATAAGCTGCAAGATTGCTGTGAGATTGCTAAGATATACTCAATGGCTTCCACAGATAAACTGGACAAACTACGCAAATTGTCATTAGAAGCTCGAAATCAGTCGTACTCGCCATACTCAAAGTTTCGAGTAGGATGTGTAATTCTAACAGAGGACGGAGAATATATCCAAGGAGCTAATGTCGAAAATGTGAGCTACGGGGCAGCAATTTGCGCTGAGCGTACTGCTGTAGTCAAGGCTGTAACTGCGGGCAAAAGTAGATGGAAAGCGATAGCAATTGCTTCAGATCTGGAAGGTCCGTGCAGTCCATGTGGGATCTGTCGGCAGGTGTAAGTACGATGCGACTTGTGAGTTGATCCGCTAACCAGTATAAGGGAATTTGCCGATCTGGACCTACCGGTGTACATGTTCGATAAGAATGGAGAGTATGTCCACAAGACGCTGGGTGAATTGTTGCCGATGAGTTTTGGACCGGGGACCATCTAGCCGACACGGATGAGAGGGAACAACAAACAAGCCGGGCAAACACTTAGGCGAACAAGAAGTGGGTACACATACACGAGCGAACAGCGCAATAGGCCGAACTCGATCTTTGTTAGATTGTTAAATCTAGATTAAATTAAAACTACACTTTTTATGTCAGAGCCTTTCGGGACTGTGAAATTCTAGAAGCGAAGCATCAGCATTTCTCTGACTGTCCTTCTGCTGCCTCTACTCAGTAGAGCGCCTTTTTTTTCTTGCTACCATCCGTGCAAGCGTCTAGTTGGCAGCTACTGGGCCTTGATTCATTGAGTTGATCAGCTCCGTCCTCGTACTAATTAATTTCTTTTTGCATGTCTCAATATCGGCCTCTACTTTTTTAATGCTTGTATTGATGTAATTGAGCCGGTCGCGTACTGTGCTTAGGGCTTCTTGCTTGTCCTGTGGAACCAAGGCAGGTCCAATCTTGGAGTATATCTGATCAGTCTCTTTTAAATTGTCGAATCCGTCTTGGACGATTAGTAATTCCTGTCGCTGCAATTCTTGGCTTTGGCGCAATTTAATGAGTCTTTGCAAGTCTTGTTGTAAAGATTCGAGATCTTTTTGCAGTTTTTCTGACATTGTTCGGATGTAGTCGCACGGTGCACTGTCGACTCGGTATAAAACTTAAAACTATTAAATAGTGGAAACATCTTGTCTCACCCCACCAAACCTGGCCTGTAATAAACATGATTGTAAGTAGCGCGAACAAAGGAAAAAAAAAATGGGACCTCGATAAGCGCTATGTAATAAAATTTGTCCCCAGTTTACTATGCGCGACGTATTCTATCAACTTTTCTTTATATTTCTTCTGCTAACCAGCTCAAACCTTGGGCAGAGTTACCGCCTCCGAGACATTTACTGGATGATGAAGACGACGAGGAAGACCAAAAGCAAAATCTAACGTACGAGCCATGGACTAAGGTCTCAATTATCAAACCTGTGACGACATTGATCTTGTTAGCACCAAGACTAGAGAAATACGCCGAGAGCCTGGAAAAGACATTCAAAGGCAAATTTCCAATTGGTCATATCGTAATAGGCGCAGCAGCCACTCGATCCGCCAGTGCCACTGCTAGCGATGCACTATCAGCTTCTGCGTCTTCAGAGAAGAAGGAAGAATTGTATGAGTTTGAAGAAGACGCGGAATCTTCCTCGGTCCCGGTTATTAAGGAAGCTCATTGCGACATCTACATGCTCGGCAATCAGAATGAAAGTCTGGCGATGATCCCTATCCCACTGATGGAGCCCATCAATTGGCACAATTTCAGTCAAACGTTGCTAGCTGAGGTCAATCCGAAGTCTGTCATATTATGCACGGCCGCTAACCTGGTTCCCACGTCCCAGAGTGTGTACCGGCTGGCCACGACAGCAGCAGCGGCAGTGCAGGCCACAGCTGCCTCAACAGCTGCGAGAACATCAGCTTCTTTTCCACAAATGCTGCCTCCGCCGTTTGTCGTTACTGGGGCGCCGGCTAGTGTGATATCGCGTTGTGAACGCGAGAACAGACCTTGTGTGGCCTTAGCAGTCAAGGGCGAGGGCCCTACAGGTTATGAAATTGTTGATCATGATGCCACATCTGCTGATGTCTGCAAGGCTCTGGAACTGGAACTGCACCTATCCCCTGGTGCCATTACTCCGCTAAAGACGTCCCGAGACTATCTTTACGTGTGAGTCAACGCCGTGCATAGGTGGCATCTGTGAACTAATTACGATTATTTAATGAATTACAACCACGAAAAACTGAATCAAAACAACTAACTGGACAAGTAGATTAACTGTCCTGTTTCCCCTATACCTCACTTAAGTAAAACAGCTGCAACTCACACAGACGTATATATGTATATTGTATATCTACTCAGCAACTAGAACACTCTTTCCTTTAGTGGACAATGCTGCCTTAAATACTTGCTCAAAATCTTCGGCGCTACCATCAGATTTAAATTTGTGTTGATTGACTGGCGCATCCTTAAGCTTACCTTGTTGGACCAATTGAAGCAACTCTTCAACAACCTCCATCTTGGCCGCTGGGTCTTTCTTGGTCCATTCTGATAACCAGTATCCTCTAGCAACAATATCCTTAAAAATAAATAACGACGTAGGAAACGTCAAAGGCTGCTTTGACATTCCTCCATATGTGATCAACTGACCACCATGGCCTAATTGTCTCGAGACATTAGTCGCAGATTTGCCAGACACGCAATTGAGTCCCAACTTAATTGGCTTGCCTCCAGTCCACTCTTTGACTTTGGTCTTTATAAACGTCTTATCACTCAATTGTTCCTCCGTAATAACTTGAGTGGCCCCTAACCCTTCAAGCTCTGTTCTGAGCTCCTCGATGTTGGGACGATCTCTGACAACGTTAATAGAGTTCAACCCCCAGATTTTGCCTAATTGGATAGCAGCTCTACCAACACCCGAAGTTGCACCATTTTGAATAAACCAGTCTCCAGGCTTCAAGTCGACAAACCGTTTTAGCATCTGATGGGCCGTAGTAGGGTTCACAGAGATAATTGATGCTTGTACAGGACTGATACCTTGTCTGTTCTGAATCTTGTAAATCCTCGAAGAATCTAATAACGCATGCGATCTCCACGTACCGATGTTTACGATTGACGGTAGGACCCAGTCTCCTGGTTGAATCGATTTTGAAACGTGAGGTCCAGTCTTCAAAACTTCAAAAACTCCTTCATTGCCTCCAACTGCAACAGGAATTGAACTTCCTAAGGCTTGATTCATTTCTGGTCTCGATGGATATACTCCCTCTACTTGGTTAATATCCGCGGGGTTAATTGGAAATGCCAGTGTCCGGACCAACACTTGAGAATCTTGCGGATCTTGTAATTCGTGTTCAAAGACTCGAAGTTTTTCCAACGGTGCACCATACTCAGAATATACAATGGCTTTGGCTGTACAAATTCCTCGACGGAACATCATAGTAGTCACCCGTGTAGTCATTCTTGTCGTCATTGGTGGAAAGATAATGAGGAGAAGAAGGTTGCGCAGTACGGAATTAGAAATCAGTAAATCGTCGCAGGGTTGCCCTAACCCTCGGGCAGTTTGCGTGGGGACGGGATCGGTCTCTAAAGATAGCCGACGTGAGCGATCTTCCAGAAGAGAACGCAAACAAGTAAACAAAAAATCCAGATAAGAGAAACCAATTTGTTTACTTGTTAATGCGATTAATAAGTAACATCCCTCCAAATCCTAGAGCGACTACTCCAATTGCACTAATCAATGGGATTGCAGACATATCGGATTGTGTATGTGTTGACTTTAAAGATGGTGGATGAACCGTAGTGGCTGTATAGTCACGCGTTTTGTCTTGGTTTTTGTTTTTATATTCCTTTCCATGTAGTCTATCGTTATTGTTAGTTTGTTGCTTTGTCATGGCCTGTTGATCCTCAGTGACGTGCTTCTCTTGTTTAGTAACTTTCCCGTTTTCTGTTCTTTCAGCTGTTCTCTCCATATGGCTGCCCATTTCTGCCAACAATTTTCTAGACTCTAATAGCTCCTTTTGTAGTAAATCTCTTTCCTGCACTAACGATTGAACTTCTTTCTCCTTGATCCGTAGTTTGGCCTTGAGCTCTACATGGGACATACCATGGTTATCTGTATGCGGACTGGATGGCGAGCCCGATCTAGAAGATGAACTGACATTGACATCAACTCCAGGACCAGATTCCGCATTGGCATTCAAGTTGTTGGTACCAGGGGCGCTAGCTGAGCTTGCACTCGTATCTTTATCACCAGCCTTCGCATCCGTCGCCAGCCCCTTGCCGGCGCTCGGGTCTCCAGCATTCGTTTCTGCGTCTGAGCTGCCGTTTACCGCTCCTAGAGTTCCTTTTTTTTGCTGCAGGGCGACAATCTGGTGCAGCAGTTTGGTCACGGACTTGAGGCGCGCAAAGTCACCTCGCAGCGCTTGGGTTTCTGACAGCAGCCGTCTGACAGTAGCGTCAAAGACCTGACCCTTTTCCATTGAGCCAGCTGCAGGTCCAGGAGTCGGAGAACCGAACTCTTCAAATCGACTGAGGCCAGTGCCAAAAAGCCCTACTCCGTTGCCCATACCAATGCCAGGACCACCCCCCACAGACCCAATGCTGCCGCCGGCAGCGGTCCTTCCAGCTCCTCCGCCAACGTGGCCGCCGACTGACCCATTGTGAGTCTCGTCAGTACTTCGCGTACGTCGATGCTTGTACCTAGGCGTGACAGTCGATACTGGAGATGCCGATGACGTCAGCCCTGAGGATGAGGCTGACGACGAGGACGATGGAGATGAGGGAGTGGACGCTGATGCCCATGGATTAGCAGTCAAAGATATGATCGAGATTTGTTCAACTTTGGCGGAAATCTTCTTATGGACCAACGTAGTTCCATCTTCGCCGCAGATATCGATGCCGAGGTCTAACACGTCATTTCTTTTAAGCTCCTGTGGTTGTTGCTTCTCACGTGCGGAGCCGTCAGGGCTGCCGCCAAGTCGTTCATTATTGATGTACGTACCGTTAGAGGACAATGAGTCTCGAATATAGATTTTACCTGTGCTCTTGTCTGCCCATAATTCGGCATGTTGCCTTGATAGCACCCTACAATCGAAATATCCGTTATCAGGAGCTGGTAAAGTTTTGGCGCTAGTTTGACGGCCCAATTTCAAGACATCAGGCGCAAAAGGTACAAGTAGTGTTTTCTTTTCGAATGTTTCATTTAGCGAAGTCAATACTAATACTAGTGCATATTGAGATCTGGCCGATATGGTAGGTCCATGCACCATTGTATAGTTCACGATACAGTGATTGTTATGAGTTGGGACAAATTAAGTTGGCGAAACCAAAATAGATTAAGGAAAACAAAACAATGGAAAACACACAAAATAAAAAACGACAAGAAAAAAGGAAAAAAACAGAAGAATAATCAGGAAATTACAGAACAAGAAATACCTATTATTGGCTAAACTATCACGAAATTTGAACGGTATCTGGAGGTAGAATTGTTGTTGTCACCCCGATAGAATAAGAAGACTATACTCTGTTTATTATCATGGTTTATAACTTAGCAGACTGAAGTCCAGTTCCCTCAAGCAATGCCACTGCTTCTAATGACATGCCGTATCCGCTCTGGTATCCCGTACCTGCAGCTCCATAGTTATGAATAATATATCTGCCGTCACCGAGCGCTTCTTTCTCAATTCTACAGCCACCATGTCTGGCCGGTCTTAGGCCAGCAGCTTCTCTTACAATTTCGATCGGCTGGTTAAGTAACTTAGGAAACAAGGCAGTAGTGCGCTCGATAATTGATTGGGTCTCATATCCAAATGTGTCAGCAGTCCAATTGTCTTTCTGGTAAAATCCTCCTAGAACCACATGACCGCCAGAATAAGGACGCGGGATAATGTAGGTCAGATGGTGATCAGTGAACAGTGAATAATTTTCCTGAACGTGAGGAGCGCGTACGACCACTACTTGGCCGCGAACAGGGTAGACGTTTTGGTCACTCACGCCGCCAATTGACCTCGCACCAATTCCTGTGCAGTTGAACACTACCTTAGTGTCAGCGGACAAAAAGGCTTCATTAATGTGGTTCAATTTCCTGCGAATGAAGGTCACGCCACGGTCAGTGAGATATGATCGAAGGAACTGAATGAACTTCGGAGAATAAAAGTTGTAAGTAGTATAAGTGATACCAAATTTAGCATTGGGAGGCAGCTGATCTTTAGGCACTACCTGGAAGTCCGGAATGTAAGACTTCAGTGACTCTACTTTGTTCACCGGGGCGTCCTCCTCGCTGCCCCAAAATTCCTTGGTAGGCAGCCGCTGCAGACCTGCGGCCTTGCCGAACTTTTTGAAAATGCCGTCGAGGGCCTGGAAAGAGACTCGGTCGTATCTGAGAGCTGCCTCGTCGTCTCCAGAGATTGAAGAGAAGTTACCACCGGCCCACGGAGAAGTGTAGTTAACTGATTGGTCACCGGGGAGATACTCAGCTACTATAGTGATCTTGGAGCCGCGGTCCTGGGTGGTCAGGATATATGCAGTGTACAGTCCAATAATACCTGCACCCACAATGACAATGTCGTTGGCCATTATTCGAATAGATGAAAAGGAGGATTAATAGAAGCGAAAGGGAAAGTGAAAACCTGGAAGAGAGATGCAAATAAAAAGGCAATCACGTAAACACTGGACCCGTGTTACGCAGATAGACAGAAATTATCCGATTACTCACCGATTAGTTAACTTATCAAATAGCCGCTATGCGGAGTGAGGCTGATCATCAGACGATTGTAGCAGAAAAAGAAACTAAGCAGTGACGAGGCAAGGGATGATAAGTTATAACGGAACACGCAACACAGGCTAGTTGACAGAGGACTAATAGACTACATTACAGCGCGAGATATCATGTCATGATGTCAGCAAAAAAACAAAAAAACAAAAAAAATACATGCAGGTGCCATACCTCCTCTTGCCCCTCTCACCACCCGTCAGGATATAAACAATTAGCTCAGCGTAAAAATCATAATATTACTAGCATTTTAGAATTTAGAGAATTGTTTCTTGCCTCCAGCAGCAGGAACAACCTTGAGAACGTTAAATCTCACAGTCTTGGAAAGAGGTCTGCACTCACCAACGGTAACCAAATCTCCTTCGCTAACTCTAAAGGCGGGAGAAACGTGAGCAGCCAAGTTCTTGTGTCTCTTTTCGTAACGGTTGTATTTGGGAATGTAGTGCAAATAGTCCCGTCTAATGATAATGGTACGGTGCATCTTAGTAGAGATTACAGTTCCAGTAAGGATACGTCCTCTGATAGAAACGGTTCCAACAAATGGGCACTTCTTATCGATGTAAGCACCCTCGATGGCTTCCTTAGGCGTCTTGAAACCAAGTCCAACGTCTTTGTACCATCTCTTGGTCTTCTTGGAAACCTTGGTCTTGGAGTTCTGGAAAATATGAGGTTGCTTTTGGAAAGCACGCTCCGACTGGACGGTGAGCTCTGTCGACATTGGTTGTTTGTTGAACGAGGATCAAAAGGAAGGTTAATAGATTTGAGTTGGTGCAATGAAATTTGCAGCCCGATTGGGAAGGTTGGGACGAGTCACGCACAACCAAAGTGGTATATTAGGGGTCAGGGGCCTACGTGGGGGGAGAACCTAAAGTTTGATTTTAAAGTTTGTTTCCTGTGCACGGTTGTGACTAAGCAAGCGATCTTGGCGCAGGGTCCACGAGAAGGAATCCCGGGGAAGTCTAGGGAATTCCGATAGGAGCCGCGGGCGAGCACATAGATGAGAAGCGACATTGTCTAATCAACTTCACAAATTGAGCAAATCCTGCAAAACAAAACGAGAAAACAAGCAAAATAGGACTAGTTTCACGATGCTTGAAAAGGATGCGATCACTAAATCGTTCGTTATCACGTGCGATACTGTTACCGACTTACTAAGCTATCAACGGGCTCGCCTTCCTGGACTAGGCAGATTAGGGTTATTCGCATGTGAAAACCAATCCCCCTGACAATTAACACCAAGTTCGTGTGAGCGCAGCACACTCGACGGACAACCATGAATACCGGGGACGAAGGAATTCGTCTACGTAAAGGGGAGGCTGAGAGCTTGAGAGAAGAAGACCATAAATCTACTGATGAAAAACGCCAAAAGGCCACCGAAAATTCCGACTCGGTCGACAAGTCAGATAAGCACATTTATGCCAGAACTCCCAATGGAACAGTATTTCCGGTCCCCGAGACTCATGATATGGTACGAAACCTAATGGACCCCCGTCTTACTAAGTCAATTGCTGACATAGGTGTCGTGGGCATGTTGGTCTCCTATGTACTGCTGTACTTTTGGATCTCTCCTTCCTATAGAAAGGCCGCGTTCGTGTTGATGTTTTTCTTTTGGAGATGTGCCTACAACGGCGGTATCGGGTGGCTGTTATCACAGCAGTCTAACCATCGCAGACTGACTGCATGGGCTTCCCAATGGAAATTGTTCGAACAGAAAGGAGCCCAATATCCTTGGCTTAACAGTCTGATCAAGAAAGACTTGACCCGCAAGTTTGCGCACGATCCGACTTATCAATTCGATAAAATGCCATTGGAATATAATACATGGATGATTTTCCGAAGTGTGGTGGATCTCATTCTGATGAGTGACTTTACGTGCTATATGTTACTGGCGGCGGCGTGTTTTGAGCGGACCCCACATCACTCTTGGGCCATTGTACTTGGCCGGTGGATTGCCGGAATTATTCTGTTCCTTTTCAATTTGTGGGTCAAACTGGATGCCCATCGTGTAGTGAAGGACTATGCATGGTACTGGGGAGATTTCTTCTTTTTGGAAGATCAGAGTCTTACATTTGATGGCGTTTTCGAGATGGCCCCTCATCCTATGTATTCAGTGGGATACGCCGGATATTACGGAATTTGTCTCATGTGTGCATCCTATACTCTCTTTTTTGCCTCGCTTCTTGCACATGCCATGCAATTTGCTTTCCTCATTATAGTAGAGAACCCGCATATTGAAAAGACCTACAACCCGCCCACGCCCAAGGTACGAAAGAGAATTTCGAGCGGATCCTTTGACGATGAGCTTGTCGGCACACCATCAGGAACTCCAGGAACCCCGACCATGGCGCTCTCAGCCGCTGCTGGCACTGGGCCTGAAGACATCGTGTCCGATCCTGGCATGCTTATCTTCAGCCAGTTCAATATCACCCGCACTACCGACTGGTTGTCAGCGCTTGTAGTATTATATTCGAGTTTGTTGTATTTTGCTCCGTCAGGATCTGTGTTCTGGACATGTGTTACTTTCATATCTGCGTTGGCATGGAGACTGTTCCACAACGCAGGCTTGGGCTATTTGTTGAGCCAACAGAGCAAAAACAAGTCATGGACAAGACTGTTCCTGAAGTTTGGTAAGTCTCCTACTCAGGCCTACGAGCAATGGCAAGCTCTCTATAATGTGTCAACTCTTATGTCATACACCAGTTTGATTGTCTATACTTTCAGACAATGGACTCCACCGACAGGTATGTTTTGGCCATTCCGCTACATTGTAAGTGGAATGCTTGTAGCATTGCAGATTTGGACATCCTATTCCATCTACGAATCATTGGGAGAATATGGGTGGTTCTTTGGCGACTTCTTTTACCGCAAACCCGGGTCGACTGGATTGACGTATTCGGGTATCTATAGATATCTGAACAACCCAGAGCGCCTCTTTGGAATAGCAGGCGTGTGGGGTGCAGCACTAGGAAGCAATAGTTTGTCTGTATCATTTTTAGCATTTGTATGGACTCTGGGCGGCATGGCGTTTATTCAGTTTGTTGAGCAACCTCACATGCAGAAACTATATGGAAGAAAGCAGCTTCGCCGAGAAGCCGGTATTGCTAAGACACTCAAGGCACAAGTGAAGTTGGCGCCCCCACTGGAAGAAGGAGTTCGGCATTTGAGCGGGTCAATTGACAAAGTAGTGGTCGAGACCAAGAGTGCTGTTGAAGCTTTCTTGGAACAGGCTAAACCGAAGATCAAGGCAAATCTCGACGAGACTAAAGTGCTACTGCAACAATACCCCGCAAGAATGACGATTGTCAGAGTAGCGGATGATCTCGATGTCGACAGAAGCAAGTACTCGCTGAGCATACTTCCAGCAGGTAAGTCAAAGGAAGAACTTCCAGTCATCTCTGGATCAAGCACTCCCACGGCGCCGGTTACTTTAATGAATGTAGAATACGGAACACCTATTTATGTTAACTGGACCGCAGACGAGCGTCATTCCAACAAGGACTGGATCGGCCTTTACCGATGGACTGATGATGCCGCCCATTCTGGAGCACCTGTGACCGTGACCCGAGTAGCGAGCAAAGGGCGATGGACCGCAGTAAACGCAGCGGGATACGATGATCATACCGACGCTATTGTGAGGGAGTCTGCCACTCAAGGTCAAGTGGTGTTTTCGGGATCAAAGTTATTCTGGGAGACTGGAGTCTACCAATTCAGGTATCACCACGATGGAAAACATAATATACTGGCTGCGTCACCATTGTTTTGCATAAATGTTAGCAAACAAGAGATTGGCACGAATGTGGATCAATTGGCGCAAGAGTTAATTCCACTGATTAACCGCTGTTTCAGCACCGACAATGAGGATCCACCGCAGCGGATACATGATAGATTTGACGACCTGATCGTCAATGAAAGCTCGGCGGCGCAAAGATTGGCCTATGCCATTAGAGAGGCATACGGTGTGGACTTGGCACCTAGAGTATTGGTAGCCGACGGAGATGCATGGCACATCGCATTAAGATTGCAACGGGTGAGAAGCGCATTACAGCCGCTGGTGGGAGAAAAGGCAGAGGAAGATGAAGAAAACAGCAGCAATAGCGGCGAAGTGGAAGAGAAGGATAAGTAGATGGCAGATGTGAAACCTCCCTCCGAAAGGCTAAAAAATATGATCAAGAAGAGGAAGTGGAAAAGAAAAAAAGGCAATCCAACTAGACTGGATGTACGTAAATAATGATCAAGATGTAGATAGATTATGTTGTTTTATGTTATATTAGACAGGCATTCAGCTTTAAATTCACTGACGGAGTTCAGATTCTGTGGTTTGAAATGAATGCAATAGTGCACCATTCAAAAACTTGCGTACTTGGATCGTCGCAGTGCGCATATGGTTAATCGTTAGATCTAAAGTGGAACTAGACAAAGGACCGGAGAGGAGAAAACCGGTAACGGTGTCTGAAGACGACATGAAAGAGGCTATGCAGTGAACGTACGAGCTTTCCTGTATTGTGGTCGCATTGTTCTCCATGATACTTTTCTCAGTTCGCTCAACCTCCATGCTGTCACTGGCCTCCTCGATAGCCCTGGGAAAATACTCGACCTCATCCGTTTGAACGTTGATGCGCGCACAAGACGCACTGACCATATCCGCCAGAGCGATTCCTGCATCCGCCAGCGCAAGCGTTGCCACATTAATGGCGGACGCCAACAGCGAATGGTACGCACTTGAGTTCTGTGAACCATGACAATCCTGCAGAGTCTGACCCGACAGAATCACCAGTACCACGTTGATTCCACTTTTTGGATACTGATCCAACAGCACACTGGACACCAATGCAGATCTCACGAAAGTCGACACGTCACGCTCGTACTCTATTATAGCGTCCGTACGGCCGCTGGCGGATAGTCTTGCCTCCACTGTAAATTCTGAGGTCTGAGTGAAGGATCCCCGGATTGGCTGGGGCCCATTGACTGTACACTGTATTTTGATGTCTTGCAATTCTAGATATGCGGAACCAGAACTGTTGGCTACAATGCCCTGCTTGACGTACATGTTGGGCACATATGTGTCAGATCTTTCGTATGTCGTGTGCACGGGCGCCGACAATGGGATCATGTCGGGGGGTCCCAGCACCCGGCGTCGGTCTTGTAAGGTGGTCATTGAATGTCTTGTATAATGCTATGGGGTTATGATGCTGCGTACTGCTTTTTATTGCTTCCTCGCCGGCCGTCAGTATGCTCCTTCTGTTAGCTCGCCTGTTTCTTTCTTTTTTTCCCACTTGTGCGTTAGTAAAGTTTTCGCTCACTTTGTTCGATGAAAGTCGTGAAATTTCAAGTTCCCAATGTTTTAAAGTTTCGTTCGCTTGTACCCAGCGCCCGCCCAAAGCTAATTGATTAACATTAACTCATATGATTGAAATTAGAAAGGCTACAGTGCATGACCTCCAGGGCATGCAAACTGCCAATTTATCTAATCTCCCCGAAAACTATACTTTCAAATACTATTTATATCACGCATTATCGTGGCCCCACGGTTCCTACGTTGCCGTCAGAAAAGACGACAATGGCCATGAAAAAATCGTAGGATACGTGCTAGCTAAGATGGAAGACGACATCCCAGAGGACCAGCAACAATCAAAAGAGGCTCCTCCCCCTCATGCTCATATTACCAGTATATCAGTGATGCGATCTTACCGCCGAATGGGCATAGCTGCTAAACTAATGAACCAAGCTTTAAGGTCCGTAGTCGAAAGCTATGGCGCCCAGTATGTCTCTCTTCATGTACGCAAGTCAAACGCCCCGGCTATTCATTTATATCGTGACACTCTACAATTCGAAGTTGTCGAAATCGAGTCTGGCTACTATGCCGATGGAGAAGATGCGTACTCTATGAAGAAAGATCTGACAAAACTGTATCAAACTCTGGATTACGATGACGATGAAGATCTACTGGCCGGCGCCATAACTGATGATGTATCTGCCGTATGTATATAGAATTGCATTAATCTATTTGTATTCTATACAATGTAAGCTTTATTTTTGTAGTAGTACCATATTGTACTGCTTGCCATGCTCTATCATAGCTCTGCATTCCTTTGCCTGGCCAAAGAACTTGCCTTGGAAGTAGTCTGTATTAATTTTGCAGCAGCATCTCTTCTGCTCGGTGGTGCTCTGCTATGCTCATCCTCTCGTCGCGGCCATATTCCCTCCTCCCAAAAATCTCCCCGTTTCCCTCATTCCTTCCATCTTCTACCTGTCCTGTACATGATCATCAAATTTGACTAAAAACACTGTCCGTTGCGGCCAGTCTGGCGTGTCCACTGTATGAGCAGTCACAGACCCTGTAAACAATGATCCATCGATTACTGCCTCAATAATGCCCGCAGCAAAGGCCGCGCAATTCAATTGCGCCATTTCTTTGGGTACAGAAATAAACTGACTTACTAGCGGACAATTGTCAATAATCATGTACTGATTATTTGCATCATTCGACTTCTCAATTGCATCCGCCGGGCGCCCGAATATGGACTTCCACAAGGTAGTATGTATGAATTGCAAGATACCCAAGATCTTCGTCTCTCGCTTGGCAACCTTTATTCCTTCGCGAATGGCAAGTAGTTCTAACATCCGTTGACCTACGTGGTACCCCAGCAGATTTAGTTTCGATTCCAATTCCTGAATACCGGAAGCCTTCTTCTGACTGTATTGTATCATTTCGCTGAAAAGGAATGCAAAACTCGACAGAGATACTTCATTAGGTCTCCTCGTTAAGTTACGTTCATATATGCTTCCAGCACCACTGGTGGCTCCTCCAGTTGCACTACCCGCGGATAGTCTCCTTTTGCCAGATGACGATAGTCTGTTGGCTGCGCTCATACCTCCGCTGCTACTACTGCTGCTTACCGTAGCGTGTGGCAATGTGGAGGACGGAGTTCGCGGAATGGCTACCGGTTGTCTGCTGGACGGAATTATAGGCGTTGACGAGTCTTGCATCGTGTGGGATGATAAGGTTGGAACCAACAACACTGGCCCGGGGTGATGATGTACATTGTAGACTATTTAGCATGTACTATAATTTTTATAAAGCGGAAATGGAATATCTCAACAAAACGTTATAGGGCAGTTCAGTAGCAGCTCTACCGTTCTCTTTTTACTTTTTTCCTTTTTTTTTTTTTTTTTTTTGGCAAAAATACGAAGTATTATACATTATCACATAAACAAGTTATTAGCGACAGTTTCACAGTTGTCTACTGCTCCATCTCAGCCAACCGAACCTTCCGTTTCTGGCGCGCAAGCGCTAATGCCCGTCCCCTGACTTGTTCCCAGCTAAACTCTGGAAATGCCGCCAAGATCTCAGATGGTAACTCTGGCAATCTTGTGAGATCTGGCAGTTCATCTAGTTTCAATGTGTCCGTCAATTCGTTCAATTTAATCCAATGGTGTTCCTTCCACAACGAGGCGTCACCATGCCTTGGAAATCCCTCTATAATATCCGGTGAATAGTTGACAAATACATCCCTGCTCACGTCATAAGAAAGATCCTCATCCTCATTTTCTATCTCGTCATCCGGATTTACATTGCCCGCTTCCTCCTCGCCGGCAGGATTATCATTGATATAATCTTCGTCGTGAATATGGCTGGCATACTCTGCCCTGTTGTTAGTATCTTTGTCTTCTTGATTGTCATTATTATCGTAATTATCGTTATTAGTATCATCCGCACCGTCACTATCCCCATCGTTATCCTGAGTTTCCTTTTGCTCGAATTCTTTCGCGGTTTCGTTGAAGTTGTCGGCGTCTCCTTGATTGCTCTTCTCCATCTCGATTCGACTCTCGCCATTCTCTAGAACCCTCTCAACCCTCAAATTATGCAGTTCTTGAAACTCTTCAAATTCTAAGTCATCAAATCTCTCAACTTTAGTCTTCTCTACGCCATTGATTTCATTATATTGTCTGCCATGATCGCTGCCGGATTCATCGCGTGTACCACGAATTGCTTGATCGCGCTCTTCCCATTTCTGGTTCTCATCTACTTGGTGATCTTCATGCTGCTCGGGTCTATTTTCATAGTTCTCCTGGTTCTCATCTTCATTCTCATTAAACCAGTTCCCCTCGTCCAATTGACCATTATGTTGTTCTTCGTCCTCTTCTCTATTCGCGTCTGCTCTCACATTCTCTTGCTCTTGCCCTTCATGCTCCTCGGGAGCCGCTTCTTCGCTTCCCCATGCCTCTACCTCTGGCTCTTCGCCCTCCTGCCTCTCTGCCGATCTGCGATCTTCCGGTTCTCCGTCTGATTCGCCTTGCAGTCTATCATAACCCCACATCCCGTACCTTGGCGCCGCTGTCATGGGACTACCAAACATCGAGGACGATGAAAAGGATCCCGAACGCGTTCTTCTTCGCTTAATCCTAGACTCAGACCGCATTTCCAATGCCAAGATTAATTCGCGTCTCCTTCGTCGCGAATCTTGAAAGGAAAATTTAGGTGTGGTCGGAGGTCCTCTTAAGAAATCATCAATCTTAGTACTTGTGGCAGCATCGCTACTTCTCTCGCGACTGCCGTCGCCGCTGCTATGTTGACTCTTAACATCGAGTGACCGGATTAAAGGAGGAGCCTCGAGCTCATCTTCCTCGTCAAACATATTTATAGCTGATGCCCGCAATCCAAATGGTGACTGTGATGAGGATGTCATAATTATGTCTTCCTGTTTGATTGTTTGCATAACTAGTCTAACCTGAAGAGGAGACAAGATAAGGTTATAGACATTTGTGTTGACGAGTTCTGCAACCAGTTGGCAACCACCACCATCACCGTCACCTACGCTAACCTACTAACAAAATCAACGATCACACAACAAGCAGATTGCAGCACAAATTATTTTGTTTTGATAACGCAGACTTCGTTGTATAACCAGTTCTAGCGCAATCGGCCACTAAGCACCGCTCTCGCACGACAAGGCTCACATTGTGCTCCAATATATACCTGTGCCTAATTGACCAGTAATACCTGTCCCCTACGCCCGCCGACGCTTAGAGATTTCTTTTAATATCCTAGTCTTCTAATGAAACCATTCATTGCCGGCCATGAAGACTTGGTTCACGATATAGCCTATGACTTCTATGGCAAGCGTTTAGCCACCTGCTCGTCGGACCAGCATATCCGTATATTCGACAAAGGCGCCAATGGCTGGGATCTTATAGATTCTTGGAAAGCGCATGACTCTGCTATTATCAAGGTCTGCTGGGCAGCTCCAGAAATTGGCCAGATTATTGCCTCATGTTCCCATGATGCCACTGTTCGCATTTTCGAAGAAGACTGTCGCGAATTCCCCAATAGCGGCAAACGATGGAAAAAGCGTCATACGATCTCGGAGTTTCGCGGACCCTTATATGATATCCAATTTGCGCCAAGTCATCTTGGCCTAAAATTGGCATCCATTGGCTCAGATGGGATTTTGCGTATCCATCAGGCTCTAGATCCCAGCACCCTGACGTACTGGACCACGACTGCGGAGATTAACTTACTGCAAAATGCAATTGAACGTCAACTTCAAAGCTGTTTTACGCTGTCATGGTCCCCTTCGCAGTTCTTCAGAGAGTATATCGTGGCGTGCGCGTTAGAAGAGGCAAAAATTTTCCAGCGGGATAGTAATGGTAAATACGTGTGTGTCGGAGAGCTGCCAGATCACGATGGACTTATCCGAGATGTAGCCTGGGCGCCGTCAATGGGACGAGGGTACCAGCTGATTGCTACTGCGTCTAAAGATGGCTATGTGAGGATATTTAAGGTAACCAAACCTCAAGAGGAAAACAAGCCAGATCACCATGCGGTAGATGATGACGAATCAGATGTCGAGGATGAATCGAAGGCGACGTCAATTGTTCCGCTGACCGTGGAATTGCTGAGTTCTTTTGATGACCATCAGGGAGAAGTTTGGCGAGTGTCTTGGAATTTAACTGGCACGATATTGGCATCGGCTGGTGACGATGGCAAAGTCCGATTCTGGAAGGCATCATATTCACAGGAGTTTCAATGCATGGCGGTTGTTTCTGCTGACCAACGGTTAGAATGATGACTTATTTAACATCAAACCTTATACCGGGGATCTTTTCGCCAATGTGTCTCTACGCTAATTTTGATCCTCAATAAAGCATGAGATTACAGATGCTAGACCTGCGAATTTATTTATTCTATCATCAACCTAATGTACGCGTGCGATTTTGCATCTTCCCGAGCACCTCCACATATGTATTCTAATAAAGTTACGGGAGTTTCTTTTTCTAATACATTTTTTTTCTTTCATCTTTAAAACTTTATCAATCTAACAATGAAAATTCTAGTCAGTGCCGACGAACTAGGAGGATTTAAACAATTAGTTTTCCAAAGAGGCACAGATACTTCGGTGAAAGATGGCGGTACTGCAGATATTCAAGTATTCGAAGAGACGAAATCTGGCAAAAACAGAATAACTCATCTGCGCAAGCTCGACAGTTCGAGAATTCTACTTGCCCGACTAGATGGACATATTGAAATTTTAAAAGCTAAAGCCAATACCAAGGCCAACAACAGCATTGAATATAAGCCAGTAGCGCTATGGGATCATAAACAGAAGCTAATTGGAATAGAATTGATTAACGACGAATATTTAATTAGTTGTGACGAAGAGGGCATTGTCAGATGGAACAAAATCAAATCTTCAAAGGACAGCGAGGACGAAGACAAAAAGGAAGATGATGCTTCAGAAATAGCATTAGGCCAAGATAGACTACAGATTTTCAAGTTGATCGATCCCGCCCAATTGATCTTTGCTATTGCCGGCAATGAGCGAGACCTTAATCTAATCCAGCTAAATCTGACACAGGAGGACAGCAAGCCTGACTTCTCTATAATATGGCAAGCCAAAAACGTAAAGAACGATAGACTAGATTTACGGATGCCAATATCCATCACTTGCATATTAGCGGGAACGGCAGCTCAACAACAGCAGGGCGGGAGCAGTGATGAATCGAAGAAAAATGACAATGTAGAAAAGAAGGAAGGCAAGACGGCGAGTGTATCAAACAAAAGTCGTGGTTTTATTGTCGTCACTGGAACGAAGTACGGCCAAATCCGAAAATACAACACAGAAACTGCTCGGCGCCCTATAGCCGACATCAAAGTTTCTAATTATCCAATTGTCAGCCTAACATATGGACCAACCGAGGACACGGTCATCTATACTGACTCCCAGAACGTGTGCGGAACAGCTAACTTCAAGGCGCTGTCTCACGGGTCGAAGTACACTGGTGCGACAGGATGTGTGAGTGCAGCTGAGAATTACAATAACTCGGTTTTAGTGACCGGTGGACTAGACAGATACGTACGGGTCTACGACATTGTCAGCCGAAAATGTATATCCAAAGTGTACGCTGGTACTCGGATATCTGCGCTGGCTGTGCTCGAAGGTGACAAGAGGCAAGCGGACGAAGGGGAAGAAGAGGACGATGAATTCTGGGATAATTTACAGCAAAGTCAAAAGAAGAAGCGGGTGAAGTGAAGGAAAGGATATGACGGATAATGAAAACACCAACAAATATGTCACACAATGCATGTAATACATTAGAATAAACAATGCAAACTTAAATGAATAATAAAACAAAATAAAATAAAATATTTACCAGCTCGTGTTAAGATTTAATTGTGCAAATGTGAAGCGGTGTTGCAGGCTGTATGTGCAGGCTGCTGCTGCGGGGCATTGCCCCACACATGTCAAAAAAAGAGGCTAATAAACTTACAGTTAGACGTTTATCCTCCCAAATTTTTTCATCGAACACATAATAGAGCCATGAAGTACATCATTGAGCACATGGAAGATGGATTCTCAGAGTGGGTCATCCTAGAGTATTTGGGTATTGCAAAGGACGTCGGAGGCTCGAACCTCTATCTCACGAGTGTAAAGCCAAACATTGAAATCCCCAAGCAATTTATTGACGCTAAGATTAATATTACAAGCAAAGACATCTCAGAGTTTAAAGAGCTTGATTCAGGTTTTGACGCGAAAAAGGCATGTCTACTCGATCCTGCAGCCGAGACGGATTTGCTACCCGAGGACAACAAGGACTTTGAGTATTTTATATTCGGCGGCATTTTGGGCGACCATCCGCCTAGAGACCGTACCGGCGAACTGCGAAGAAAATATGGATTTGCTGGTAGAAGATTAGGCAGTGTGCAGATGACTACCGACACGGCAGTTCGAGTAACTCAAATTATTTTGAAAGACCAAACAAAATTATCCGATATTGACTTTATTGATTTCCCAGAGTTAAAATTTAATAAGTATGAATCTACAGAGATGCCATTCAGATACGTTAAAGATAACAATGGCAAGCCAATATTGCCAGACGGCATGTTTGAGGTAATTAAACGAGACACCGAGAAGAGTTTGGATTTTTAAGTTGACAGACAGACAGGCAGACAGGTGGGTGGGTGGGTGGATAGATAGGCAGGTGGGGAGCTAATGGTTAGCCCGCCGCTATCCGCCGCTGCAACCTGTGTCCCCTGGCCAATTAGAGCTTTATTGATAATGCATTAGTTAACTCCGTACTTATGCATATTTTATACGTAGTACATTATTCATGTAATTTCGTTCCGGTAGTCCATTTCTCCACTTTTTGTTTTGCTTTCTTTCTTCCTGCGTTCTCGCTTCCCTTTTTTTTTTCTTTTTTTTTTCTTCCTCATCTTATCATGTCATGCCTGTTCCTGCATCTAGACAGAAATGGTAGGCTTGGCATCACTAATACGCATCCGCCCAGGGTTTAAGATTTGCTGCAGTCTCTGTTGTGGGTTAGTGTGAAATAACCATATTGGGAGGGCGTAATCATGCGAACGGCTGAAATCCTCTACAGCCAGCAATTCCCGTATATTATCACCCAAGTGCGCTGCCATATCAAGACACTGAAATTTTACAAGCTGCACCCATAGGGATCCATAGTCGGCCAACGACAGAGCAGCCTTGTAGTTATTCTCGCCAATTACATTTTGCTCGGTACTGACTTATCGCATAGTACCGAGACTTCGGTTTCTGCTTGATTCTGTTGGTTTATTTTCTTGGACGGCGTCTTGGCGACTTCGCTTGACTAATTTTTTATTGTGTTCACTTTTTTATTTATTTATTTATTCTCTATTCCCCCCATACAATTATACGCCTCGTCTCCATGTTCAACGACTCTCAATTGGTTCAACATGCTCTTCGCCATATGGTTGGATTGCAGCCTCCGGCTCCTGGTGATACAAGACTAATGGAGCCTACAATACAAATAATGTCAATGTCTTCGTCCTCTACTACAGTCTACCGAGCCTTACTGCCTGATATAATCAGCTCTTATAAACGACTACATGGTCTGAGTGATCAGGTTCATGCGACAGTAACTCACGGCGTACCACCTCATAAGATTGTCGTCAATTCGGAAAACGGGGTCCACGAAGTTTCAAGGGAGTCGTTTTCGTCCCAACTGAAGGCTCCTGCTCTGGAGACCGTAGAGAAGATGTTTCCTGAAGTTCTGACAGGCGATTATATGCCAATCTCTCCTGTTTCAGTGAAGTCCATGTCTTCCATAGAGTGGCCAGATCCTCGGTTAAATGAGGGCAAACCTGCGTCGCCGCCGCCCAATTCCTCGATTCCTATCAACGGCGTTACGCCAGGACTTTTAGAGGGCCATGGTAATTCTGTTGATCCTGATGATCCTACGATAAGTACAACAGCCACAACGAGGACTACGACTACTGCTGCGAATACCACTCCTAATAGCACTAGTACCACCCCAGATTCACTTGAGGATCCCTCCAAATGCTGTTTGGGAGACCTGACGATTAAACCTGATCCTACTTTAAGCATCTTTGATGTGTACAGTTATATCCACCCTAATAATCCCGGCGCTCTCTTAGTACCACCTCTGTCATTACACTACTCTATAAATATTCATACTATGCCCACCCACACCGTCGCGCCGTTCTCATCAATCACTCAAGCCCGTTATGCGGAATTAGCTAACCAAGGTCTGATGCTGGTGTGCTATCCAGTATCTATGCAATTATATTACAATCATGTACTTCCGTGTCTGGATCAGACACTACTGCAGCTGCTGGCATTGAACGTCATTTCGTCGCAGACTTGTGAAGCCGTCACTATGCCTCCAGCCACAAGTAATTTCCCGTCATTCGAGAACCAACTGCAATTGTTAAGTGAAATGCCCGGCGCAGAGATCATTTATGCACAACGAGTATGCCAGTTTGAATTTTCGGACTGGGGTGCGAGATGGATCAATGAGGATTTGGAATGGGTAAAATCTGCTCTTAAACAAACTGAAGTCTATTCCTCTCAGATCTTCTTAAAATTAGTCCAAGGCATGGTTACAAGTGCGGAATGGAGAAAGCCTGGTTATTCGGATGTTGGCATATTTGTCATTCGTAAAAGCTACTAACCTCTTCTTTACTTTTCTTGTAGATTACTCTTTTCTATTTATATATAAATATTACAAAGTTCGCTTGTTCTATTCGTCTCCTCTATGTTATTATTGTCACTGCTGGCTTTTCCGTTCTTTTTATTATCGGGGATTTTTTTCTTCGCCTTTTTCCGTTCTTTGTTGTTTCTTTTTCATTTGCCCCGTGTTGCGGTTTTCTTTCCTTTCACTTTTTCTGCTTCTTACCAACTTCGTGCAACAAAAAGTTCGCAATATCTACATTTTCAAAATAGGATATATGACTTGCGATTGCTGCCAACATTGAAATATCAAGAACTCCTTCTTGTAATGCATAATCAATATGTCCTGATGGATTTAACTGTTTCATTGCAGTTTCAATTTCGTTAGTAAGGCCACTATGGTGGTGGTGATGGTTGTGCGTATTATGTGACTTCTCCTGGTTTCGTTGCATTTCCTGCTTCTCCAATCTCTCCTTCTTGTCTGATTCAATCAGCTCATCAATAATTTCGCTCTTGTATAACGACGTTACGTTATTCCATACAACGGACGCACTCTCAAATATCTTTTGTCCAAATTCACTCAATTCTTGAATCTGACTCGTGATTCCTCCTTTGGTATATGGAATCAACTTGGGCTTATGATGCTTGCCAGCTAATGGGTGAATTAGTGGTTCAAACCGGTAGGCAATAGGATCCGAGGGATGGAACACGTTATACATTGATTGGATGTTTAGGGTATCAGGGTTGACCGGTCGATTGTTGATTAGCAAGAACAAAGATAATGGGCTTCCAAACGTGAAAAAATTAGACACTTTGAAGTTCAGTGGCAGTAGCTGCCCGGGGGAAAGACCGCTGGGTGCCGTGTTCGATTCCGCGGATGCCTCGCCTGTCGCCGTTGGCGTGGACCCCGCCTGACACAATACCTCATACATAATCACTGACCCCAGTGAATGACCTATAATAGAGATTTTCGGGTTCTGTGCAAACTTGGGATTTCTCTTACAATATTCACCGACAATCTTGTTCAATTGCGATGTGACTGCGTTGAGCATTTCTTGGCGATATTTAGGATCTTCAAATAGCAGCACATCTAACACCACATCTCCGGCCAGATTTCGAATCGCGGTAATCCCATCAACTGTAATATCTTTCAAAGTTGCTTTTCTGGTAGTACTATTTTGAGAGCTTTCAACTCCGAACGATATGTCGTGTCTCCAGAGAACTGGCAGAACTTGAATATTATTTTGGGGATCAAGACTCTTCAGTAGCTGACGGAACAGATTCATGTCGTGGACGAAATTCACCGACTCTACTCTTTTACTTAACTTTTGTCCGATGCCATGGACACATAGCACTAGGTGATCGATGTCCCGTTCAGGATTGTCAACATCGTCATAGTCCCTTTCCATCTGGTCTTCCATCTTTCTATCAGTTGATGTGTCCTTCCAGGGAAATAGAACTGATTCTAAACGTTTAGAAAGAATGCTAGAATTACTGGCATCCTCATCTACTGGCTGCGCGTGCTCCTCGTTCCTTTTTGTTTCTTTTTCCTCCGTTATTTCCTTCCCTTCGTCCTGCTTTTCCTCCTTGTCCTTCTTCTTTGAATCTTTATCCTCGAGCTTCTTGGGATATCCTCGGACAATCTTCCGGGAGGACGAGGCAGTTATCCGTTCTAACACGGACACATGACTTGACGACTTGTATATCCACGCTACCTCCGGGGACTTTTCGCTGAACTTAACGGTGTCGTACTCTTCAAATTTGAATGGAAACTCATTGGACGATGTTGGCTGCGCACTAGATGTACTAGTGGTAGTATCTGCAGAGGACGAAAAAGAAGAACTTTTCGATACAGAAGTTGTTTCGATTTCTGGACTTGGTAACCTTGTGCCCGCTGCACTCACTGGCTCGTCCACCACATCGGACGCTGAATCTTGGCCCCCATGCACTATTGGCCGAGGATCCTCCTTTCCTTTTGATTTCTTAGCCCTCTGCTCTTTGGCCGCAGAAACTGACCTCCATTTCTGATATATCTGTTCTAATCGTTCGGCTAGTAGTTCAGGAATTGGCTGGACCTCGCTTGCGTCAACAAAAAACCAAGTACCTCTGCACACATCGTAAATTGGGCCCTCCCAATAAATTGGACCAATTTCTCGTTTTTGAATGTCCACTTCAAATAATCGATCCTCTTTGACTAGTACCTTCCGACCACTGTTCTCCGCAAACGCCCGCTCAAGCCTTGCATTGTCTCTTCTTGAAAATGGCTGAAACTTCTTTGGCGGCCCTTCTCTTTTCCAATTATAATACTCAGGCTTGCATTTAGGAATATCTGTTGCATGAAACCATACTGAAAATCTTCGAATTGATATATGTCTTCTAATCATGCATATACAGAAAACAAGGTTAGAGCTTGGTACATCTTCGGGTGGAGTTAATATATGGACGGAATGGCAACACGTGAAGAGCCCGCACGAGTTTGATTTTTTAGAAAACCAATCAAAAAAGACAAAAAAAAAGTAAGTAAAATACAATGCAAAACACACATTTAATAAAACATTTTCTAGCTATATAAGTTTAACTACAATTTGCTTAGTTATTTAATTATTCTCCGCTCTTGCCCATGATATCTGCCTGTCTACTACTTTATATAATATATGTTTTATCGTCTAACGACTCTTTGTATCCATTCATCTAGCTTGTGGCACACACGCTGTTGTTGCAACTTGCATATCCACATAGTGTTCTACCGGCCCTCTACATCTATTCATCCGACTCAACAATAATCCTTAGTCGATGACTACCTGGCAACTTGGGTATAACGCTCACTATACAAAAAAAGCAGTTTATGCAAAAGTACGTCACATCGTAGTGTGTATAGTGAGTGGAAATTAAAAACAGCCCAATTGGCACTCCTAGTAAGAACTTCTTGGATGGCGTGTACTGATCTCCATCGTCAATCTGCTCCCACATTGTTAGCGAATCATAGGCTCCTGCATTAAATTCAAATGGCACTCCCGTAACCCAGTGGAACATCACATATGTGCCAACAACATAGGTGATGTTTGTAAGTGTCCAGCTTAGTTCCTTGCTGACTCCTGGAATCAAGTCAAAAAATATTAATAATATAATTATGATGACAATATGGATCACCCAGGCTCCCTTAATGTTCACCCATGTTGCATTCAAATTCGGCGACGCTAATTGATCACTTTGCTCTTCGACAGACTCGGGCCGCAAATGACCAATAATGCTTGATGATCTTCTTCTTCTTCCCGCTGCACCGCTGTTGTTCTTCTCCGTAATAGCCGCGCTGCTTGGAGATAATGTCGACATGTTGTTATTAGTTGTTCTTGTTGGAGTAGTAGTAGTAGTAGTGGTTGCTGTTGTTGCGGTAGTGGTTGCTGCTGTCACTATTATTCTGTATTATTATTATTATATTCGTTGCTTGGCTCTTAGTTGTTAATAATTAATGTTTTGCTGTCTGTTATATTTTTAGTATATTTGCTGATAGTATCAGCGTATGTATGTGTTGTAGGTGCGCGTGTGGCGTTGATATGTATGAATAATGACGGTCGAAACCAACTGACTAGGTTCGCTGGCGGTGTCGTTGGTTGGTTTATTGCGAACTCCAAGGCAAGGTAAGGTATCCTGTTGAATAGGGGAGCACACTCGATATCCCGGTAAGCTAACTTAGTTCGGTCAGCTGCGTGGGCCCGCACAGTTACCCTGAAAATTACCACTTTTGCACTGTTGATATGACCCAGCCACCCTCAATCTCGGCTAAGCAACGCGGTGCCATTATTGCTTATTACTGGTTTTAACGAACAGGAATGTCTGTTGTCTCCTGACACACTGTTTCGGATCACAATTGGTATAATTGCCTGCCAATTGCCCAATAAGAACGCAGCTGACATGCGCCGCCAGTCAATCGCAAGATTGGGCATGTGATCGTCGACAAATAGTAGTAAAAGAAAAAGAAAAAAAAAGAAATTTCAATTGCTCTAGTTATTGGTCACTCAATGTGGCGAACCCTTGGATCGTCCTCGAATCACATCCATTGCCGTTAGCATTAGCTTCACGTCTAGTCTTTCGGCAATTCCGCCGAGCACGTGATCACATGGACCCTGGCCATTGATCCACAATCTTCCTTACTATCGCCTTATCAGCAGTTGGTACAAGCCGCCATGTAGCTTAGCGCTCTTGGTCTATTAGGTCTCCCCTCTATTATGGCGAAGAAATGGCCCCCCGAAAAAGAGGGCCCATCTGGCCACCGTTATTCGAGATCTTCCCCGACTCCCATTCACACTTTCCTTAATCATCGGATCAACCAACGTTAACCTCGTTTCATCTAGATCATTTTTGAAAATTGCTTCCAACCAATTGGTTTATTTATCTACTACCTATTTGCTATTCACATTTCTTATTTGCCGTTCACTGCTCTCTGGCCTACTCGCGTTAGACAAATATAGCAAGAGTTACACGTCGGTCGTCGGGCCTGTTACCCTGTCATGGAAGGATAAATTTAACCTTCTCTGGTAAAGCTCTCCCCAGCCGGTCTGTCCGGGCCAAAAGTTATTATTTGTCAAATGTCTGCGGGTTAGGCTCTGACTCACTTGCCAGCCTACAACAACCTTAGGTTGAAAAAAAAATAATGGGACTTTCATCATCTTCCACCGCGCCTACAAAGAAGCAAAAAATGGTTCAAAAGGTTCTTTTGCTCGGTTCAGGATTCGTTGCTCAACCTACTCGTGATATTCTTGCCGCTGACAAGAATATCGAGTTGACTATCGGTTGCCGAACTCTCGAAAAAGCAAAAAAATTGGCAGGCGACAAGGCAAAAGCAATTTCAATTGACGTTACTGATCAAGAGGCTCTCGACAAAGAAGTTGCCAATTATGATTTGGTGATCTCCTTAATTCCTTATATTTATCACGTTGCCGTCATCAAGGCCGCAATTAAAAACAAAAAGCATGTTGTGACCACATCTTACGTTTCGCCCGCCATGTTGGAGCTTGACGACCAAGCCAAGGAAGCCGGCGTTATCGTCTTCAATGAAATTGGTCTTGACCCCGGTATCGACCACTTGTATGCCGTCAAGACAATTGACGAAGTTCACAAGAAAGGCGGAAAAATTACCTCTTTCTACTCGTACTGCGGTGGTTTGCCAGCTCCTGAGGACTCTGACAATCCTCTTGGTTACAAATTCTCTTGGTCCTCAAGAGGTGTCCTTTTGGCTTTGCGAAACTCCGCTAAGTTCTACGAAAACGGCAAGGTTGCAGAAATCCCCGGCGAAGAGCTCATGACTGCTGCTAAGCCCTATTTCATCTACCCCGGTTACGCATTTGTTGCTTATCCCAATAGAGACTCAACCCCTTACAGAGAGCGCTACAACATTCCTGAAGCACAAAACATCGTTAGAGGAACGTTGCGATACCAGGGATTCCCTGAGTTCGTCAAGGTTCTCGTTGACATTGGCTTCTTGTCTGATGAGCCTGTTGACTTTTTGAAAGACAAGCCAATTGCTTGGAAAGACGCTTTGGCTCAATTGCTAGGCTCATCTTCTAACGAGGAGAAGGACTTGATCTGGGCCATTTCCTCCAAGACTCAATTCAAAGACACTGCTGATAAAGAACGCATTATTGCTGGATTCCGGTGGTTAGGATTGTTCTCTGATGACCAAATTAAGCCTCGTGGAAATCCTTTAGATACTTTGTGTGCCACTTTGGAAGACAAGATGCAATTTGATGAGGGTGAGAAGGACTTGGTCATGTTACAGCACAAGTTCGGAATTACTTGGGCCGATGGATCTACTGAGGTCAGAACCTCTACTCTTGTTGAGAATGGTGATCCCAACGGATACTCTGCTATGGCCAAGACTGTCGGAGTTCCATGTGCTGTTGCCGTTAAGCAGGTTCTTAATGGTACTATTTCAAAGCCTGGAATTCACGCTCCTGTCACTCCTGAGTTTGCTTATCCTTTATTGGAAGAACTCAAGAATGAGTATGGCATTGAGTTGAAGGAGAAGACTTTGTAAGTATATATATACGTGAAATACACATTCTGCGAGGACCTTTACTCATATATTATTTGCTTACTTATTTGTAATTGTTAGTGTGCGAACGGAATCTCTATCGCGTCGTACTCGAGCGTCTAAGTGACATCCATACGCTCCGGTTCGTTAGTAAGTGTTCTATCTACATTTTGCTCCTTCTTCTATTCATCGTCATCCAACAAGCTCTCTCTCGGTTCCAACTTCCCAGAGTCTTCCAGCTGAATTCTTTTTGGAATCCTCGGTAATGTTGTATCACATATTCTAGTTTCTCGAAGCAGCTGATCGATAAATTCATCAACATATGACAAATGAACTCCATTCGCAGTCCGCATCCTTAACTTCCTGTAGTCACCATATAGCGGTTCAAGCAATTGGTATATTTCGTGAGCTGGAAAAAAAAGTCGGATGTAAAAAGCCGCTATAATTGTCAAGTACTTGAAGTACGGCTGTCGTAGGTATTCAATAATTATTTCTTTCTCTGGCTGTAGCTGAATAAGCTTAAATATCAAGCATAGGAATGGGCTCACCCTCATGTTGGCATACATTCCTCCAACCCACTTGAGCTCAACTGCTCGGTCACATATTGTCGCGGCATCTAATCCAAAACAATCTCGCTTCCAGTACATGGATTCATAAATTCGTTCTCTCGTGATTTTTTCAATTAGCAATGCCGGGTTAATATCGTAAATTGTTTTCGCCCCATGGACCATACCACGATCTACTACATATTTTGATGACTCTGACGACATTTTTGAGATTCTGCACTGTTTGAGTCTGTCTGTGTGAAGACGGCGAGCGCACTTGATCTCAAATTTCCACTTTAAAGTAGCATTTAATTTCCCGACCCAACTTTAACTTGCATATCATCATCCTCCCTAACTAGTCACATCCACATTCCACCGACCGCATCCGTCACACTACTTACCTCCCCGACCATGTCGTCAAAAGGATTCTGGTCAAAAATTAAAACCCAGTATACAAATTATAGCAGTCCGTCTTTCCTGACATCAGCTGAGCATGACGGCGATACTGAAACTGACACTGTAGTTCATCATGCTCTCGTGAAACACTATATGAATACTCAAGGCAGTCTGCCTACATGGCTAGGAGTAGAAACTCCCCTTAACTACAATGTAAAAAGCCCTCAACCGATGAGACCTGACACTTTACAACGAGCTCAGACTCAAACATCTGGAATGCTACAAGATATTTATAATCGCCGTCAACAGCCTGTGGCTCAGCCGGCATCTAATAGTACTTCTCCTCCTCAACCATCCTATAGACCCGAAACCGCTCCGCCGACTGAGAGGACTGAGAAATATCGATCAAAATTACGAAGGGCCAATTGGTAGTCGATCTTTTCTTTACTCTTTTTTTGTCATTATTTTATCCTGCTGTACATGAGCTTACTTAACACTGTTCTATGCGGGTTCCGCCAGATAAACCGGGACTCCTTTCTGTTTATTTTCAGAAGCCAAGCTCTTTTTTTCTATCCTTTTTAAAATATGCTAAACAACAATCATCACGACCCCAAACAATCATGTCAAGAGATCATCAATACGTCTTCCGTCTTGCAATATCATCGAGTCCGAGTCAAAAATGCATTTATCTGATCTACCCACCTGTCTACCTAAGACAATGAACGTCACTTGTAAATTGTTTTCTAGAAAGGGCGACTAGCTGCTATTAAAAGTAAATACTAATATACATTACTATAATCACGCATGCCTAATGTCCTTTCAAACAGGTCTCTAGTATATCCAACCCTTCTTCAATGAGCCCATCAGGAATGTTCAGTGCCGGAACAAATCGAAGCGTATTAGTTCCAGCAGTAATCACGAGTAATCCTTGTTCTCGTGCCTTATTCACTATAGGTGCTGGATCCTTGGCCAACTGCAATCCAAGAATCAATCCCTTGCCTCGGTACTCTTGCACAACTTCGGGGAATTTCTCTGCCCACTGGCCAAATCGATCAGTAAACATAGCAGACTTGCGCTCCACATCTTTAAGAAGGGATTGATCAGATACTTGTGACAACACATATGATGCAATCCGTGCGCCTAGTGGGTTTCCTCCATATGTAGTTCCATGGTCACCTACGGCCAAAGCTTCTTCTACCTGCTCGCTGACCATTACGGCACTGACTGGAAATCCGTTTCCAAGTGCCTTGGCCATTGTGAGAATATCTGGTTGCACTGGCGTCAATGAGTGCGCCCACAGTTTGCCCGTGCGGCCCAGTCCGCACTGGATCTCGTCGAAAATCAACATGGTATTGGTCTCGTCACATCTCTTACGCAATGCCACGAGGAACTCGTCGCTGCACACGTTAACGCCTCCCTCACCCTGGATAGGCTCCACGATAACTCCGCATGTTTTCTCTTTGGTGATTAATGACTCCAATGCCTCGATGTCATTGAGCGTTCCATATTTAAACCCGGGAACCATTGGCGCAAATGGCGCCTGGTATTTGGGATTGGGCGTAGCGCTCAAAGCACCAAATGTGCGTCCGTGAAATGATCCCTTGAATGAAACTATCTCCGTCTTGGTCTGGCTCTGGCCGCCCTTTGATATTTGGTATCCTACTTTTCGAGCAAATTTCAGGGCCGCCTCGTTAGCTTCCGTCCCGCTGTTGGCCAGAAACACGCGAGATGCATTGCTCATTCCTCCACATTGTTTCGTGGTATCAACCAGCTGTTTGGCAATTCTCAGCGTCCAATCGTTGTAGTACAAATTAGACGAGTGAATTAGCGTGCTTGCCTGATCATGCATGATCTCGGCAATCGCTGGATCACAGTGCCCTAAGGCCGTCACAGCAATTCCTGCCATAAAATCAATGTATCGCTTGTTGTCTGTATCCCACATTAGTGAGCCTTTAGCCCGCTGGAATACAACCGTCGGTCGGGCATATGTAGTAACTGTGTATGGTTCATAAGTCTGTATGTATCTGGCTGCCGAAGAGCTCAATCGCAAGTTGGTCGGTTTCATCCTTAATTTCTTTGCTTTTCCAGTCCTCGATTGACAAATCAGTTTATTCTCTGTTTCTGCTTCTTTGCTTTGAGGCTCTGTTTTACTCTCTTCCCACGTGCTCTCTCGCGCTCTTCTTTTTTTCTGTGACTCAGAATTTTTCAATCTTATCACCCGTATTGGGAACGTCTCAGGTCACGGGACCCGGACCTCGCAGCCGCGCTGTCCGGTTCAGATCCTAATTATAAATTCCGCTCCGAACCTCCGCGGCGGCGGTCCCTTAACGGCTGACCCGACGACATTAAGTTATAATGAAGTCAGCATATGCAGTGGATCCGTATGATGCGTCAGCTTACATCTTAGACCTTTTATCTCCCATCAATGCATGGTCAGCGTAACCTTAGCTGCACAGCTTAGCCCCTTGCAGCTCATATATACGTCTGCTGCAAAAAAGTGCTTCGGATGTAATTCTTCCTTTACAGGTTAGTGTCGCTGTCATATCTCCGTGGTTGTTTCGGATCTAACTTAAACCTAAAATTTAGACTTCCTGTATAAGTGATTGTTCCGCCGCGTCTCGTGAGGAGGCATTTGTCAAAATTAATAAGACGAGCCTTTTGTCTATTCATCATCGTCTCAGCTCGCAGAGTGATAACTTGACATTACTAATGTCTCCTATTACCACTATTAAGAGCTCTAATGATCGAATAATTAAACGGCGCAATAGATCCAGGACTTCATGCCTGACTTGCGTCAAATCTAAACGAAAATGTGACAAACAGCTACCATGTTCTTACTGTAAGATGAGAAATGTTCCGTGTCAGTATGAGCGTCAATTGTCCAAATCGGACGCATTATCTGATTCCTCCGATGACAGGCCTCTTAAATCTGAGCCTGAACGCCCGTTTAGCGCAGCCGCCAACACTGCCGGCACTTATAATATGTTTGGTCAACTACTGACTACACCATCCACATCCTCGCTGTCACCGGCTGGGCCCCCTCCGCCGTTATTGCACTCTTCACGCCCTGCATCCTTGGCACACATGTTCTCTACTTTTCCGACCCCATCGCCTCCGCCGCCGCCACACCCTCCGCTTCATCGTCAACCTCAACACAGCGGTCCCGTCCTGCCGACTTCAGTTCCGCTCCCACCTGCGCTCTCTGCTCATTCGTCCTCGTCATCTCTCAGAATCCCTTCCATAGTGTCACTCACTCAACCTCGTCCCGTATCCTCGCCTCCAGCGTCTTCTTCGTCCAATGTTTCTCCTGCTCTGCGCAAGTCATCAGTGGTCTCGTCGGATGGCACAGCTGGCACATCCACCAATTATGGCCATGAAGCCTTTGCATCTTCCACTTCTGCTACTTCTTCCTATGGTTCTGTCCCGCCATGTCCACAGGCTGACTTTGTCATCAGATTGGGCTGTTCAAAACAGCTTTCGGTGTCCCAATACTACGGGCCATCCTCTGGTCCTGCGCTTCTTCTCTGCAGGGGGCCCTACGAATTATCTGATGCTAATGACGCTTGTAGGTTTCCGAAAGAGTCTGTGCCCAACTTTGTAGACATTGTAGATTTCTATTACCGGCAGGTCCATTGGTTCATTGGATGTTTAGAATGGGGCCAATTTGTCAGCTGGCTGGATGACAATTCTATTAATGAACCCGTGGTTAATGCAATTATTTATATGGTGCTTTCTATGTCGTGCGTCTTAAGGGGAAGATTGAATGATGCGAACACCTATGAACAGCGAGCCCTCGAGTGTTGCCCTCCTGCCAGATCAGACTTGGTAGCTTTCGAACGCGAGGGCCAAAGTGGCGCATTTCTTATATTTCAGGTTTTGCGCTTGCATAGTTTATTTATGAAGGGTCAGTTTGAAGAGCTGTGGATACGTCTCGGGATGACTATAAATACAGCTACTTCAATGGGCTATCACCGAAAATGGCCGTATACTACTATACACGAGCAGAACAAGCGATCAAGATTGTGGTATAGTATCTTGTACATGGAACGAATGCTAGCCCTGTTTTTGGGTCGCCCTTATACCGTAAGCGACAAGTTTTACGACTGTGAGAATCCCGCTGATTCTTCCAAGTTCAACTATGAAACATCTTTCCGAGATAGTATAAATAACCTGGTGCCTATATTTGGCAAGCTATTGGACGAAATTGTGGCACCTGCTCGACAAGGTTTATCGTACGAGAAGTTGATCGGCCTCGATCAAGATCTTAGCTCTTGGTTGTATTCTATAAATTCCGAATTATGCGATTTCTGTCCAGTTTCTGAGACCTTAGATGATGATGTATCTGCACGTCGTGCTTCACCAGCACCAAAATCGGCAGCTGCAGCGACAACTAGCTCCACCGCAACAAGCGCGACGAGCGCGAGCGCAGATGTTACGGCAACATCCACAGTATCAGACGCGTCATCTTCTCCCTCATGTTCTTCTCAGTCTTCTGCTCCATCGCCGCCATCTTTCACTGAGGATTGTTATCCTGTGCCGACTGTACAAAAGCTATATATCCAATGTCTGAAGAATTTTCTTCGTAGTAGGATCCACAGACTCTTCGTCAGTTCTCCTGACGATAAGATGAGATTATACTGCACAGAGCAATTCATTGTGTCCAATTGGATTTTCTGCAAGAGCGCTTGCCAATTGCTGAAACACAACGTAATCTCCGCCATTCAAGGTCTTACGTCCTTCGTCGTGGACAATGCTTTATTCTATGCCATAAAGACAAAGAATTGTACGGACGCTATTGCTTACAACTCTTGCATGCTGGATTCGTCTAGGATGTTACGAGATATTCTACAAGCTGTTGTTGGAAAATGTTTCGGATCTGCAACGCAAATGGCTGCCTCGTGTCTTCGCATTTTAGACGCTTTAGATTCTCATGGCCAAAAGAATTCTTTGGCTATCGCTTCAAATTTACCTCATCCAATGGAACATCATGCAGCTATAACTACTACAGGTGGTACTAGTAGAAGTACTAGCACTAGCACTGGTATGGCTACCGATTTAAAAATATACAATTCCGCGGTACCTCCTCAAAACAACAAAAATAATCTTACTAACAATAATAACCGGCCTGCCCTTGATCGTACTACTGTGCCATCAACTTTTGATCCAACTGATTGGGAAATCTGGTTGCGTGATTTGGACTGTTTACAATGACGAAAAACTAATTTATTTAATGAAATGAATGAATGCTTATTAGATTTAAGACTCATATTATATGTACATGTGCATAGGTATGCTTCAGTGTGCGAATATCAAAATAGATGCTCGTCGTCGAAATTCCGCGAGCCGCCCACCTTGGGCGCTTGCTGCTGGCTTTCCTATAGTATATCTATCTAGATGGCTCGTCCTATTGGTGGCCTGTTTTTTAGTTGTCAGTGTCTGCTTTGCGCTTTTATTGGTCTTGCTGCTGATTGTCTTCCTCTAACTCTTCCTCTTCATATTCATATTCATCTTCTTCGTCACTTTCCGGGGGCAAATCTATCGTGACCACGTCTTTAAACTCCTCTGGCCAGTAAGGGTATTTCTGCCAATCTTTCTTATTAATTACAATATTGGAAATTTCACCTTTAACTTTATCGTCTGTATCTTGTGTGTCGCCAAATAGTCCGATGACCACATATCCTCCCCGTTTGACAAACACTGTGTTTCGAAATTTCTTTGGCATTACCGCTAAAATTGAAGCACTTCCTAGCTTGTGACTTTTAACATCTTCTTGGCTGACCTTAATTTCGTATAGACTATTTCCTTGTGCTCTAACTACATTTCCAATTACCTCTTTGCTTTCAAGTTGAGCTGGCGGTTCACCAACCTCATCATATATTCTGGCAGCTCTTGATCTCATGGTCTCAAATGATGAAAGAAAAACAGAGCGCCCTGCGATAAACTTTAATTTAAAGCTTATTTGAACATTGCCTCCTCTGGCATGTGATTAGGACTTCCCTTGCTTGCCAACTGCAAGGAATTTCATCACGATCGTGGGGTGAAAATTTTCTGTCAAGCTTCCTTTAGGCTCGAAATAAAACTTTGACATTTGCAATCATGGCATCCGTTGGCAATGTCGAACGGGGACGTCATCGATGCAGGCCCGGGCCGAGATCGGTTGATCGTGTCCCCGCTGGATGCCGTGGATGGTTAACCTTGCCTCGTGAAGAGAAACCTCAATTTGTGCTGACGCGAACCGAGAAGAACTATGTCACCCTCGTTCCTCCCCCTTGGCGTCTCGTCGACATTACTAGCGAAGAGAAATTCCGCATTGGTCGCGTCCTTGTTGATCGTTTCCCAACAGGCGCTCGAATTCTCATCCAGGTAGATTCTTGGATGCGCCTTGCGTTGACGTGCCATGATGAAGACTTTATCTCTCGAGTTCGTTCCGCCGGCGCAGTCCGTCTCTGGCCAGACTCAGAGGATGTGGCTAAAGTGGACCCCATTCCAATCCAGGATTACCGTACTCCGATCATCCGCCACTATTCCTCGTATACGATCTTCAATAATCTGGATAGCTGTCTCCCAAGGGATCCTGTCCAAAAGCTCTTTGAGCCTTTGGGGAGAGTAGCCCATGTCAAGATAATTGCAGATTTTGATCATCCTAAAGCCGTTTTTGCCCCAGTCTTTGTCTATTACGTGCTTCTGAAGAAAGGCGTCACCAATTATACCGTCCTAGGTCCAGAAGGATCTAGACACATCCATCCTCTCTATTTTCTCAATAAGCCCGGATATATGAACGGCAATTCTGGGTGATTTGCGCACGATGAAAATGCGCAATAAGTTGCTTGGCCCAGAAGGGGCCGCCTCTCATCGGCGGTGCCCTTCGCAACGACCGCATTACCTTCAATCCCCGAAATATCTTCATCCAAATGAAAAAAAAGCCCCTGCATGCCAATTTTTTTTGCTTTATCTATTCAATCATCTGGATTCCCTATATTATTTCCCATTGAAATCCTGCAGGCAATTAGAATCTCCGATGTTAATCGCCGAGCTAGTGGCCCTAATGCCTGCAATCATACCTGAGAGGTACTATCAGGCTGCATTATTCCCTTCCTGTTATCCTTCTGCTTTTTGTACAGCAGTTCATATTACGCGATAATCACTGTTAAGCGTGTTGTTCCTAAGGTTGTTGTTTTTTGCTCGCTATCTTTTGTCGAAAATTTCTAGGAGCAATCAGGCAGCACATAAGGCGTCTATTAGCGACGTATCAGTCATTAATTAAAAACTCATTCATTAAATTAAACTAATTACCAAAAAAACACTGAAGAATCAGGTTACCAGAGGGAAAAGAAAATAAAAATTCATCAGTTGTTCATAGCCTCGTTATACGCAATCACGTCTTCGCCAGTTAACCCTCCTGATCCTGCCCCCGTCGCCGCAGTCTCTGCAGATTTCTGAATCGCCTCTTGCGACGGCATAAAAATTACCTTGGAGTTAGATGTCTTGGCCATCTGCTGCATAGCCTCCAAATATCGAATTTGCATAGCTGCCTTAGATGCCAAAATATCGGCTGCCTTTCTCATCAACTTAGCTGACTCCACCTCTGCCTTGGCCGTAATGATCTTGGACTCTCCTGCTCTCTTACTCTTAGCGGCCTGTGACAAAGAATCTTGAAGTTCTGCACTCAGTAGAATATCCTTAATCAATATGCTCTCCACCTTAACTCCCCACGATGATGCAACGTCGTCAATCACTTCCCTGATAGAATCGGCGATCTCCTCTCTTCGCTCAATAATCTCCTGCAGGGTTCTCGCGCCGACCACATGCCTCAAAGTAGTCTGCGTCCTCTCCATAAGCGCCTGGTCCACATTGTTGACGCCAAACTTGGCACGATGCGGCGACGTAATATGGAAGTACATCACTGATGATAATTGGATGTTCACGTTATCCTTGGTCATGCAAATTTGATGCGCAATGTCCAAAACCCTAATGCGCACTTCCACATATGAAATTCGCTCTGACAGTGGGTTCACCTGAACCAACCCAGGGTCCACTGACTTATAAAATTGCCCGAACCTTGTTACCAGTCCTACTTGTCCCTGCTCAACCGATTTGTAGGGATTTGGGCAACAAATACAACAGGGTATAGCACCCAGCCCACCAACAATGTTTCCCAATCCGTTGATTAAACTTCCATACCAACCGTGGTTCGGAATTTCCAATTCATTAGCATACGACTTCTGCAACTCTTCTTTACGAATAGGCTCAATCGTAATGAGATTATTGATAGGTTTGACAGGTTTAAACAATTCTTCCGAACTACGGTGTCCGGGCTGTGTTGACGTACTACCATGATTTACTAACCCACTTTGGGATCCGACCGCGTATTCCGACATATTTTTTCTTTCTTGCTCGTTCTTTTTTTTTTGTTTTCCTTTCTTTTCGCTTACGAGTGATGTGATGATCTGATAACACTCGCAGTTACTGCGTTGTTTATATACGGAACTGGATTCATGCGTCAACTTAGTTGATTCGTTACGTAATCTTACAGGTCGCTAGCTTCGCCCTGCCCCACCTGAATCTTATCGTGCCATAACGGTACTGCCGTGCAAGGCTGATGCGAGGCTGATAAATTGGGGAGGCTCGGTCTATTCTAGCCTTTCGATGGCCCTTTGCTTAATGCTTTTTAGCGCTTTCCTTTTCTAAACAGCATGACGTCTATCGGCGCTGTAACATGTAGTTTCAAAAACAATGCTTTGGCATATCGTTTTATTTTATCTAACCAATGCATATCCATTTTCCAAACTCGCGCTTTTGCAGCTTCCTTGCCCTGAGCGATTTAATTCCATTTTTGGCATGCTGATGACCATGTGATGGCCGATGGCCCGGGGACGCCATCAAATAATTCAATTGGCTGCTCACTTGGAGCATCCGCATATGCAGTATGGCTACAAGAGATTTTATTATAATAATAAATATAATATTTAGGGGGCTAGAGCCAGCCAATAACTGATCGCTTCTCACCAGCTTGATTCTGACTTTGCCATTTTATCATGTCTAATATGCAGTAACCGCGATCCTCCTTATTTAAATATTGACGTGTGTTTGATCAAAAAATTTCTGGGTCCACGCTTTGCCTGTGCCTGACAACAATCTTAATATCCTTTTTTTAATGTGCCATTTTCAACACGACCTTCTTTGTGCTTTTTTTTTTTCCCGGAAATCTTAAACGTTGTCCCGGTCTTGCTAATAAAGCTACATTACACATCCTGCCTCAGCGGTGCTGAGGCTGAGGTTGTGTTATAGAACCGTTTAGGGCATTCTCATGTTCATTTCCATACGGCTGCTTGACTTGTGGCCTTGCAGGGAAGAAGCTACCTTCGCTATGGTCACGGGGGAGTTTCATGGATGGAAACGTCTTGGTGAAGTGTCTTGTCATGCCTAATCAGCCTTGCTTGCAGAGTTGGATCTTTTTCTAAAATTTGATTAATTAGCTGGCTCAAATTTTGCTTTATGGTTTCTTGACATGCACGATCTTTAAGAACTTTCTCAGAAACGCGGCTGAGTCTTAACCAAGGGTATATCAGCATCTTGCATGAAAACTGTACCATCGCCTGTAGAGATTGAACTTCTATGGAAGAATGGGCTTGCCAATTGAAATTATCGCGCTCATTGTTGGGTATGTGAAAGAGTGCCCAAACTATATGCGTACCCGTCAAATTGACAGGCAATTCAGATACGTGTGTCAGTTCGAGAAATTTGAAGCGCGATTCGCCAGCATCGTCAACGAGCGATTTTCAGGAAATTGGTCGTTCAAACAGCTAATAACCGAGTGGCCAGTGTTGCTCTGGTTCCGTCTCGTAAAACAAGGGATGTTGTTTCGCAATTACGCCTCCAAGTTCGATGGCGTTACCTATCTCTGGGGATTCAATTCCTTTCCCAATAATCGAGGCGATACTTGTATTTGGGGAACTGCCGTTACTGACCATGCTACTAAGGATTTCTTCTGTTACCGGCGCCGTCGCGCTGAGCTAGTTATCCTTAGGAATCCTCGCAGCACAGACGATGATGAGGATAATTCGCAGAAACGATTGTGTACAATTAATACCTCTGTACCAGGCAACAAACCATACAGGGCAGACCATGTACCTTGGGTTGAATATGACGTAAATTCTCGCATTCCATTTAAGTACATAACTCTTACTGGTCTGGATGCCGAATCGTGCGACACTCCTGTCGATTTCTTAATTCAAATGATAGATGTTTGGCACAAAAAGCGTCTTGACATCTATCTAACTTGGCCTAGAGTTTCCTTCCGTGCTTCCAGCAGCTTGCGCTTCGTTGCAGTAACGTTTTCCAAATATGGGCTCTTAATAATCACCTGCTATGGCGACCCAACTGTGTTCCTCCTGGTTGGAAAACCACAATATCTTGGCCAGTCGAATGAACTAGATATGTCGCTGCTATTTAAGTATTTTCATTATATCATCAGCAATAGACTTGCTACGCTAGTAACTACGATTTATCATGGCATATCGAATGATGATTCTACATTTTTTAAGGGGCCTGAATTCTATCCGTTAACCAAAGACCATTGGTTTGGAACTCATGACAGGTTTTTTCATATTCCACCCCAATCCGATGTACCGACCTACGAGGAATTTTTAGTAGGAATCAGAAATGGCAGTATGCAACCTGCCAGTCAGACAAGTCATATGTCTCTTATTTTAGACATGAGCAAGTACGAGAATCCGAAAGTTTCTCCTGACAAAGAAATACTTTTGATCATATAGTTGCGACTGCACCGATTTGTGATAATACGTTCATCCTTTGCAACAATATCGGGGATAGTACGCCTGGAGTTGTTGATGTTCGCCCGTCATTTTTTGATGTCACCGTAAAAGCAAAAAGCTGAAGCTCTTAAAAATACCGAAGCATAAGGCCGCAGGCTATGTGAGCGACTATTTCATCTTTCGAAAAAAAAATGACTGGGGATATTGCTATTACAGCCTGGAAGCCCCGTGATGATTCTACTTTAAACTGGGAATCGAGAATGACCATTCTATATAGCGATGATACGAAACACGCTCTGTAACGGAACTCGGCAATATCAGCCTACGTTGGAAAACTGATCTTTCGGAGGGTATTGCTTGATCGGCGTTGCAGCAAAATCTTTACGGGAGCACAGCACTTCTTCTCAGAAGAACATTCGTCCGCATGTTGAGATGGATCCCGGAATCTTTCTGTAAAAGATGAAAGTCTCATAATTTTTACTTATCTGGTGATAAATCTGGCACCTATCTGGCGTATACAATTACATGGTGCGGCCAGCCAAGACAATAAAAGGGGTAACATTATCTATATAATGGTCTGCATGTCACAGTCATTCGGTTCTCTCGAATCGAACTTTTGATGGGTTTGAATCATCAAACTTCGACGGATAATTCTAAGCTTGTTTGCTAATAGCGCAGATATTTAACAATATCTAGTCGCCTGAAATTGCTGCATTAATCAAGAAATTCAAGCCAACCATCATAATGCATTCATTTGCTGATTTTTGAATCATTCACGCGGATCCAAGTTGCCCGAACTCCCCGTTTTTCTAGCTCCTTCTTGATATTGACTATCTGATTTCCCTGCACTAGTACTTGCTTTGCATCCGACCCTTCCTTTATAGCGTTCACTGTCGTCGAGCCTGCACATGCCACCCTCAAAGCCTCTGCAAATAGCACTGGATCTATATGGAACAACTCTAGCCCTTCAACTTTAGTGACTACCTTCCGCCCCATCCGCCTTTCTCCTGTTACAGTGATTGATGGAATCCGCCCTTTAGCAAGAGGTTGCGAGTCCTGTTTGTCTGACGCTGTGATCTTATGGAATGGCGCACAGTTTCCCTGCAATAATTCAACCAGCCTATCGCGGGGAACATGCCGTTCTCCTTTCTTGAGTCCAAGTGCTTTTAATAGCACGTCGTCCACCAAAATTTGCTTGGGGTTGCTCTTGTCTACGAGGCCGTGTTTATTGACGTATCCGTTGACGACGGTCCGCAAATCTCCGCTTTGGTAATACCCCGTGCTGCTCGCCTGCATGTCATTGAACAGGGCATACGCGGCTGATCGCGGCCTGAAATACTCTTTAGCTACCATTATACCGGCTGAACTGCCGGCCTGCTTAGAAATAGATGCAGACAATATATCTTTGCTTAACTTCTCGGTCTCATCCTCATCCTGTTGCTGCTGTGGTTGTTGCGGTTGTTGTTGTTGTGGCTTCCTTGGTTTGTACAAGTGGAATTCCGCTACAGCCTTGTTTTCCTTTCCTGCCACAGATTGAATCACCACATCCCCACTCCGTTCCTTGCATTTCAACAACTTCTTTTTCTCCATGACTTTAAGGAACTTGGACGCCTTCTTCCATGAAGTACGCTTCATAACTACGTTGCCATTGTTATATGCAAGGTTTGGTATAATATAGTTCGACAGGAATGCAGATCTTCCAATGGGACAAGGAATCTTATCTCCATCAATAGCTTTACGCAGTGCCTGCAGCAGTGCCAACTCGAAAAGTCTCTCCACCTCTTCAGCCGTTTCTGTGGCTGTACCTTCGTCATTGGACGCGGTTGCAGTATTCCCTTCACTGATTTTATCTTCGTTTCCTTCTTCGACCATTTGCGGTTCGCCCTGACCTTGTGGCTCCTGAATGTGCTCTTGCAACGTCTCCGGTTCATCCTGCTCGGTGTCCTTTATTATTTCTTGCGCGCCCTCCTGTGACACCGCGTTACTTCCCTCTTCGTCATTCGTTGCCTCTCCTTCTTCCTTTTTCTCTCCTGCCTTCAGATCCTCTATCTGCCTCAGCATGTCATCTTCGTCCGGGATTACCACATTTCCTCGAACGCTGGTGAACAGTTTATCATCTATCACGGTCACCGTCATCGCCGCCTTTCCTTTCATATGATCTGGATCCAATACTCCTTCACTACAGTCCGTCACACATACACCTACTCCTACTGCTACGTTAGGACTGTTCAGTCGACATATCGCTACTACAGTGCCAACAGGCGCGTGCGCCGGCAATGGCTCAAATACTCCTGGGATCATAAGATCTGCTCCACTCTGTAGATTATCAATTGTGCCCCGTGGCGTCAGTAACTTGCAGGCTAGATCTGGACATCTCCATAGGGTATATATTGTCGGAACGAGTAAGTCTTTTAATGGCGGAGTCTTTTGGTTCTGATCCTCCAGTGTCAATTGCTCAAACCGGATCCATAGCGGTACGCCCTCTACGTCACTGTACAATTGAGCTTTGGTTCCATTGGCTGTTAGAATTTTGGCACTTCGAATCTCGCGAGGAACAACCCGAGCTTTGAGTGTATTGGCTGCTACAGCTGGACCCGCGGTACTGTCGTTGTCGCCGTCATTGCCGACCTCAGTATTTTCAACAATTTTGAATTGTGCGCATATTGAATTGACTAGCTTTTTCCGATCCGAGCCTTTCAAATTAGCAAATGGCTTGTTCTCGAATTTCTTGCGAAACATGATCTCTGAGATTTATTTGTAAAATTAAAGTTTGACGTTCAAGAAATAATTCATGTACCACGCTACATACGTATGATTCCTAACTAGGAAACGCAGACACACGAAAGACGACGACATCGAGAACCAAAGAAAGAAATAAAAGAAAAACAAAATAGGCAAAAAAAGAAGAATCAAACTAGAGGTACCCCGACTGCATGCGAACATTAACTCGCTAGACCAATGCAATTCTCCCTGATTCACACTAGCACGCTGCCATGGCCTGTCAACCCAGATCTCGTGTCCTGGTGTCCCACAATGGATCTCGTCATGTTGGCACCGGCGTCGGGATCTGGTCTCACCCTTTATAGAGTTAATGGCCAAAGAGTGTGGACGTCTGCGGGTCGCCGTACCGCGAAGCCACAGAGGCTATTATGGAAAGACAATGGCAAAGTGTTGACAGTCGTGTACTCTGACGGTGCCTATCAGATGCACTCGACCAATAACGGGAGGATCATCTATGCCAGTGATACAAATGATGTTAGATTAATTCAGTGGAAGACTACGACTTCCACCGCTGCGAACGCTACGGATGCCAACAGTAATAGCCCGACTGCGCACAATTCGGCCAATTCCATTAACACTACTGTCATTGACAGCCCGGACTGGCAAACACATATATTTAAACAACTTCCCAAACTCAGCCCATTGCCCACAGGACCAGTTATCGGACCGAATGCTACCCGGCTGGCCTTCAGCGACGACACGAGTCTCAGTTTGCTGGTTTCTGCACACGATTCAGGTGCCTTAGAATTTAGTCTGTACGGCATTTTTTCAATAGGCTCCGTGAATTTACTCGAAACGAAGAGTTTGTCGTCCGTGAAACGATCGGACGACCTCGACGACTCCAGCACTTCTGTAGTCTCCATATCGCTGACAGATAATCTTTCCACATGCTGGGCCCTTACTCAGCGAGGCAATTGCCTGTCCTTGCACACGCTCTCATTGGACTTTATACTCAAGACAGGCCGACATATCCGTGACATAGCCATGCTGCCCGTGCAGATTCTAGCTACTATGGAATACATTAAAGAGGCGATAGACATTGTACACAGCGAGATATGCAATATTGTTGACGCCACGCAAGTTTTTTTTGAATTATCCGATGACAGTGACGACGACGGTCACCGCGAAACCGATGCGATTAAGGCAGACGAGACTTCCGCACAAATCTTTCGCACACAATTGTTTGATTTCTTGGTCACGGGCATCATTTCACGGCCGATACATGACTGGATTAATAGGGCGCACGAAAAAGGCTATCGTAAATGGAACAAGGCAACTGTCACGGGATATGAGCAGATACGCAGGACACTGTTTGAAAACCTTATACAGGCGAGTGACCGTCTAATATATTTGCTATCTCAGTTACGGGGACTTGGAAGATGGAGGGATAAGGGCGAGTTACTGGGAGTCGATCCGCAGCTGATAGAAGAGACTGTGGACAGCAGCTGTCGGTTTCTGGAGAAAATCAATGCGCTTCTATGGCAGGTCAATTCAGAATATATGCTATTTCAGGGTTTTCTTAAATGGATAGAGCAGAGTTTCGAGAAAGTGCTAGATAAAACGTTGCGGCCGCGAGACCAGTCGGCTGGATCGTCGTCGTCATCCTCTGCGGCAAGTGAGTTCAAGACCCTCGATGTGTGCAAATATCTCGACCAATATTTTCCGGGATCTCTGTCAAAATCTTCGACGGACGCGGCGGTGGATCTATTGAAATCGGTGGAAACAACACTTCTTTTATCGCTACAAGGAATAGCGGGCAAGCTAAGAAGCTTGATATCCATCGGCCCACCAATCGGTCTAGCGACTCAGTTGTACACTACAGTTGGCAAATGTGTGGGCGACGTACTGTATTTATTTGCTTACCAGTCGGGGACGATGGCCAGGTCGGCCAGCGATGCCTTGAAGTCCGAAAGGACGAGCGCTATTCCAGAATCATTTTTAAAACCCACTGATCCCACTAGATTGACCATTCTAATAATTAATCGCAGGGGTCAAGTATGGGCTGCCAATGTTTCCTGTGATGGTGCGGTCATACAGGCGGAATTTGTAAATGAAACAACGGCAATGATTATGCAGCCTGCTGTGGAGACCGCAGGAGATCTTTCGGAGTCCGGCGCTCGATTGAAACTCTTTTCGTACGCATCATTGAAATATACACAGATAGTCGCAGATATAGAGCATAGAGAGAAGAGCGACAAGTCCGCATGGGCGGACATAATGAGTAAAGTGTCCGGGGTTTCGGCCACATCATTGGAGCCGTTGAAGGAACAGGAGTTTGAGGACATGAGTGCTGGACGATTTGCGGTAAATGGCATGACGCAGCGGCCGGTGGGGTGTTTAGTGAGTACGGGTTACACCAGATACTCCATCTTTGATTTAGACTAACTAATAGAATACTTCTTCCACTAATACTGACATTAACGAATCATGTTAAATTTATCATCTATAGTATAAAATTTGTCGCGACAAGCCCGGAGACGGCGCCTGTAGAATCTGTCCAAAGTGGAATTGGAATTGCAGCTCGAGTTGTTAGTTTCCAATTGAGTGTCAATGTATTTGAGAACGTCAGGATGGACAGGACATTGAGCGTCTCGAATAATGGTGGTATAAGTTTTCTTTATGATGTTTTTCTCTCTAGATTTCGGGATATCGTTACCCAAAATTGTACCAGGAATAATGACATCATATTGCATTTTCCGGCCATTGAGGCCAGTGACAAAGTTATATTTTTTAAGCATCTTCACAAATTGGTAAAATATGTGAGACGGGATCTTGGGATTAGGATTCTCCATATTATGCTGATGTTGCTGCATTGTATTTACAGATGAAGAGGGACTTTGCATGTGCTTGAGCTTATATATAACTGAATTATGATCAACTGATGGACGTCTATGGAGAATATAAGTCGGCGGTTCGGTGATGTATATGTTCTCGAATACCCGTAACAAGACAGATTCTAGGGCTTTTACGTTTTTCTTTTTTGTGTTAGTGGCTTGAGCGAGTAGGGCAGCGTCTTGATTTGCGAATTGAAGCAAAGTGTGAATTCGAGGAATGTTCGTGACATACTTATAGGCGCAGAAATGGTCATATATAGATTTGCGTAAATAGTCGCGACAAACTGGATCAAAGAATCGGCGGGATAATTTGTACAGACGTTTATATGCAGTCAAAACGGGTCTGCGGGTAGAATAATTTATGTAATGAGGGAAGTGGGCTAATTGCAGGAGATGTTTAGTTGACATGACGTACCATTTTGTCACTCAGCAGTATAGTTAGTCAGTAAAAAGAATAATGTTAAAGTTATAGTGTGCGTTCAATATGCAGCCACACAACGTCTCCATTGAGCGCGGGTGGGTCGGACAGGAGAACTTTCGTGGTTAGGGTAGGAACGTCTGAGACATGCATGAAGACCGTTGAAACAGGGGAAGCATTTTTAACAAACGGAAGCGAGTAAATAGATGCGAGGAGGCAGTGAGACAAACAAAAAAGCAAGAAACAACAAACCAGAAAAAAGTACGACCGAAAGCAAGAATGAAAGGATGAGCATATGAAATAAAACACAGCGAAACAAAAAAACAAACAGACAACAAGAAAAACGAAACAGAGAGGGAATCAAGTGAGACATAAAAATAAATCCCCTGATTGTTAACGTCATAAGACTGCATAAGGCTGCACATCAAGTTTCGACTTCTCCTGAACCAGGACCTTACCCGACGTGCATGGACCAATTATAAATGGACGGTGCTCCCCTGATGGGCAAAAAAATAACAAGGGCTACAATACACCATTCATTCGTTTATTATTGACTAACTATGGTGAAAATTTCTACCCTGATTGTTGGCGTGCCTCTGCTGGCCGGAAGTGCATTGGCCAAGACCAACCTTGCAGGATGTTCCAGTACCACAGTCAGTGGAACTATGTTCATGTATGATCCTGACACTTATGAAATTTGTACAATATTAAATTGCGGAGGTGGAAGTTCTCCAGCACTGACTACAGTGCCGGGATGTCCCGGATATAAAGGAAGTGAGACAGTACAAACCTCGTATTTACCAGGGCATAGTCCTCAGACCAAAGCAGCAGCGGACAAAGCGTCGGCTGCCGCTACAGCATCTTCAGGAGACGATGAGCCTGGCAATCCATATACCCAATATGGAGCACTTACCGGAACTGTGAATCCTGCTACGGTTACGGGAAGCGCAGCCTTGATGTACGGAAGTACCTCAAAGTCTAGCAGTACAGTTACGTCCAAAGCTAGCGGCAACAGCGACAGCAGCAGTAACGGCAGCCAGAGCGACGGTGACAGCTCAGCAGTAGTGTCAGGAGCTGCCAGCGTTGCAAGCGGAGTGGGACCAGTCAAGGCTTCAGTTGCCGCCGGACAGCAATCAGCATCTGGTCAAGTCACTGCTGATGCAGCCGCTGCCACTGGATCTGCTGGCAGTGATGTTTCTGCATCGGCAGCTGCGGCATCTGAATCGGGATCTGCGGTATCCGGCTCTGCGGTAGCTTCCAATTCTTCATCTGCAGCAACTTCATCTAAAGGATCCAACGGAGCTAACCGAGCTGTGCTTACAATTACTACTGTGTCAGTTGTCACATTCTTGACCAGCTTAATTGTGATGTAATTTAATATTATTTTTCCTCTCTTTTAATTTATCGGCTTTCTTCTTTCGTTAGATCAAATCTGTCCATGCTCTAAAAAGGGAAAGTGATTAATCGACGATTCATCAAATCTATTCCTTATCTAGTTTAATGCATAGACGGAAGTTTTACGTCTAAAGTAATTAAAGTTAGACAATTTTTCATTAGGTTGGGGAACCGTGGGTTACCCTACGGTTGTTGTCGGGGTTGACTCCACTTCGGATTTTGTGGGAGTCATCTCCCTGGTGGAGACGGTGCCGTTCGTATTCAAGTGGAGAAAGCACAGGAGTAACACCTGATATTGAGCCATATAAACACATTGACGGATTAGCTACTATTCATTATAGCATTTTGTCGGCTGGTATCTGGATATTGCAATTTAGCACATATTATATTGTCCTAATTATTCCGATTGGCATATTTTCTGGTAATCGGCTATTATTCGCCCAACATTGCAACGATAGGACGTTGCAGAGACATTAACACAACAGGACGAGAGCACAGTCATAAGACTCGAAATAATAGTAACTAGACTGGAAGTACTACGGACGCTCCATACAACATCGATCAAAGAAAACGAATGATAATATAATGACTACGACAGACAGTTACTCACCCACCGCAGATGGGTCGACCAAAGTTTTCGGAATGGAGAATTTTGGCAACACATGTTACTGCAATTCCGTGTTGCAATGCCTTTACTACTCTAAACCGTTTAGGGAGCGCGTGTTAGCATTCGGAAGCTCTAAGCGCCCGACAAATAGAAGACGCAGGACATCAGTCAAGGGACTAAAGCCACATCCATTTACGTTAGGAAATGCCGAGCTGTTGCGGACGGGAGCAGATCCAAGCGGCAATGGTACGCAGAATGCTAACAATGGAAGTGGCAGCGGCAGCAGTGCCAATAACATTAACGGTAACATTAACTATAGCACATCTAACAATACGAACAACAACACACAATGGCCAGGACCTGATCAGTATAGAGGCAATCAGGTTGGCCAAATGGGCACCAGCTTGCCTACGGAAAAGTTTGAGCTGGGCAAATTTTCTCGCAAGATGTCAATTTTTAAACGAGATAGCAGCAATTCTGATGGCGGAAATTTGACTACGCATAGTACGAGTAGTGGGTCCACGTTAGTGGAAAATAACAATTGGACAAACGCACAATGGACATTCGCTAACAATATCAGCAACAGTGGCAACAACAATAACAACAACAGCAACAATAACTCCAGTAACTCGGATGGGGGCGCAATGGCCGGCAGTAACAGCAATAGCGTGAATGTTGGTCCCGCAATAACTGGATCTCAAGCGCAGAAGTATTTGTCGGACAGTTCGCGGCCTGCACTGCGTGGCTTGCAAATCGGGACATTTTACCCCGGACAGAACGCGCCGGTAGTCGGATTCAATGATGATCCGTTCTGTACGCCAGAAGCTCGAAAACGAGCGGCGCTGCTGAAAGGGCCGATTATTAATTTAGACTTGTCAATGTCCGATGAGTACGGGATGAAAGAGTCGCTGTTCACAGCTCTTAAAGATGTTTTTGAAAGCATGGCGGAGAATTCTTCAAGAACGGGAGTAGTGTCGCCGCAGAAACTCATTGACGTTTTAAAGAGGGAAAACGAGCTGTTTCGATCTTCCATGCATCAGGACGCTCATGAGTTTCTAAACTTCTTGCTTAACGAGGTGATAGAGTCAGTAGATCGAGCAACTAGCGCTGCTACGCCAGCAGCACCAGCGGCGGGGTCGGGTACTTCGACTGGCGCCAACGCTGCAGGGGATAGCAGCAGAGAATCACCTGTGCTCTCGGGATCGGCGTCGTCACTGTCATGGGGTTCGGACGCGACGTTGCGATCGCAGTCTTCACATTGGGTGCACGAGCTTTTTGAGGGACTGTTGACATCGGAGACCAAGTGTCTGACGTGTGAGACGGTGTCGCGGCGGGATGAACAGTTTTTGGATCTGTCAATTGACCTGGAGCGAAATACATCGATTACATCGTGCTTGAAACAATTCTCGGCATCGGAAATGTTGTGCGAGCGGAACAAGTTTCATTGTGATACATGTGGAGGCCTGCAGGAAGCAGAGAAGCGGATGAAATTGAAAAAGCTACCAAAGATTCTGGCGCTGCACTTGAAGCGGTTCAAGTTTACTGAGGATATGCAGAGGAACGTCAAATTGTTCCACCGGGTCATGTATCCGAGTCACCTGCGGTTGGTCAATACGACGTTTGACGCCGAGGATCCAGACAAACTATACGAATTGTGTTCAGTCGTCGTGCATATTGGCGGAGGACCGTACCACGGACATTATGTGTCAGTTGTTAAAACCGAGCATATGGGATGGCTGATGTTTGACGACGAAATGGTAGAGGCCGTGGATTCGGATTATGTGTTCAACTTCTTTGGCAATAACCGAGGAATGGCTACCGCCTATGTACTATTTTATCAGGAAGTATCGGAACAACAGTTAAGCCCGGATATGTTAAATGACGTAGTTGACGTGTTTGGCGAGAATTTGAGTACAACGAATTCTATGGCACAATCTGTACCATCCATGCCGTCGATGCCATCTTTTCCGTCGATTGCAGGGCAGCCGTCGTCGACGCCAGCAGCAACTCCGATGGCATCGGGAGTATCAGCAGCAGCAGCGGCCGCTGCTGCGGCCACTACAGTATCGTCCAGTGCAGGATCTCTAGCGGGTAGTCCGCTGTTGTCGCCGGTGGCACCATTTGTTGCAGATTCTGTGCCCGATGAGCCCATGGGGCTGTCATCATGGCCACGATCTACGGAACTATTCCGGAATCATACTCACGAATTAGAACATCAATCTATTGATAGCAGAGAGGGTGTGCCTCACCGCAGTAATTCTACTGTGACCCGAACGTTAGGTCGAAGATTTTCTAAAATCAGGAACGGATCGGAAAGCAGTAGTACAACGTCTCGATCTCGATTTTCATTTTCATTTAAAAAACGTGAATAGATTTTTTTTTTTAAATGCTTTCTCTTTCTTTATGCTCTTATCTTATTTTTTGTTTTCTTTAAGTGCTTTTTATTTAATTTTTTGGTTTCTTTTTCTGGATTTGTTTTTTTTTTTTAAAAAAGAGACCGAAAAAACCATCTAGCCGACGAACTAAGGTTAAGCCACCGTTAGACACGTATGAAAAATCAAGAACGCAATATGCATATGCAAGTTTATGTAGGGGGTTAACTAGAATAGGCAAGATGTTGTTGTCCAATAATCGGAGGACGGAACAAAAAAGAAAAAAAAAAAAGAAAGAGCACAGACATTTATACCAAAGTTGTAGGTTACCCCTGGTTGGAGCACGGGGAATTAGCATTGGTATGCGCAGGACACTAGTATAAGAAGCGGGCCGCGAGCGAGAAAATAAATGTATAAAGTGGGCTCAAGAAGACTTTCGGCCAAGATGGCCAAATTAAGTGTACTAAGGACATATGTTGGATTGGCGGTACTTGTGGGGATATTTTTCTTCTCGAGATCAATAACCTCCCCAGCTGTGACAACTATAACGTATGATGCAGACTTTCATGCCGCGTATGAGGGTCAACATCTAGTGGGCAATAATGCGCAAGATCTTCATTTGGAGGGCTCGCCAACTGTTAGCGGAAAATATAATCTCCCCGTGCCATACGGGATAATGTACTCTCCGTTGGATTCAGACAGCCAATGTAAACGATACTCACAGATAGTAAATGATTTACATCGAATTCAGGCGTCCTTTAAGGGCGAAAGTTTAGTGAGACTGTACTCGTGCGATTGTGATATCTTGCACGCACTCGACACGGTTCCACAGTTGCAAGTGGTATTGGGAATTCATCCATACGACTTCTATGAGGAGAGAAAAGATAGGGCCGCAGAGCGGCAAAAGGGGCTTGAGGAGTCTGTGCTCACGCAGTTGAAGGAGATTGGTAAATGGAAAAGCTGGGAGCGGATCTCGATGCTAGTCGTGGGCTCCCAAGGAGTGTATGCTGAACAGTACAGTCGACAAGAACTGGTGAGTATAATCAAGTACGTTCGAAAGTGGATAGGAGACAATGCGGCAGAATCATTTAAAGGCCTTATTACTACGAATGAGCCAGTAGAAAGCTGGATATCGTCTAGTCGATTCAACGCGCTTGAGGGCCCCGAGGAGTACTGGCGGCGACAACAGCAGAACTCACAGACTGATGACCTATGCGCTGTAGTGGATACACTCGGACTAGTTGTGCACCCGTATTTTAATTCGGCCGTTGAGCCTCATCAAGCAGGAGCGGTAATTGAGCGCGACGTGCTATTTGCCAAGTACGTATGCTCGTCGGAGTTTATCGGAAAAGGACGGCGTATGCAAGGGCAGCAGACAAAGGAAGAAGAAAACAGGACATCTAATAGGAACTCTAATAGCCAATGGGAGCAGGAAATCGGACATTTGCAAGAGCTGGACACTCATCATAGTCACAGGCACAAGCACTTGGATTCAATACCGCTAATATCAGACTGGAATTGGAAGCTAAATTCACAAGAGCAAACACAAGCGAAGAAGACATCATCGAGCAGCGACGGCTCTGGTGCCAAGCCAGTTCTACCAGTGGTAGTGCTTGAGACGGGATGGCCAGCGGATGGAGAAGATAATGGTAGTGCGAAGGCCGGACCTGAGCACCAGAGGAAGGCAATTGCAAGCATAATACGGTCATATGACGGACAAACTAAAAATCGGATTCCCATAGTGCTATATCAATTTGAGCATGAGTTGTGGAGACAACCTGGGGAATTGGGAGTTGAACCGTATTTTGGAGTGGTCAGTCAATATGAAGATTAACTAACTGAAGACAGATGAGGAGGTGAGAGATCCATAGATAGATGAGTGTGGCTAATAATAGAGTGCATTTTAATCAAGAGATGATATACCTTAGCGGTACATGTGTCTATAACTATTACGTAAAGAGAAAAAAATGGTTAGTTGGGACTGTCGAAATCACGTTAGCACGGGCCATCGCGGCGATATCGAACCTTGTTTTTTTCGTAAATTCCCGAATGCGGCACGGACTCCGACAGGGGTTGCCTTAGGGAGGATTAAAGTTATCTTAAAAGCTCGTTGTTTTTGCAATCAAGTCGGAAGCCGTAGGTCGGCAAGTTACTTTCGAGTCGAGTAGAAATCCCCGGGGGCAAGTCTGGTAGTATTACATGGACTTAAGTTCCGATTAACATGAAAAATCGGGAGATTCGAATTACAGCGCTGCTAGCGCTGGACGCTGTGTTCTTTCTTTTGGAAATCATTGTTGGTTATGCGGTTCACTCTTTAGCGTTAATTGCTGACTCGTTTCACATGTTGAACGATGTGTTTTCACTGATAGTTGCACTGTGGGCGGTTAAGGTGGCCAAGTCGAAAGGCGTCGATTCTAAATATACCTATGGATGGCAGAGAGCGGAGATTTTGGGGGCTCTTATTAATGGAGTATTCTTGTTAGCATTGTGTTTGTCGATATTCCTCGAGGCTATTCAGCGATTGCTGCAACCGGAGGTTATTACTAATCCGAAACTGATTTTGGTTGTAGGAACTTGTGGGCTATTGTCAAATATCGTCGGGTTGTTTTTATTTCATGAACACAGTCATGACCATGGTGGCGGCGCGCACGAAGGTTTCCATGCGATCGAGGAGCACAGTCATAGTCATGGTCATGGACACAGTCACGGGGACTATGGAAGCGGAGCAGGACTCCATGCTAGCAGCAGTTATGAAATTGAGGCATCAGACCCGAATGAAAGTAATGAAGACCAGGATTCAGTTCCATCGGACATAGAAAATTCCATTATTACAGAGGCATACACACACCGACGGACATTGTCAGGCGAAGGACTGGGAGAAGGCGATGATTCGGTGGACGAGAATACAGGGTTGCTGTCATCGGCTTCGACATGTTCGTGCCACGATAGCGACTTGTGCCGCCCTATCAAGGCATTTAGCCACCGATCCAGACGGGGATCGACAATGTCGCAGACTCATGTCAATCATTTCCATGCACAGCCTAAGGGTCCTCGCAAGAAGGCCAAGTCTATGAATATGGAAGGGGTGTTTCTCCATGTCATGGGAGACGCATTAGGAAATATTGGAGTAATGGCTACGGCGTTGTTCATTTGGAAGACCGAATACAGTTGGAAATATTATATGGATCCAATTATTTCACTTGTGATTACCGTGATCATCTTCTCTTCGGCGCTTCCCTTGTGTAAGCGGTCATCATCAGTATTACTGCAGGGAAGTCCCCAGTCGATTAATACACAAGAGGTTAGAATGGATTTAGAGTCGCTACCGGGAGTAGAAGATATTCATGACCTGCATATATGGATTCTTAAAGAGGATCTATTTGTGGCCACACTTCATGTGGCCGTATCGTTAGACGAAGAGGAATTTATGCATTTGGCGCAGAAAATTAGGACATGTCTACATGGATATGGAATAGCGTCGATAACTGTGCAGCCGGAGTTTATTCCGAGAAGGCATGATCGATAATTACGGCAGACCTTTAGCGTAAAACAGTAGCAGGTGCACAGGTGCCACTATGAGCGAACAGTAACAGTAGCAATATAGGCTCTGACAACTGCGACAACAACACAGAATGATTAGGAAACGAACACAGACGAAAAGCATGTGTATTTTATATAACTCGTACAATAATAATTAATTAATTAGTTTTGTTTTGATTTATTTATTATTTCTTTTATTATTTACATTACAAAATATTATTACTGTCTTTCAATGTTTAGTTAGTTCACTCTGAGAGGAATGCATGGTTTGGTCAGATTGGGACATTTAGGGCATGTAACTTTCTTTTTCTCCCGATCGGCATTTTTTTTTTGCTTTTTTGCTTGATTTCTTTGTCATTTCAAGCAGGTCGTCTACCTCTGCGACCACGTTTAGTAATTTTTTTTACGTCTGCAGCAGAAGCTGAAAGACTAGAAGGAGCTCCATATTTTGCAATTTTAATTTTTTCTAATTCCTGCCATCGTTGTTTTAAAGGTCGCAGAACTTCCATGACATTTTCGGCCATTTCACTCCATTTATCATCTTCCTCAACTGTAAAAGATTTTAATTGTTTAATGTATTGATCCACAGGTAAAGTAGCTTGCCTTATCCATTCATCGATGGAATCACCAGAGGAAGAGGTAGCGGTAGTATTAGAATTAGTAGAACCGCCAGTAATTGGAGCAGTAGCTGTAAGAGTGCCAGTACTGCCAGAGGTCATGTTTTCCGAAAGGCTGGACTCATTATTAATAATGGCAGTAGTAGAAGGATAGGATAGGCTGGTTGACGGTTCCGGGGTAGAAGATGTGGAGCCATTATCACTCGAAGAAGCGCCCGAAGTTATAGTATCGGATTCGATTTTTTTCTGCATGATATTAACGAACGATAGACTAACTTTGAAGCTAAGTTGATAGATATGTGGGGCACGCAGAGGGAGGCATGCGGCGGGCGGTGACGGCAAGAAAAAAGAAACGAAGAAAAGGTTAACCAAATTGGTAAAAGGAACACAAAGATTGAACATTGCGAGTAGAAAATCAAAAATTAAATTACTTACAGGCTAGTAAAGTAATATCTCTACACTTATGAATCACGGCCAATGATGGACGACGGCTGGTTGGAGGACGAGTAATATTCAGGACCCAAGCCGATAAAAGTAAGGCCTGTCACAGGAAGATTCAGGAGAAAGGAATGGTTGAGGTTCAAATGATGCAGTGGATCTAACAACTGGTTGTTGTAAAATTTAGCAGAACAGTAAAATAGCATCCATGCTACTATTGGATGGGGCGCATACATGACTGTGGATAGCCTTCGTACAAGTGAAGTCTTTATGAGCCAAGAGTTTCTCTGAAACTAAATGTTTTCTTTTTAATGTTATTATTTCTTTATTGTTGTCCGATGATGTAAAAATTTCTAGCAGTAAGTTTTTCAGCACAGTTACTCGGATCAAAAGAAGAAGTACACGAAAAAGTGTTCCAGAAAGTTTGCGTCTGGCGAACATTCTGACGGTAATTCAAATCCGTAAGTCTTTTAAGTATCTGTTCCCTCATAGACGTTGCTCGGGCTCCTCTCCAGGTATCTGATGGCGCGCAATCGATATACTTGTTCGAAGGAAGCTCGAATCCCATCGTTACAACGCCATCAGGCTTGTAAGCAATTTCAAACACGTGGTGGTACCTAGATCGACTCGAAAAGCCATTTTTCTAAACCCGTAGTCGGTAGCTTGATACTGGCTAATTGGCTGTGTCTCGGCTACATAATTCCACGGGGCCGCTGGAACCAACTATTTCCGGAGAACAAAGCAGCAAGAATGGACAAGAGTACGCCGTTAGCGGCGCGTTATTAGAGCGTACTGAACCAAACAACTAATAACGCGCGCATTCCTCCCCTTGTCTTCATCCAGGTAGTACCACTTTGGACAGGGCATGGACTTGTTGGCGGCGTTATTGCAGGTTCGAAAGCAAAAGACGCATCAATTCAGAGTACGTGCATTATGTTACACATTTTTTAGGAATGTTTAAATATTGCTTACATCAGAACCGGTAATACCCAGAGTGCTTTCCGTGGCTCTACATACCCAAAACATATTGACAAAGAGTTCTCCCGGAATATGAGAGATGAGCAGCGAATGAACAGGCATTAGGAAGGCAAAGAACTATGTTTTCGAAACCAGGAGCTACGAAGAATAGCAACAGAGATGGGAGATACAGCAGGATACGGAAGGATCACAAGAGTAGTTTAAGATGCCGTATATTTTTTACGCAATGCCCTCAATGACCCACTAAGGCTTAAACGCCGGCAGTTATTCCAATCTTGCAAAGAACATGGAATGGAGCCGACGGCGCCAAATTTATAGATGGAAAGAAGGAGGCATCCAAAAGCCTAGAGGCAGAGCTCGACACGTTTCAGGAGAGATATCCCGAATGAAAAGAGTACAGTCCCACATTTGTAAAGAACTATAAATAAGTGTGCTCAGTTGTTCAGAACGCCTCTACGATATTGAACAAGTCCAAAATCGAAATGCATCCTGATTCGAACATTTCTATCAAAGTCTTTTCAATAGCGTCCCATACCCGCGAACGTCTGTCATAAACCTTTTGCCTCCTAGACCATTCTTGCTCCCTGCGCTCTTGTTCCTGTTCCATTCTTGCTAACTCTTTCTCTTTTCTAATTATCTCTGCGTCATTTTCTCTGAGCAGTCGTTCTATTGAATTATCACTCTCTTCAGAGGATTGGGACAGAAACACAGACATCACTTTTGTATGCCCCACAGCTTTCCTGGATTTCGTAGGGGTTCCACGTGTTTCGTCTACTAGCGAATCACTGGTCATAGTATTAATAACAATGCTTGGCTTCGCTGTGGTCAGTTGTGACTCATATTGAGGTACGCGTTGACGGTTTGCGCGGGTTGAATGCGGACTGGCACAAAGCTTCCGAATGGGTGAGGATCGTCGAGAAGATTGGGGTCTGGCATTAAGCTCTTGTTTGTTCGGGCCACTCGCGGGTCTTGGCTTATATTCACGCATGTCAGGACAAATCCGCTTACCAGGAAATTTAAAATAAACATCACGAAAACCAATGAAATAAGTCATAGTTTGAACTTTGCCCGCTGCAGCATTGTATCATCGCCGTTTAAGGGATCGGAACCAGTGGCGATATAAAGATCCTCCAAGATTTCTGTAAATTCTTGCAATTTAGCATTTAGAAACGCATTTAATTGCTTCTCAGTTGTTGGATAACCTGATTCTTGCAAGTTTTCCACGAGTCTTGCGCGATGCCCTTTCTTGGCCCGATGTGTCGTAAAGGCCATGCAGTTGCTGTTTTCATTGCCACTGTCAACATCCAATCAATCATACATCGTACTTGTTTCTCTGAGTACTCGCGGCGTCGCCGTTTAATAGCAGCAATTGCCATTTCAGTATCTATATCCAGCGCGACGCGTCTGTTTGCGGCTGGAGCCGCTCAGTGAAAGAGCATAAAGCCAACTACTTTTCGACTACGCCGCGCCGCCCTTGCCAACATTGAGATTACTCATATTTCTCAATGTGCTGCAATGATATCTTTCGTTTTCCCATAGAGTAGACATTATGTATAAGCAATTTAATTTAATGTATTAGACTCAATGTCACTTGGCTAATAGCACAGAAATAAGGCGATGGATCCGGAATGCGTCTAAGCGCCTATGAACAAACACATGCGCGCACTGGATGCAGGAGCTATTCGAGGTCGACTCGGCGTGATCGCGAGACGCTCTGTTGTTATCCAATTGAAAAAAAGTAATATAATGTATATACAAATGCTGCTAGAATATCTACATACGACTTTACAAATCAATTTCTCGCATGTGGTTTTTTACTTTTTGCAGCTCAATACTGTAAGGCAGAACGTTAATTTCACAGACATTTTACTGTAGTTAATGAGATGATATAGAAAAAACATAGCGAATGGCCGGAGAGGAATTATCCGGTGCGCGAAGAAGAGTCGCCAAAATAATTTCTTTAGAAGCCTGTTTATTTAATCTTTTTTCGCTCGGAACCCTCCTATTTACGGAAAAAGATATTTTCTTGTTTCTTCCCATTTTTTCTTCTTGTAAGCGGTTTTTGCTGGGAATGCACATTTAAAAGACCATTTCATTCCAAGGGGCAGAGCAATTTTGCCCGTCCGACCTTTTGAACCCAAGGAAACTTCGCATAGATGTTTCCTAGGAAGACTTGGTTGGTTAAAGGGTTTTTTGAAGCAGTCCAAGTCTTATGGATTTTTTAATGCTCATGCCGATTTCGCGGAGATCTTTGACCGAAGATCTCGGGATTTTTTTTTTTTTTTTTTTTTTTTTTTTTTTTTTTTTTTTTTTTTTTTTTTGT
>JAKTVX010000035.1:0-117266 GCA_030581755.1 Crinitomyces ghanaensis
TTTTTTTTTTTTTTTTTTTTTTTTTTTTTTTTTTTTTTTTTTTTTTTTTTTTTTTGCTTTCTTCAATTTGTCTTTCCTTCCGCTTCCTGCTTTTCTTCTATCTCTTGTTGCTTTAGAATGTCGCGGAATTGACTTACAAAATCGCCAAATGCACTGGGATCTATGGCAGCATCCACAAAGTCCTTTGGAACGTAATTTTCAGTGTGTTGAACGGTTCCAAATCCACGCGAACTATCAATCTTATCCACAAGTCGGAATTCTGGTTCAAAGGATGGCTCTGAAGCATTAATTTCACAGATCTGATCCCACGAATATAAAAGTGTGTCGGTACTGCTGACATACGGATTTATGTCAATTAGCCATGCCTTATCGTATGGACGCGGCACGTAAACGTCAAACACAAAATTAGCGTCCGGAAATGTGGTTTCCAAATGGGTGTGAAATAAGTTAGTAATACAATCATAGATGCGGTCTTTCAGAGAGCTCAGAAACTCGTAATAATTCATATCTCGTTGCGTAACACCGACTAGACGACGGTTCTTGACAAAGCACCGGAACTCCAGAGCCGGATTGATATCAAACCACTTGCGAAGAACCAACTCGAATTCCGGTTCGGAAGAGGCACCGTCATTTGAATAATCTGAGCAACTTGTATATGCCTCATCCAAATCGTGTGTAATATAGTTGGATGCCTTAAGAAGCATGTATATTTCGCTTGGCGTATTGCACATCAAGTTATTTGTGGGCGACATCCAGAGCGCATCTTTCGGAGATGACCAGTTGAGCTTAGGAGTCACCGCATTGCCCAGTTCCTGGATGACGTCTACGATACGTTGGTGGAGTTCAGGGAAACTGTCTTTTCGTGTTTGACTTTGATCTTGTTCAATCATTTGTTCATCTTTCGTTTCGTCCTTAAATTCTTCGATTACCATATAACTTGAGCTTTCAGTGCCGGAGCCTGCATCGCCTGGTCCCGGCAGGAAGATTCCATCTTCGTGTAGATATTCAATAAACTCTCGTGGCAAAGGCTTAATTACTCTGGCCTTTGGTGTCAGCCGCCGGTATCTTGCGTGCCATGATGAAAATGAACAATTATTAATATGCGCTATAGTAGCAACTGGGCCGTCTATGTCCCCAGTTATTTGCTCTTGCTGTGGAGCGTTGTTAATCACACCTGGCATATCGACAGAGTTTTCCGCTTCTTTTTGCTTGTTTTGCTGTCGCTTTCTGAGAATGAATAAATATCACTATTGCTGGTATTTTTATTCAGGCTTCTTTTTCTCGAGGCTTTCAGGTCAACGTAGTATGATATATGGTTGTAATTTTCATGGCATACATTGAAAGGCTGAGACTTTTTAACTTTATCACGGTCTCGTGTGTCCATCATGCGTATGCATGTAAAGCAATTCCTGATTATTGAACAAAATAATGCACTTTTATTACTTGAAATCACGCTAGGTATATGAGCCTTTTCTCGAAGTAAATAATTTCTGCGTTCGTGTAGTATCATTAGAAAGCTGCGCCAGAAAACCCAAGCATCTTACTATTACTAGCTATGAATTATATGAAATGACACGAAGCGCGTTATGCGGACTTTCAATTCTAATCGCTTTTTATAGGATTCTAATTAATTACAGCGGCCTGGCTGTGTTTGGTGCTACCTACCATATTGATGTAGAACACGAATGAGAGAGCGAAGTAAGCCGCTTGGAAGCCTTGGACCAAGAGCCGAAGATGGATCTAATGGGTATACGCGTATTCCTTCCCTATTTATTTTTCTTACCTTATTTTATTTTATTTTATTTTTTAAAAGTCAGACTACTAATTTTTTTGTTTCATTTTTCTGCCGTTGTTTGCAAGTGCCACACATTATTTTGCTCATTTTCTTCTCATGCGGTTGCAGTTATTACCTCAAGCATTTTCTTTGGAATCAAGCGTATGATTATCCATCAGAGTATAGTTTTACCACAACCAAGGAAGAAATTAAGACTAGCGAGCCAAAATTAGCAAATCAAACACGGTACCAAGATAATTCTGTAATATAATATAATATAATCCGACATTATCGTAATAATATGACAATACAATGGTGCGTCTAGTGCCCAACATTTATCTTTTTCCAAATATGCCCAGGATCGTCCAACTTTAATTTGCTCAATTCGAAGTATATATGGTACGGCTGACATAGTCGCTCAACTTTGAATGAAAAAGGACGAGAAAATTAGCCGTGCCAAGGCTTATTTTTATTTGCTCAAAACGACTCATGCTTGAAATTTAAATGTCATGCACGCCCATTATGGGCAGATATAATCAAGAGCCAACTTGCTAACAAATTTAACAAACAGCCAAACAGACAAAGGATCTTCGTCAGCCAGATAATAATAAGTGCCTATCAAAGATGGATCACATGTCTCAATCAATGTCTATGGGCTCTATGTCTATGGGTTCAATGTCTATGGGGTCAATGTCTATGACAATGGCGCCAAGTGCAACTGCAGCCTCGGCCACGATGTCGATGGCTATGTCTGGAATGGCTAGTGCTACTGGATCTGCCATGGCTGGAATGGCCAGTGCCACTAGCACGGCTATGTCTTCGATGTCTAGCGGCAGCATGTCTATGGGGGGCATGGACATGGGTGGCAGCGGCGGCGCTACTGCTTGTCAAATTTCTATGTTGTGGAATTGGAATGTCGAAGATTCCTGTTTCCTTGCAAAGTCCTGGCATGTGACGTCGCGCGGTATGTTTGCTGGTTCATGTATTGGTGTAATCTGTTTCGTGATTGCCGTGGAATTTGTGCGAAGGCTTCATCGAGAGTACGACAGATACATTCTCCGTCAATGGAATATTGCCCGCTCCGGTGGGACTGTCACATCAGAAGCTCCTGTCAGTACAGGCTCTATCACAGGATCCAGTCTGGGGTCCAAAATTCGACAGTTGAATGGACCTATCCTTACATCTAAGGGAATCATTGGATATAGAGACGATGTATTTTTACCTAGCTTATTCCAACAATTTGTTCGCAGCGTGTTCTATGTGCTTACAGCAGGAGGCGGATATCTGATTATGCTTTTGCTGATGTACTTTAATGGGTACATTTTCTTTTGTATTCTCATTGGCGCATTCATCGGATTTTTCGTTTTTGAGTCTGATACCATCGCCAGAAGTGACCAAAAAGACAAAACCTGTTGTTAGAAATCACTAGCACGCGGCCACGTTTTTCTTTTTCTTAATCCTGTATATACTAACTGTGTATTGATCCAAACGCTTACAAATTGAAATATAATAATGACATTTATATCTACTTGGAAAAACAACTTGCGCCGGTGAACTTAACCGGTTCACGTAATAACGTTTCATATTAGGTACATCATAAAGCCATGCAAGCAAACTTAATAAAGCCCTTGATGGAGCACAGGAAGACTGTTTCAAATATATCCTATTATAGTTATTTATCATGCTATCATCCTAAGAAGGCTCCGGCGGTTAGACACAAGTTGCGTCTCGTAAAATGCACTTTGTATACCGGAGTGCGCTTTGTATGGAACACAGCCATATGGTCGGCTGTAGCCTGAATTTCTTTTCTACCCCCATTAGCCGCAGTAGCTCCCCCGACAGGGGTTCCTCCGCCTGTACCAGTTACGCCCCCACTCACTGCTCCAGTGCCGGGACCTCCAGCGCCTCCACCAGCAGCACCAGCGCCATTAGCTAATCCACTGTTTCCGTTCGCCTCATGGTTCAGTGGTTCGGGCTCACTCCCGGCATCAGCAGTCTCTTTTCGCACATCCCATACACGCACAGAACAGTCGGCGCCTCCTGATATCAAGACAGAGCCATCTCGAGAAAAGGCCACCGAGTATATGGACGTACGTCCATGACCTCGCATGCATTTAAGCCGTTTTCCAGACCCAATGTCCCATAGGTTTACAGTGGCATCCTCTCCGGCTGACGCCATCCATCTTCCATCAGGGCTAATAGCCAGAGTATTAATGGGTGCGGTATGAGCCATAAAAACCCGAACACAGTTACCAGAGCTAATGTCCCACATCCGGATAGTCTTGTCGCTAGATCCGGTGAATACATATGCGCCATTGGGGTGGAATGTTACAGTATCCACATCACTCAGATGTCCGGCAAATATCCGTAACGGATAAATATGATCACAGCTCCATAATCGCGCAGTCTGATCATGTGATGCCGTTGCAAAATAATGTCCTAGAGGTGAAAAAGCTACATCCCACACAGGATGATTATGTCCTTTATAGGAAACAAGCGCAGTGTAAGTATCCATAGACCATAAGCGGACAGTCTTGTCCTCAGATGAAGTAACCAGATACCGATTGTCAGGACTGAATGACATACCATATACTGGGCCCGAATGTCCTATTAATCTTCTGCAACTAGCCCCGACGCCGCCATGTCCGTTCGGTTGTGAATTATATGGGTCATCTCGTAATACACTTTTCAAATGTGTGCCCTTTGTGCTCCATATCTTCACGATACTATCGGAAAAGCCTCCTGCAATTAGCTCGCTGTCATCAGAAAAAGTGACAGTGTTCATGTTATCGTGCGTGTTATGAAAAGTATACATGCATACAGAAGGCAACGGAGTCTGTACAGATCCAGCCATAGGGGCTAATGAAGATGTTCCACCAAGCCGAATGCTCGCCCGCATGTCCACCACCTTGAGTATCTCCTGGTCAATATCTGCCCTTTTATACTTGGGTAGAGGGATGGAATCCTTGGCAGGCGAGTCATCTTCTTCCTTAATCATTGTTCGAAACGTATCAACAAGAGATTCTTTTTCCTTGTCATTTGCCTTTTTATTTTGTTGTAGCTCGTTATTCTCGTTAGGTTCATTTCCTTGTTGCTTAGTTTTTTGCACATCCTCCTTATCCTTTTTCTCCAGTTCAGTCTCTACTTCCTTTTGAAATTCAGAATCCACAGGCATCTTCCCCAGTTTGACCGCCTGAGCGTTGAATTTCTCAGCACTCATTCCGGCGACACCTCCAATGCCTTCATTTACATTCACGCTCTGTTCGATGCCTTCTAAGCTGGGTCTAAGGCTGGTTACGTGTGTTTCTGTGCGTTGATTGAGGATACGAATCAAAATAGCGCCTCCCGTAGTCTCGATCTCATGCAGAAAATATAATACTAAATCTAGCGCGGTCCGACTCACATACAGTCGATACTTATTTCCCAGATATAATTTGGCCAATTCGTTCTCAGTCAAATGCGTCGGCAAGGAGATTGCCGCAAGATTCTCGATATCTTGACCATGTAACACTTCGTGATCTGGGGCATAGGTATCAAAAAAGTCGCGAGCGTCGTCGGAAAAATTTAAGCTCACAAGCTCCAAGAAAACATGAACAAATAGTGGGTACATAATCCTTCGTAATTCCGGTCGATATAATTCAAGAGACGAATTTACCCATTCCCGTAATGCACTATAGCCTTTCGTGTATAGCTTTGGATGTGATGATGGCGCAGGCGACACTGGCTGAACTCCGGTCGAAACGCCTCCATTTGGGCCTACATTATTCCCCATCGGGCTGGAAGTACGAGAGCTTTCCACACGGAACATGGCTTCAGTTTTCGTGTAACCGTGTTTATTGAGATAGTCCAACACAATGCGGTTCAGATCTTGTACTTGTTGAGATCCCCGCTGTGCAGGGGACGCAGTGCCTCCTGGAGTAGACGCACGAGGCTGTGGCTGGCCTGGTTGCTGCTGCGGTCGACCTGGAGGATCTGGCATGAAGACTTGACAATAAGGTTGGATGAAATGAAATTTGGTGAAGTGAATTATGTATAGACAGGCTACAGGAAGTTTACAGTTGTACGACTACGAAAAAAAGAAAAAAAAAATTATGCATAAATAAATGCGTGCACTGCACTTTTCACCATCACATCGGCATTTACATAGTATGGTCCTATTAATCTTTTAATCCTATGCTATCAATTCTAAACGAAAATGGTTCAAAAGCGGGCTAAATGCAAGCTAAATGCCAATAAATGTTGTTTCAATATAAGGCTGTTCAATGCATCTTGGTTTTAAATAAAAAAAATAAAAATAAAAAAGGAAGAAACGTGCATTAATTAAATAAAAGATTCAAATGATCGTTAAGTAGCTTGTTGAAATTGTCGATCTAATAAATAGTCATGTCGTCGTCGTCATCATCATCTCCGTAAACCCGGGCAGCCAGATCGCTTGCCAGTCCTTGATCGACATCCAAAAGATAGCCGGCCCCGCCCCCATATGACAAGGCCACGGGCAAAAACATCAAACTATGCAAAGACGCAGCTATAATCAATGCAAGCCACATTCTAAAATAGTAGACTTCAAAAATCTTGGAAGACGTAAATGCTAACACACTGACACCAATCAATTTGGTTAAACAAATTCCTCCGAACACAGACCCTCCGACTACTACTAAGGCATTTGTTGCCCGCATTTGTTTGGTAACAGTCGCAATGCCCACAGAATTAATTTTGGGCGCGAACGTAAACGCTCTGGCTATATGGACACAGAATTCGACCCCAATGCCCACGCAAATGACTAAATTTACCAAACTCACCGCATTCAGACTCACGTCCCAAAGAACCATGATCCCCGCTACGCTAACTACAATCATGGCAACCGTAACGACAACCACAAAAGCGGTCTGGATCGAACCCAGAATGATCATGGTCGCGACAAAATCGAAGGCCAAAGCAGAACCAACCAAGCCTATAGTGTCTGACACAATAGTCTTATACTGAGCAAAAAAAATGTAGAAATTTGAATACGGAAATGTCGGCACCCCAGTCTTTTCCTTAATAGTATCTGCGATTCTTCGGGCCGCAGCATAGGCATTGATAAAGTCATTCTGAGACTTGAGAGGAACATGAGATGTACGGAAATACGAACTGCGGATAGTATTCTGAGAGTACGACGGCACGACTGCTGTTCCATGAGCCGCTTTCCCTCCAAGAGGACATGGATCTGATGGTGCTTCTATCCAGAAACTAAACAATTTCATGAACTCTTGGCCCTTGGGAAAACCGTTCATCTGTGAGTCCCAATGTCTATCAGCAAAGCACACCTCACAATTCCGGGGTGACGCCAAAGGGTTGCACATTTCAGTTTGGTTGGTGTACTTACGGTATCGGCAACATTCTTCAAGATCGGGGTTCGTCCATTGTAAAAAGTCGTCGATCCACGAGGAGCTAGGTTCATTGATATAGGAAATGTCTGGCCGTTTGCGTTCCTGTTCGAGAACGTTAGTGACCGAGTACTCGTCGCATGTAGTAAATCTGCTGCATAGCTGTTGTTGTCCTCGGCGAGTCGTAGTGTTCGTCCCATGGGTAACGAAATAAACCGGAGGACCAGCTTCAAAATAGTTATACAGATCATTGAAGTAATCTACTAAGTACGAATCGGATGGGACAGCCAGCCGCTGATCCAATCCAAACTGCATTCGCGGTAATAAGGCCAAACAAAATGCAAACCAAGTTATGAATACCGCCATGATAACCTTCTTAACGTTGCCTTGAAGAATTACTGGCGCGTAATATCGCCCAATAAGCTTAGAAAACGATGGTCGGTCTCTGTCCTCAAAAAACATAAGAGCGCTTGTCTGAGAATTGCCGTTTGGTGACCCAGTCGCAGCACCAGAACTTCCCATACCAGTTCCCCACAATCTTGCAGTAAGCACAGAAAGCGATTCACTATAAACAAATTTCGGCTTCGGGGCTCGAATGCATGGGAAACAATCAATGCGATTAGATTCTGCTCGAGCAAGATCTAGTGACATAGCCGCGACGAAGAGAGTCAATTGAAGCATCGAGTTGGCCAGCACCGCACCGCACGAATATATGGCGAAGTTCCGTACTGCCGGCATAGCAACGGTCGCGCCTAACCCAAAAGTAATTGTCTCACAGAGAGTAGACAGCAAAATGCTCGGTCCGATCTGCCCTACTGCTTTCGATATGCGGTCCTCGCGCGATCCACCAGGATGGGCCAAATTGACTGATTCCAATTCGTGCGTCAACAAGAAGATGTTATCCACTCCGATGGCCAACACAAGAAAAGGAATAACCTCTGCAATGATTAGCGTGGCTTTAACTCCCCAGACGGAGAAAAATCCAACTGACGCAATGACTGACAGAATCACTACCATAATACCAAATAGCCCAAGAGAAAACTTTGACCTCACAAGATACCGGTAGCCCAAAAGAGGCATCACTCCACCTAGCGCCAAAGAGGCATACAAAAACATGACTAAATATGAAATTACAATGATCCGAGCGTCAGTGTTACTCGACTTGTTGAGCTCTTTTTCCAATGACATTTCAGTCGAAAAGCTTATTCTCAATCCTCGCTGATGGGCCTGTGGGATCACGATGTCGAGCATATATTTCTCTAACGAATGCTCCCAATCTTCAGCCTGAGGCTCAATAATTTTGTTGTTATTCACGACAAGTGACACAACCAAAGCCTTGGCGCTTAAAACATCAGTCTCGTCGCTGTATCCACCAAATAACATTTCCTTCTTTAGTGGTTGCTGGAATTCCGGTAAACAGTTCACAGGAGACTTGGCACAGGACCTAATAGCGTTTTGCCATCTAGACTCTGGCAGTCGATTGATGTCTCCCTGAAAATATTGAGTCACAGACTGCACCACACATGCGCTATCAGGACCAAGTGGTTTGAAACAAACGTCATCATATTTAATGTCACCATTCTGTATTCCTCCTAGTTCGTTGATGATCGTGTTCTCAATATCAAACCACCATCTTACGGTGTCATATTCCATTAATACTGGACCCGTCTCGTTGATGACGTATATTTGTTGTGCTCGATAAAAAGGGCCAAAATTCTCGTCAAAAAATATTTTCTCTTGAAACTCTTGCGAGCTCGAACTCACCCACAAGCCCACTGGATCGGTCTCGAGCCCAAATCGCCAAATACCCATGCCCAATATGCCGACCACTACGAGGCATGTAGCGATCACTGTGACAGGAAAAGTTGCGCACAAGAGGCCCAATTGCGTGAATTGCTCCTGTAGATACGAGTTCAGGCGGTATGGACTCTTCAGGAAATCTGTCCTTCCAAATCGAGCCCAGAATCGCTCATCGTCATCTTCGTAGTATTCATTACCGGAAGGTACCTGTTCATCATCCTGGAGTAGCCTTACAGATCCGTACCTCGAGCTGAGTACTTTTCTCCACAGTTCCTGCGCCCCATATGATCCGAGCGCAATGCACACAACAGCAATGTACACTATTAGTACCGCGAACGAGAAGCAAGGTAAGGCGCCTATTTTACATTGACCTTCAGGTCCAACAACATTACCGCCTCCCTTGATCGGTTCCAACTGAGGGCAAGAGCCGGGACAGTCAGTGCAGGCACATTTATATTCTGAGTCATTACAGGGCCTCATATCCTGGACACTCCGAATGATGTCATCCGGAGTTTCGTCCCAAAAGAAATTCATTTGGAATGGAGATCCGCCTAATAATGGCTTTTCGTCTCCGAGAAACTTAAGAAAATCCTTGTAGATTTTGGCTCCACCGCCAATCAGGTCCATGGCATAGCCGTTGGTGGCGGAAAATTTGACATCTTTACAAGAATCATAGAACTGTGCTGCTGTTTCATTATTGACGTAATAGCTCAATTCAGTCACAATGTCCCTCTTGGACCTTGAAGTGCCAGTTTTAGTGATATCTACGAATGTGGATTGATCAGCCGAACAAGTGAACGTGCAGAAGAACTCAAAGAAGTTGTGTCGACATGCGGGGCATGATGCTATTATATTCTCCGCCTTCTTAAGATTGGATTCTAAATTGTCAATTTGCCCGTCATCACAGCATATTGGGCCATCGGCAAACGCGGGTCCACATATGCCCACTAATCGCTCTCTTGTTTGTCTGCTCGGCTCGGATGCCTCAATATTGTTGGGACATGGCAGTTCTGATCCAAAAAGACTTTTTTTCCCGCACTGGTTAGTACTAATTTACAGTCTATTATAGATTTTGGCAAATATAACTAGTTCCACCTACGTTTCCATACATCGCACACATGCCGGGTCGTCTAATGGGTCGACCATCACCAGCATAGCTGCCATGTAGGCCCATCTGATCCGCCCAGGGAATGTCTGTTTCCAGATTTAACGATGCCAGTGTGTTAACTGCTTCATTGCGCTTGTCTATTAAATCAAGGCTAACAGTTCCCGTTGCAGTAGCTACGACAATTCCTAAGATAATTGCGATGCTCTGTATAAACATGTTCGTTGAGCGCAGAGCAATGGCAATCAATCGTAATAATTGAATTGCCTTCCTTCTTTAGGTCGCACCCTTTCTGTCCTTGTACCCTAAGTTATGTCAAGACAGGTGCGGTCTACAACTTTATCAGCCTAGCTTATTTAGATGTTTAAACGGCCACCAAAGCTTCTAGATCCCGCCAACAATCTGGCAAGGACAGCCGAAAAAAAAAAAAAAAAATAACATAATAATTGAGTTATTTACATCGTTTCCAGACCATCCTTCCTTCATATAAATATTATCTAGTCCAACTTATTATGACGAAGATACCGACTCTTCCGTTTTTATTTTTTTGGTAGGCGGCTCCTTTTCTTTTCCTCCATCTCCTCCCATAGATGCATTATGCGCGCTGTTACTTGGATTGTTACCAGATATGGGCGGCGCATTAAATTGCAACGGAGAGGGAAACATATCATTACCATTGTGCCCCCTTCCTCCAGCACCTAACGCAGAGTTTAATCCCGCTGACTGTGGATATCCTGCGCCATAGGCTGAAGGAGGTCCAAAGCTGGCATTCCATTCAGAACCATAGAAATTTGATGGCGAGGGTAAAAGATCATTCACGTATTTACTTGGCAAGGCCGCAGATAATGGGGTCTGTTCTCCATTGGCTGGAATGGGCATTCTTCCGAACAAATTGATGCCTCCAGCACTAGTATTGCCACCGATTGCTGCTGAACCGCCAGATCCACCATTAGCGCCTTGTATGGTATTGCCTGTCCCAGTGCTGCTGTTGTTGTTGGGCCCACTGGATCCACCGTGCGCTTGTCCACCGCCTCCACCGCCAGGGCCAAGGCTATGCTGCTGCGTGCCGGCAGATATGCCTCCGACACCGTGTACCCCATGACCACCGCTGCTACCTGTGCCGCTGTGCCCACCGGCCAAATATGCCGATGGAGAGAGTGGCGGCAATAGCAACGATGTATTCCATCCTGAACTTGATCCGCCGCTACCTGCTCCACCACTGTGGCCGGCACTACTTGCCTGACTGGATAGCCCGCTTTTGTCGCTGCCTTCGTTCTTAAGCCCTGGCATGCGATTCTCATCATTCGTGTCTCCATCTCTTCCAGCACCATCAGACTTGATTTCGGAATCGCCACTCCCGGAATCGCCTATTGGTATTTTCACTTTAAGTTTGGGTCGTTGGTGGTGGCTGGCCCCACCCGCAGTTGGAGGCGCATCAGAAACTGCGGACGACGATGGCATGCCCTGCACGTGTGTTGAACCGGGGTGGCCCGACTGTTGCCCCTGTTGTGGCTGCTGCTGTGGAGCCTGCGGAAGCTGCCGTGCTATATTAGGTCCACCCGACATGTAGGCCTGAGACCATTCGTAGTCAGCCATACGCACTTGCTGCTGCTGCTGCTGCCTCACTGCAGATACGGAATTATCTTTAGCAAACGTGGGCATGTAATTATAGCTGTCGTAATTGGGTATACGATATATAGCCGCCCCTCCCCCACCAGTTGCTCCTGATGGCGGAGGACCAGCAGGCATCACTGGATGAACTTGCCGCTGCTGGTGGTGGTGATGAACGCTATCTACGTTATCCATAGATAATGGCACCATAACAGGATGCTGGCCGCCTATATTCGTTCCATCATGTCTACCATAAAAGCTAGCCGCATACTGGTAATTCTGTTGGCCCGTCGGACCGTATCCTCCAGAACCGCCAGGAAATGGCCCGCCAGGGCCCAGCTTGGACTGTTGCTGCTGTTGCTGCTGTTGTCGAATCATCATCGAGGAGGACCCTCCATTGTTACTAGCACTTATCATCCCACTACCTCCTCCTCGTCGGGTATTAGTATTAGTGTTATTAGTAGTAGTCATATTAGTGTTTGTTAGTTTGAATCCTGCCATTGAAGTTAACGCCGCTGCTGATCCCCTGTGGGTCATCATATTAGTATTTGGCCCAACATTAGTACTGGTCGGGCCGGCACCATCGACTCCTCTAGCCCCTGAGCCGCCAGGTATACTTCCTCCGCTTGTGCTGGCCGCACTTGCTGACGAGCCAGCGCTGGGACCACTTACGCTATTAGTCGTACTGTTACCAGATGGTGCAACTTTCTTTGTGTTGGTCAATCGCGGAGACGCAGATGACGTGCTATTTGCCGGGCTATGATATTTCCGCATCGTAGCAATCTCACTTCCTGAAGTCACCTCATCTTCATCCTCATCTTCTATATCTTCATCTTCACTCTGATTACGACGGTCGAACCCTTCTGAACTTATACTGGGAGTAGCAGTAGGGTCAGAATGTTGTAATAGTTGAAGATGATTTTTCTTCGATCCGCCTTCGAAATCATAAGGCCCTTTAGATTCATATATCTCCGCCTGGTTAGTATATCACATCCATGTTGCTTTGCTTTCTTCCTTTTTTTTTTTTTTTTTTTTTCCTTTTTTATTTTTCTATGTACCCAGTTGGGTGCATCTAATTTCGTCTCGAATAAGTTAAGCGACAACAAAACAGAACATCCAGAACCCTTATCAGACCCTGACCCCTGAATCCTACTAATTTTAGTACTGCGAATCCAATAGTGGCACTGTGCATTGCATCGAAACTTCTAAAAATAGGCCAGCTTTCCATCTCTGATGCCAAATATAACCTTCGCTAAAATGTCATGCACGTCCATTGCACTGTTCCATCTAGAACCGGTAGCCAGTCGCATGATCAATCCGTGTGTTCTGAATGCTCGTAAACGCTTGTATTTTCTGTTCGCTTGTCGTAGCAAAATTTTAATTGCCTCAAACTTATCTTCACCGCAAATCCTTATTCTTTTTTTTTTTTTAAAAAAACCAGGCCATATTAGAAGAAAAAAAAAAATCCACTTACCCTTTTGTATTTCTCCAATAACTCCTCCGTGTCACATGAAGAAAATTTATATAGCTTCTTGTTACGTCCAAATATAATTACCGCAATATCAATTTGACATAAGACTGCCAATTCGTGTGCTTTCTTAAATAATCCTGCTTTGCGTTTCAAGAATGTTCTGGTTAGCTTCTTCGCGACTCTTCCAATACAAAGTAATCACTTACACTGATCGATTTCGTTCATCCGCTAAAGGCTCAATAGCAATTTTTCGTCGTCCCATGGTAATTAATTGAAATTAACCTGCTCTCTCCACCCTACGTCGTATGGTTTTCCTATGTTGTACAACAGGCAATGTCGGATAATTATTGTTTTTATAAAAAAAATATTACGTGGAACGTGGCTCTATCGGTTCTAATGTTGGGTTATATAACAGTTGATCTATGGCTGCTGGTTGATCTAGTTATTCATCTGCCGATATAGGTAAGTTGGTTTGTGCGCTTTCACCCATGCAAAGAATTTCCACCTGCTCTCAAAATAACTAAATGCTCAGGGTCGGGTCACTTTGCTTGGGGGGTAGTGATGGCGGCCGGGTAACCCTGCGCATTGGCTCGGCGAGGCCCTTCGTTCCCACGCACAAACCCACAATTAACGCCATAAAGTAATAACGCACGCGTGGGTGTCGCCGTACGCTAACTTTAAACGGCAGTAGGCGCCGGTTCGGCGCTATCTATTCTTGGATAAGCGGATAACATCGTATAATAATACTGGTGCAGACCAGATCTATAATTAATTTTCAGGTATCCCATGGGACTGGGTTCATTTTTTTTCTCTTTCTCCGCCTCTATCTCTAAGAGCTTATGGCATTTTTCAGATTGCTTTGGATGATTGCCCTACATGATGATCAATAATTGCCTTTGCTGCTTAAGTTATTTTTAAAAATTTAAGACATTTGTGTAATCTATCCAACGCGTATTGCAAAAAAGGTTATTTCTGCATTCAGCCGGTCGTAGCGAGATTTCAGCAAATCCTTTCATTTAGATAATCAGCTGCTCGCATTTGTTTATATATTGCTCTGAGGTCCTTAATTGCATTATGACTCTAATTATGGTTAATTTTTCATATTGTTCCCTCAGCTTTTAAATCTTTTCTTCTCTCATTGACATAACTATCTTTTTCGTCTTTTAATGTTTAATGACTTGTTCGACTGAAACATGGGCCCCACTTATGCATAAAAATGCGATGGAGATCTGTAATCTCGATGACATAGGTTACACTAAAATATTGATTGATCTGTGCGGCGGGCATGGGGCCGTGGTGCCGCTCGAATGCTGCCGTATAACAAACCGCATTCTTCGCTCCCTCGACTTTTTCCGAACGACTTGACAGATGCTCTGAGTTCGTCACCATTAACATTCATCTTAGCTGGAAATCTTTAGAAAAATAAATGTATGTAGCGTTATGAAGTGCTAATCGAACATACGGAGAGTTTGCCGTTCCCTTTTTTTTCTTCTATCAAATCTCCAAGCGAACGGCTGATTTAACTTTTTATTTTCTATTTTTTTTTTTTTTTTTTTTTTTACTTTTTATTTATTTATTTATTTACTTGTTTTTTTTTTCGGACATATCGGAGCGTCAGCATCCAGAAAGACGTCAATGATTAAACTTAAACATGCGGCATGCCGAGATTCGGCATCAGGGTTTTGGTATTTGTGTTTGTGCTTCTATGCGAGAATGTCTTTCGTAAACAGAATGTGAACGCGATTTACCGTTTCAGACATCTCGTTGTATGGTTTGATCATGGTTGACAATACACTCGAATTCTATTAAATGGACAAAGCCGCAAACGTTATGTATGTGGAATAATAGGACGAGGTAGTAACGTGAGCAATTGAGGACTTTAAACCTATCATGTGAAAGAAAAGGTAATAGTCGTAAGTACATACTCTAGGATATACGAACCCCTGGCCTTGTAACCAGGCGACACGGTGTCAATCCTCATTTTCAACTCAGTCAACTTAAATATACTAATCTAGTGCTCGCTGTGCCTTAGCCCTTTAACAACTTCACCTTGCATAGCCCTCTCCTCTCTTACTTCTGTCAGCTTGACAATACTTCGCAAGTCTCCCAATATATCCCTCGTCTTGCCAAAATATACTTCATTCAAGGTGTTTCTTAATGATGACTCAATCTCCTCTACCAGCGTGCCAATATTGGCTACATGAGAAGCTTCGTCTTCAATGGGAAGCGTCTTCTCGTGTTCTCGAGTAATGCTTCCGCCCATGTCGATTTGTCCAATGTCTTCATTTTTGTCTCTTAAATCCAGCATCACCGTAGAAGTAATTTTATATGTAGCAGATCTTCTTCCATTAGGCTCCACTTGGAACACATGGATGCTGTCCCATGCAGCTTCTTCTGACACACTGCTATTCGCTGGTTAGTTCATTCGTATATTTTGCCAACATTTAATTACATTAAATGTGCGAACACGGATGGGAAAGCGCGGAAACTACCTGCACATTTTGTACACGTATACATCACATGACTTCAATTCAACCGATATCCCAGCGTCCATCTAGCCATTGATAAACAACGCCAGTTGTTCTAACAGACATCACACATCTAACAAATCTGACCGCATCGTCCCCGCATCCGACGAAGTTACTTACTCTTCTTAAACAATGCGACTCCGGCAAATCCCGGGTCGGAGTCCCACAAATACACGCTGGATATTCCGCCTTCAAAATATAGATCCCGATAAATATCAAAAGAATCATTGGCCAGGATTTCTAATTTACGAATATGCTCACTCGGCACTGTCGCGTCCTGCACAGGAGGGACATATTCATTGGACCAAGGGCTTCGATAACTGTCGAGGTCCCGATTATAATCACATGTCAGGAATTTTTTGTTCGTCGCAGGACATGTTTCAATACCTAGCGGCTGGTCCACTGATTCCAATAACCCCTCAGCACAATCTGGAATCAATTGGCACAACGTATGCAAATTGGATTTCACATTGCGGGGATCCAAACGACGCAGTAAGTCCATGCAACTTTCGAATTGTTCTTCCGACTAGTTAGTACGCAATTGCTAGTAATTACTTGAATCGCAAATGCTTACCATAGCGTTTGGTTGTTAATCCTCGGGTTGGGAATGTGTGTGGGTTATATGCGGCGGTCAAGCTGACGTGTGGACTTAAGCTTGGCCTTGCTTTAGATCAATTTAATTTGATAGTATGGACAGTCGACAGCTAAGGCTGCAACAGTTTTCCTGATAGGCATTACTCTTTTGCTTAAATGAACAAAGGTTCAATTGCTAAGCCAGCTTGATCACGGAATCGAAGTAATGCGTCTCTGAACTAAGGCACTATATTCCGTAGGGCCCGCGCCAGCTGGTAGATGAGCAAACGAAGTAATTAAGGCAAAAGCTAATTCCACAGTACGAATAATGGTAGTGAAATTTAGGATCTATTTAGTTTATCGTCTATTCCTCATTATTGTGAGATGTGAGATATATCGCTTCTACAGTTACGAATAGTGCTCCATATAACTTAAGGGTGGCAGCCGCATCAGGGATTCCTCCTGATTTAACAGTCACTTGCACCCAAAAAGGAAAATGAAATATCTGTCCCAACCCACTCTGAAAATAATCCCCATCCCATCAGGTACTAAGTTGTTAGGTGCAGCACTCTTAGGACGAGCCAGTTATCAGCAATATGAAGCTCAACATTGCATATCCTGCCAACGGCACTCAAAAGCTGATCGAGGTTGATGACGAACACCGTGTTCGTGTGTTTTACGAAAAACGCATGGGTCAAGAAGTCGAGGGTGACTCTCTTGGTGACGAATGGAAAGGATACATCTTCAAGATTACTGGAGGTAACGACAAACAAGGTTTCCCTATGAAGCAAGGAGTCCTTCATCCTACTCGTGTCCGTCTTCTTTTGTCTAAGGGACACTCCTGCTACCGTCCCCGTAGAGAGGGTGAGAGAAAGAGAAAGTCTGTCCGTGGATGCATTGTTGGATCCGACTTGGCAGTTCTCTCTCTTGTTATTGTTAAACAAGGTGAACAAGATATTCCCGGTCTTACCGACACTTCTCTTCCCAAGAGACTTGGACCCAAGAGAGCTAATCACATTAGAAAATTCTTTGGTCTTACCAAGGAGGATGATGTTAGAAAGTATGTTATCCGCCGTGAAATTGTCAAGGGCGACAAAACTTACACTAAGGCTCCTAAGATTCAACGTCTTGTAACCCCTCAAACTTTGCAACGTAAGAGACACCTTAGAGCCCTTAAGGCTAGAAACGCTCAAGCCCAAAAGGATGCTGCTGCTGAGTATGCTCAACTCCTTGCTAAGAGAGTTAGCGAAAAGAAGGCAGAGAAGGCAGAGGTTAGAAAGAGACGGGCCTCTTCTATGCATGCTTAAAATCTGTAATGAATTAGTAGTTGTTGAATGGATGAAATACTTTACTTATTTTATTTCGTTATATAGTGTCCATATAGGTTTGTATGGCTAGTTCCAAGCAAATCTTGCTTTCTCAACCTCTAGTTCAGCTCATACATTATTATTTCATGGGGATTCTCGTTCGTCTCATGACTGGTGTTTTTTCTCATTCGACGTCATAGGGCCTGACCATGTGTGCACGGCATTTGAACGGCGGGGAGTACTAGTAACTTAAAATTGTGAGACAAGCAAGGCTGGCGAAAGTGCTAGTTTAATTTTAGTAATCAATCAACCTAATAACAGTGATGGGACAAGACGATTTGCCGGTAAGTAGAACCAAACAAAACTAGATCTTTCCTTTTTTTTTCCTGTTCCTCTTCGACCTTTTTACGGCGCAATTGTCTCGCTAACCAGATTTTCCCCACGCCTCGTGAAACCTTCGGGTTGCCGAGAAACAATGACCGTCAGGGACAATACCAGCAGCGTCCTTCAATGAATACTTCAGATTATTTTGACATTCCCCCATTGCCAGCGAATAATTCTAATGGCGGTGGTGGAGGCAGGAGCGGCGGAGCTGTATACGGCGGTCGTGGACATAATGCGGGATATCCTCCAAGTATATATTCCAACGACGGCGGCGGCAGTGGTGGCTATGGTTATCGAGAGCCACGGGCTAATCGCCCTCAAGTCCCACAACAGGTCCATCGCAGACCTGCGCCTGCACCCATTGACTCTCGCGGGTCTAATTTGAGAGAAATGTTTCAAAGTTATGATCGCAACAACAGCGGCACACTGTCGGAAGGCGAGCTGGCTGCTGGTCTGTACAATGACGATGGAACAAGGTTTAGCAGAGATACGACACGGCTAATGTTCCGAATGTTTGACCTGGATCGTAATGGGAGGATAAATTATGATGAATTCGTAGAATTGTGGAGATACTTGTGCGAATGGAAAGGTATATTTGATAGAATGGATGTGGACCAAAGTAAACGGGTTACATATAATGAATTTCATCGGGCAGTGGAGTCATTTGGGTACAATTTGAGCGCAAAAGTAATCCAATCATTGTTTTCAGTGTATGCTAATTCCAGAGACGCGAGAAACCAACCTGCATTGACTTTTGACATGTTCGTCCAGGCATTCGTCAGGCTCCGCAACATCACTGATTCTTTCAAGAAGTTCGACACCGACAGGGACGGGTACGTGACTATGGGTTTTGAGCAGTATCTGTTGGAGGTTACCTATCTGCAGTGAGGTGATCATTGGGAGAGCCGGGCGTGAGGACATAGAGAGCGAGAAAGGGACGGCTAAAAAAAAATGACTTCGCTCACTGTTATTAGACTATGAATATTTGCGCTACTCAATTACTGAATGAAATGCATTGAAGAGGAACCACACGGGCAAACAAAGCTGATAACAGTCGCTAATTCCGGCTGCATGATGTGATACCTAGGTTCTTCCTTTGTTAATTAGATAGAGTATGATATAATAATCACAATAATAATAATAATGAAGCAAAAACTTGGATTTTTTGATTTTTCCCACCAATATTGGCCTTATGTCATGTTCTGTAGCATTATTCCGCATATAGCCACAATTTGATCCATGGCTTATGCCATTGGAACAAGATCTTATACTTAATCAGTAGGGCTTCAACTTGACAGATTGGCCTTTCTACGAGTATGGAAAAATATTCTGCATACTGAGTTCGTTAAATAATGTTCATTCACACACTTTATCAATCTTCTATCAACTTTAATCCCTCAGGCACAAATTAATTGCCGAGACGTCCGAAGTCAGCAGTTTCAGCCGGCTTGTTGTCAACGATCTCCTCGATCTGTGCGATGATCTCAGGAGTCAATTTCTCAAGCACCTGGTATGCCTTAAGATTGTTTTCAACTTGCTCAGGCTTGGATGCACCTATGATCAAAGTAGAGACATTCTTATTTTTCAGAAGGAAGGCCAGAGCCAAAGGCGCCAGTTCTACACCCAAATCGTCGGCAAGTTGTTGCAATTTGGTAATTTTTCCAAAATTCTTTTCAGCCTGATCACCTTCGAAAAATTTCTTAAAAATAAATGGTAACGAATGATCTTTGCCAATATTGTCGGGATCATATCTGGATCCTTTGGGGATTCCATTAGAATATTTACCTGTCAAAAGGCCAGTTGCCAATGGTGAGAACACGGTGGTTCCATAATTGTAGGCTCGGAAGATAGGCGCCAATTCTTTCTCAAATTGATCCCTTTCCAAAAGATTGTACAATGGTTGTTCTACAACCGGAGCAATTAGATTATATTTAGTTGCCACATGTTGCGCAGCCTCAATTTCGTATGCGCTCCACATACTGGTTCCCCAGTAGAATGCTTTGCCTTCATTGATAACTTGGGTGAAACCTCTGACAACTTCCTCCATAGGAGTATAGGGATCAGGACGATGGGCAAAGACGATATCTACATAATCATGCTGAAGCCTTTTTAGTGAATTATTGACACCCTCAATAACGTGTTTACGCGACAGTCCTCGATCGTTGACTCCTTCCCCGCCCCAAAAGATCTTGGTGGATAGGACATAGTCTTCGCGCTTCCAGCCGAGCTTTTTGATGACCTTACCGAACGAAACTTCACATTTGCCCGCGCCATATCCCTCCGCAGTGTCAAAAAAATTGATTCCAAGCTTGAATGCCGTATCAAAGATCTTTAATGTTGTCTCATCTTCCACTTGTTTACCTTCTCCGTATGTAACCCATCCGCCTAAGGAAATGGAGGACACCCTAAGGCCGGTCGGTCCCAAAAATCGATATTCGCTCGAGGGAATTACTGACATGGTTATTCTCAGCTGCTATTTTAGCGGTATGTTATAGAAACCAGGATGTGCTTTTATTCTTTTCTTTTGACCGTGAACACGTGTTTTAACGTAACAAAGGTTATTATCTAGTAATAGAATTGCAATTGATAAGTTAACCTGTGAACCAATCGTCCTTTTTATACTCCTGCCTCGGGTATATAGTTAGCTTAGTTGCATCATCATTGCATGTAATTAATAATGTAATTAATAATACACATGGGCCCTGAAGTACCGCCACCGGGTGGGGGTCAATTTTATGGCGGCCCGATAGGCAACGAAATATCAGCGTCGATAAACAGAGGACTCCATGAACTCGTTTGATTTATTTCTGGGACACATATATACGAAGCATGTATTGTATTGAACTGATAAGTAAAAACTAGTATGTCATTTCAGCGTGCCAAAGTTCAACAATGCTCAGTTTATCCTTTATGCGTTCATTTGACGGCCATATTACGCCCGTGCGGAATTAGGCCGCCGCACCCTATTTGTGGTCGACGACTAGTAATTGATCTTTTTAGCGTTTTTTGGCATTTTAGGTTTTCCCGACCAACAACCACGGTGTTTTAACTGCACTCAATTGGATAGAACTGGCAATTCCGCATTGCGATAAAAAGAGCAAGAACCAATTAAGTTTGTATTCAATCATAATGTCAGCCATTCAAGAAAAGGTGTTTGCCGTGATTGGCAAAATCGATAAGGAACTTGAGAAGTATCCCAAACTTAAATCCCTGGAAACACAGACAAAAGTTCCGAAGGCTTATAGTGCATTGGGAGGTAAGTCCTTAGAAATCATTAATTGTCTATATTTGTTCTAATCGTGTACTAACAAGTGGGCGCTCTCTATCTTTTCTTCGTTTTCCTCAACTTTGGAGGGTACGTTGATTGATTTCATTTCCATTTTCGTTTTGCATGCTAATACTAACCAGAATCGGGCAACTACTTGCAAACTTTGCCGCTGTAGTAGTACCAACTTACTATTCTTTAGTGGCGCTGGAAACAAAAACAACCAAAGATGACACCCACTATTTAACCTACTGGGTCATCTACGCTGTCTTCAGCATCATTGAATTTTGGAGCAAAACTATTGTGTACTTCATTCCTTTCTGGTGGGCATTCAAGATGGCATTGTTTCTCTGGTTGTCGTCACCTAACAACAATGGTTGCCGTGCCATTTATTCTACTGCATTGAGACCATTTGCTGTTAAGTATCTTGGAGTATCCGGTGGCACTTCCGCTGCTCTCAAGGAGAAAGTTTCCGCTGCAGCCAATGCCGCTGCAGCTGAGACCCCCAAGGATAAATAAACAACAGCGAAATTGCGAGTACAATAGGTAAATTCTTAATACATTCACTTGTATAACTAGCACCAAAACTGACGATTGCAACAGAGCCCCTTAAGTAATTGATACATTTTGGTTCTGTAAAATCGCCTATTGTAGATATTTGGGGTCAATGGGTATCTGAGGCTTGATGTCCCGAAGCATTGCTTGCGGTGATTTGCCACATTTGATTCGACTGTATGACAGGCTGAGATAGCACAACACGTAGCCTAATCCCTGTAGGAAACGCGCGTTGGCCCACCTCTATCACGTGATCATTGGTAGGGGTATTTTACTGGACAAAAAAACTCGGAGTAAAAAAATGGTTCATAGATCCGGCACTCCTTCCTGCTTTTCTTCGGTCAACGATATATTCTCATTTATTCAAGAGAATATCAGATAGCTGTTTATTTTCTAACCAAATTTATCCGGCGTATTAATCCCAGACCTGGAAAATTGAAAAGATTTATCCGGTGGGTAAAATCGTGACGTGGAAAACCTTAAAATCGTCTTTCCTGGTCACTATAATTGGAGCATTCTCGTTTCTGGGTATTTCGATTGTAGTTTATCTTTTCCTTTATCTTTTCTTTTTCTTCTTTCTGGACGCCGCCATACTAGGAAAGCTTCGATGCGGGGTACCCCAGGTGATTTTCGAGTCCAAAACCCTCCTTTGCAATTTGAAAATCCGCTTGTAGGTCAATAAATGGCATAGAAGGACTTTTAATCCAAAATGCAGCTTTCATTGGGCTCGTTGACAATGTCAAAAAGTTTTGGGTTCAGCCCATTATTGGGGCTCCATTGCCCCGCGAAGTGACATGATCTGCGGGAGATTTGAAAACGGCTAATAATTCCATCGGAGCTGCGTCATATCAGTCGGCGTCTTTATTTATTTTCGTTTCTTTTTTTCTGTTTGGGCTATACCTTGTATAAAAAACCAAGAAAAACCTGCGATGAATAAACCAAAGAAATGGCTGTTTTTAGGAAAGTTGAGGTATCCAACGTATCTCAGTCCGTGGTCGGCAGAGCCAATGCCAAGAAAGCCACAGGAATTGTAGGGATATTCCAAAATCCATATGTGGCTGCCTGCGCAACCTTCGCATCGTTGGGCTGTGTCATGTATGGTTATGACCAAGGAGTGATGAGTTCCATTCTTGTAATGGAAAATTTCCAAGCACATTTCCCGCATCTGACAGATGCCAAGGCTAGCACGATACAGGGTTGGCTTGTAGCGTGCCTTGAATTGGGAGCGTGGGCGGGAGCTCTGTTCAACGGATGGCTTGCTGATAAAATTTCTCGAAAGTATGCTATTCTTGTTGCTGTATTAATCTTCACCCTAGGTACTGGTTTCCAAATTGGAGCTCAAAACGAAGGCTTTCTGTTCGCTGGAAGAACCATTGGAGGCTTTGGAATTGGTATGTTTTCTATGGTTGTCCCATTATATCAGGCGGAAATTTCTCCGCCAGAATTGCGGGGAACCCTTGTGTCAATCCAACAACAGTCTATTGTTTTTGGTATCTGTATTGCGTTTTGGCTTGACTATGGATTTCACTTCCTTGGCGGTTCCCATTGCCGGCCTAACGGTATGGATATCAGTTATGATGACTGGGATCCTGATAAATATGGCGGCATGCATTGCGAAGGAGAGAAAACAGCGGCATGGAGGGTTCCGCTGGCTCTTCAGCTTATTCCGGCCTGGATTTTATTTTTCGGTATGATTTTTCTTCCGTTTTCTCCAAGATGGTTAGTTATGAGGGGACGTGACGGCGAAGCCAAGAATGCCCTTTCCAAGCTTCGGAGACTCAAAGAAGATGACCCCTTACTGATAGCTGAGTATCTGGAAATTAAGGCTTCGGTCTTGTTTGATGAAGAAGTCAAACGGGAGAGTATAGGAGATGCCGGAATTTTAGGACCTTGGAAAGAGCTTTTTACTCCTAATATTTTGAAAAGAGTTTGTATCGGGTCATTTATTATGATTTTCCAACAATTTACAGGAATAAATGCCGTTTTGTATTATGCGCCACAGATATTTGCCAATTTCGGTTTTTCTTCTGTGACTATTGAGCTGCTAGCTACTGGAGTTACTGGAATTCTACAGATTATTTTCACCTTGCCTGCGGTATTTTTCTTGGATAAGTTTGGTCGAAGATCGTTTATGATCGTAGGCGCACTGGGCATGTTTATATGTCACATTGTTGTCGCAGCTATTGATGGATCATACGAAGATTCATGGCCAACACATCGCGCAGCAGGCTGGGCCTCAATAGTCTTCATTTGGCTTTTTGCAGTAAATTTTTCATACTCTTGGGGACCAGTAGCCTGGGTACTTACTCAAGAACTCTTCCCTTCTTCATTCCGGTCGAGAGGTGTGTCAATCGTTGCATCTACCAATTGGATGTTCAATTTCGTGATTGGCTTGACTACCAGAGACATGATTAACAACATGAAATATGGCACATATATATTTTTTGGTCTATTCTGTTTAATGGGAGCGGTGTTCATTTACTTCTTTGTCCCTGAGACCAAAGACAAAACACTGGAAGAATTAGACATTTACTTCGGTGGTACTTCGGCATCTGTCGCGGCTGAGGACAAGGCACGCATGGATAGGATCATGAGAGAGCTCGGAATGGATGCCTATGATGAAAATATTGAGCCGGCTAAGGAAACTTCAGACGTTGTTCATGATGAGAAGGTAGCTGTCGATAAACTGCAAGTTTATACTTCATGAAATTTATATTGTTTAATTTATTTGCTTATTTTATATATAAACACATATATTTGTTCTCCAAAAGTTATTTTAAAATTTTTATTCATTAAATGCAAAAATGACGTCTAGAATACCAAATCTTTGAGATATTTCGGCATCAATTGAACCAATCGGAACCGAAAAATAATCTCAGCGACAATGACTGTAAGCATATTGGGCGAAAGCAGTTGTCGGGGATTTTAGCAAGTCGCTCGGCAAAAAAAAATGAAGCACCTTTTTAGATAGGAATCGGCGATATGAAAACAAAAATGAATGTTGAGGGTACAGGCCCAAAGCGCAGAAGCTTTGCAAAGTATGCATGACCACTGAATCCTGAGAGATGACATGATTACGCAGAACTGGGCAAAATCTACATGAGGCACCAGGAAGCGGAAGGCGAAACGAAAGTGCATTACCTCGTTTTCACACAGCCAGGATTATACACTGAAGAACACTGCAACCGATTTTGGAAGTTCCTGGCTAAGGCCTCAAAAACGATTTTCAGTGTTCGCGTTTAAATACCCTCCGGGAAAAAAGCCATTGAGTCCGACTCTCCACATTATTAAACATCGTTTAAAGGAAACCGCGCATGTAAAAATCTCAAATAATTTTCCACATTTTGGAGGGATGCCCAGATACCAGAACTATCGGCGAATCTTAAGAGAAAGCTTTCTGGGACATCAAATGGAAAACCTGCTGGATCGCATCAACGGCTTTAAAGTAGCAGAGGTTTTAAAAGTATATCGCCCTTCAACTTTAGATGGATGCCCGTGCGAACACGTTGATGTGAGTTTTTTCCAGTACAGCTTGTAGATGTGATTGTCTGCGTTAATATGAAATGGTTTTCCCATGTCCTAGAAAAAACCTTGCGCCATCCTGGAAAAGGAACAGGACAACAATCGAGTTAAGATTTTTTTTATATATATATCATTTTAAGAGAACAGCCTGCATCGGGCATATATTTGACTACCACCAGTCTTTAATTTATATATTTGATGTAAGCCGTTAATAAATAATTATAATAATAATAAGACTGCACCTCGGCTATTTAGAGTCCGACTACCCATGTGAGTGTCGGAAGTTATCCTTGCGCGCTTGTTGCCTGCTTCCGCAGATCTTCGGTAAGAAACACAATAAACGCCGCAACTAAACTAACTAATAGCTCATATATTATATTTATATAATAATATATCCGTACGGCTCGCCAGCCAGGGGCTTCATAATTCATATACGGGATGCCACACATCTGGCCCCTTATTCAATATCTTATAATTCATAACAAACAAACCATGCCTGCTCCTCGGTCATTTGAAGAATGCAACTACCGATGTGAGTGTAGAAAGTTATCCTTGCATGCTTGCTGCCTGCCTCTCCAGATCTTTGGTGCGAAACTGGGAGACAGCTTTGAGGCCGGCGCGCGTGAATAACAGGGTTGCTTCGTCCAGCAACGGCGAAACCTCGTATAGAAGGTTGCAAAAACCTGCCCGGTATGGACAGTCGCATAGAATGTGTGAGACGGTCTCCACCTCTCCGCTACAGAAACAGTGGTAATGTAAACGCCGCAATGAGTGCGGCGCGCCGCACAAAATTGAATTATACTAAGTATAGAACAGAAAATAAAATTTATCACGAAAATCGGCAATAGTTTAATGGTCAGAATCTCCGCCTGTCACGCGGGAGATCGGGGTTCGATTCCCCGTTGCCGAGCTTTTTTTTTTTTACCACGCTCTATTTGCATAGAAAGATACCCAACCCTGAAATTTTCCTTGAACTGATATGTTTCGTCAACAACCAGTTGCAAAAGCAGCGTATCTTGGGCGACCACTCTTTTTGAGGACATACGCGACCAAAAATGCTTCGGCCGGACAACCTCGCATAGAGATCCAACATTTAGGGATTGCCACTGATGTGTATGTTCACCCACGATGGAAAAGCATGCCATCAATCTTCACTCATCCACTTCTTCGTGTTCGGGGTTTTGGCAGAAAATTGATTTCTCTCTTCCAGATGACAGCGATGGTTGCGCAATTTCGACTAAAGTCTAAGCTCAAACCCAGATTTGTTGAGTGGAAAAATTTAGCTCTTGAAAACTATGTCGCAGTTAACAAGGCATTTGCCAGAAATCATCTTGATAATGTAAGAGATGATGTGAGCATTTGGGTATACGAATCATTAAAAAATCGACTTAAAAGCATTCCTCAGGGTACACGCCTCGATTGGAAGTTAATCAAATTTAATTCCACACCAAAAATTGTATATTTGCAGCCAATGATGTTACCAGATTCTCCTATGACCCATATTCAAATCATTTACAGGATAGATTCTACCCAGAGACTTGTTAAAATTTCTCCAGATTCGAAGGAGCCCGAAGTCATGGAGCGTGATGTTACAGATTACATTGGCTATGTTTTTGACGCTGGTCGGAAACCTGCTAAGTGTATAATGTCTGGCTCGGTTTTTGAAACTCCATTGACGTCTCCCAGACCAGATGTATCTAAACAGGATAGTGAAGGTTTAATGGTTCGATCCATGAAAGAAAAGGGCGATATATTCAGACCTCCTCCTAGGTTGCTTGCCCTGAAAGCATAAATAAATGTAAATAGATCTTTAATTATTATGTGGATGCTATACTTGAAACAATGATTATGCGACCACTCAATCACCATTTCCTGGCATTCTTTTGCTAAGATATTCACGCTTATATCACTTTTTTTTTTTTTTTTTTTTTTTTTTTTTTTTAATTTTCTATTATTCTTGATCACTAACAAAAAAAAATCGAAAAAAGAAAAAAAAGAGATGCTTTCGTCTGATTCTGTGGGCACGGTTTCGGAAAATGATCAATTCTCCTGCAGCAAGATAGAATCAGGATTCCGCGGACTGAGAATTAATGCGAACGAGATGGAGGATGATTCCTTCTCAGACAACACACAAGATACTCAGGTTCATCGAGACGAGATCGCGGAAGACCAAGACGACGAAAACACGATTGATAATCGAAAACATCTCGGCGGCATAGCAGCCGAAGTTTCTCCCAGAAATGTTACGTTTGAAGAAAGGAATCATGATATTAACGGAGAGACTGGTTCTCTTACGGGTGTGGGCTCTGCCGCTCCAATGGCTAATGATGACTCCTCACCCAAAAACCTTGCAGAGCAAAATGGCTACGAATCAATGTTCAATATCGCCGATCCTTTAACGAGTCGTGCCACATTCGACCACTGCGTGATGTCTTCCACAACTTTAGATCGTGATCCAATGCCAATTAATGGCAAGAACATGGCCAATGAGAGGCAAATTTCCTTTTCAATTCATCGGCCAATTTCTGTCAAAGCAGGCTCAGGAATCGACAAGATTCCCGAACAACGTCGGAAAATTGTGGCACGCCGTGGTGCAGTGTTTACATTAATGGTTGCAGGTGAGTCAGGACTCGGCAAGACTACTTTTGTGAACACCCTTTTCGGAGATCAACTTAAACATCGCCATCGCGACTGCTTATATGATACCGATACGGACGCTGACTCAAAGACCACTGTGATTGACTTGAGTACTGCCTATTATGAAGACAAAGGAGGATTTCAAGTAAAGTTCACAGTAATTGATACGCCAGGATTCGGCGATTTCTCCAACAATGAATTCTCATGGGTTCCTATTCTAAGCCATATTGAACGACAACATCGGATGTACATGCTGCAGGACGAACAGCCATTGCGCCAAGATAAAAAGGACACTCGAGTGCACGCCTGTCTTTACTTTATTCGACCGTCGGGACGCGGACTAGTTCCGTTGGATATCGAGGTCATGAAGAAACTGTCGCGAAGAGTCAACTTAATTCCCGTCATTGCCAAGGCTGACTCGTTTACTCTTCAAGAACGCGAACACAACAAAAAGCTAATTCGCCAAGCAATTGCTGAAAACAACATTGAGGTTTATTGCCCACCAGCTGATGACCTTTCTGACATGCCATACGCCTTAATTTGCTCGACGACTCAAGTTGGAGTCGATGTCAAGACGGGAGAGGCTTTGCGTGGAAGAGAGTATTTTTGGGGAGATGCCCAAGTGGAGAATGAATCGCATTGTGACTTCGTCAAGCTTCGCAAACTTTTAATGAGTGAGTACATGTATGACCTTATTGATACAACAGTAGAGAAGCACTATGAGCTGTATCGCCGGGAGGCAATGGTTGACCGCCTCTTTTGGATCAACAACGAAAAGTTAAACAAGGCAGATTTAAAAGCCAAGATTGATGATCAACAAAAGGAAAGAGTACAAAGAGAGGCTTTGGATATGGGCGCAATTCAAATCCTTGCAATGATGTCAACATTTGGTTCCGATAAAATTGAAAAATATTGTAGTGAGTCTCATCCGATTATTCAATATATGAAGATGCTTAAAGAGCGCTGGAGCGCCAGCGTATTAAGTTTCCAGCAACAGCGATTTGCCGAATGGGAGCAAGAACTCAAGAACAAGCAAGACGAGTTAAATGCCGACTTGGCTGGCTCAAGCGACGAAGTTGAAAGATTGAAAGTTGAAGTAGCAAATTTGGAACACGGCATGTCTGATCAAAATGACTCAACTGACAGACATACATTGCGTTCCCGTCGATCCCGGAAGGTAGCTTAAATAACTTTTTCTAGTTTAAGATGATGGCCGATTTCTATGTTCGCTTTCCTTTCTTTTCCCGTTAGGAAATGCATCTTTGTTTACTTTTAACCCTTTTCGATTTAAAGTTTTTCTAAATTTTTGTGTTCACCCCCCCTGAGTTAGCCTTCTGTTGGCTAACCGATCAATTTCGTTACCCTTTCATTCCAGTTTCGGGAACTAATTCGTCTTGATAACCTTGTGCACCAGGCGCCACGCACTTATCCGACTGGTCTCATGTAATGTTATGCCCATCCATGTGGCGGGGTGACCGCAGCCTGCTATGCGCACCATCTTCTAACAGGCACATTGTTTTAGTAATCGTAGATCTAACAGGAAGCATAGTTGTGATCCATCATTCTTGCAACTATGTTGCCACAAAACCAAAGTGCTTAATACACGTAGCTACAAAAATATTTTGAACAGGAAAAAAAAAAAAAAAACAAGGTTTCGTGTTGCGCCACTATGCGTCTCTGTTTATCCCCTCCTATATAAGTATACGTTTAGCCGTTCTTCTAAACCCAATTGGGATTAAATTCGTCATGTTCTAATTTGTCCGTCAATCGGAATCTAAGCCTTAACTAAATATCGTGCTCCTAATTGAATCATTTCATCTATGCACAGCTTTCCTTCAAAACTTCAAAATTGAGTGAATTGATATAGGAAAGTAAATTATTTTGCTTTTTCTCATTAAGAGGGCCGAACGTTCCTCTATGAGCGTGAAAAAGACCACGAATAAGGAAACAACGTTTGCTTATTTGACGGCCCACCACCGTCGGTTGCTATTCTAATCGGCTTCCAAGCGAACGCGTTTTCCTCCATATTCTCCCGCAGTTTCCGTCTCAATGACCATAGCCAAATCTTGCCCAAGAATTATTACAACATTGTGGGAGGACGAAGGCACTTTGTGCTTTCAAGTCGAGGCCCGTGGCGTTTATGTCAGTCGAAGAGAAGACAACGATATGGTCAATGGTACGAAATTGCTTAACGTGGTAGGCATGACAAGGGGCAAAAGAGATGGAATTCTTAAAGCTGAACGGGTTCGCCATGTAGTTAGAGCCGGCACACAGCATTTAAGAGGAGTTTGGATACCCCTTCATAGAGCGCAAATGTATGCGTATAGAGAAGGAATCATTGACCTTTTGTACTCGTTGTTTATTAATGATCTCAAAAGTCTGTTATATGGACCGCAGGGCCCTGCAACGTCCTTATTAGAGAGACTCGCCGTTAATGACAAATTGGGAGACGTCGGCGATGTCGCCGGAGTCACGCGAATACCCTTACTGAACACTGCTGCGGGCCATATAAGCGATCGGAGCACATCAGACAGTGCTGACAGTACTCCCGCTGGATCACTCTCATACAACCCTTCTGGTGGGTTAAATTTGGTCGTCGAGCTTGATCAAAAACAGACCTCTATAGGCACTAGCTCATCCTGTTCCGCCAGACTGAAATCCACACCAGCCACTTGCTTCATGAGACCTTCGCCATATTCTAGGCCATTGCCCGAGTCGACACACGGTTACCGTTCGAGTTCTAGTCTAACCACCAACAATCTATCTCAGACTTCCAGTAAGCCGCAAGTTATGGTAACCAATGAGTGCTACAGTAACGCACTGTCATCCCTTCCAGAGGCGGCGGTTCCAATTCCACCATTTCATGACCCACGAGGTCAAAATCAGCCCCCCACGCGAGATATTACCAATTGGTGCATCCCGGCTTATTCCTATCGTGTACATCCGCCGCCGATGCCACCATCATTCCATCATAGGGCAAATCTGTCCTTACCCCATTATGACACAGCCACTTCTCAATATGGTTTGTTTCCGGTTACGGGATCTTCCAATGCTCAGGCTCATTACAGTCTTACCTTGTCTTCATTTAATACCGTTCAAGGGCCTGGAGCTGCATGTTGTACCTCTCCTCAGGCCAACTCTTCGTCTCTTCGTTATCCACAAAGCAATCCTGGCCTGATCCATAATTTTTTACCAACGGACCCAAATGTCATTCAAACTGTTCGTTCGACACATCCTTCATTCCCCGCAACCTATTCTCTTTCTCTTCCGATGCGGATGCCTGCAATCCCATCCTTCGGCGCCTCACCGGATTCTTGTACGGCTCAAGCAACCGTCGGTTCACCCACGAAGAATTCACAAACTCGAAGCCTCGAGTTTGTTAATGGTCCGGCTTTCGCACCATTGAAACATTTGTGCTCATAACATTTCTTATATCCCTCGTCTGTTACAAACTTTGGTTGCATTCCTCTTAGCCTTTAACTGACTGTATTTGATTGAACTCTTGTCGCATGCTTTATCATGTCTTTGCTGGACTTTTTCATCGGCACAGACCTGCTACTTGTTTAATAGACTTTACAAGCAACAATACATCGTCCTCTTTGGCGCTTTGTCAGCCACCTGTTTTAAATCCCAAATGGCCTATAACAGATTCTTAGAAGTTCATACCTACCTGAAATGAGATGGTGGGGAAACTGTTGAAAATTGCCCGAAGTAGAGCATCTCATAATAAGAGAAATTGCGCCTGAGCCGTGTAAAACGTAGAAAGACACATAAAGAACCGAAATTTCTCTAGCGCCGGAACACCCCCAGCAAAACATATGTATACATGATAATATAAGGTATCTGAGTGGCCACATGGGTGAGCAAGCAGTACGTATTCAAATACTCTATTAATGACTTAGTTTTATTATTCTTAATCATATCTACATCTATTATTGATTCATAATGTCGACATATCTACTACGTGCGTTCTTTCGCACCGCGCTCTTACGGCCAGTAGCCGCGCTTGCTAATAAATCATCAATTCCACCACTTAATGGCGTCTTGGATGGACCTGGTGCAGCGGACGCTGGCCGATTACTACTGACTGGTGCTGGGGTCGAGCTAGATAACGCAAGTCCACCTGATGAGCTCGCTTTTGCTGTCAGCGCAGGATTTGACGATGGAACCATTGACGCTACACTCTTCGATTTAGGTGGCGGTGGGGTATTCAAGGGCCTGTGGTCATCAGCCGGGGCATTCTTATCAATCCACCGCTTCAGCTCCTTATCATAGACAAGTGACCTCTCTTCTCCCAATTTCGCCCGGATAGCCTTCGGCTTGTTTTCCTCCCCAGTATTTCCTCGTAACCACTTAAACCAGCCCTTGTTCTTGTTGGCGTCCTCAGCCGCCGCAGTTTTTTTAGCTTGCTCTTCTTGTTCCTCCACTTCTTGGGGCTTAGGTTTAGAATTGGTGATTCCTAAATCGTCCTCTCCTTCTTCTTCTTCTTCTTCAAGAATCGCAGGTGTTCCGTACGCCGGACTAGCTCCGCTTGATCCTGCAGTCGCATATGGTGAAAGCCCTGGCATGGGTCCTGTCATATTTCTTTGCGTTAATCCTGAAGATAGACCTAATGGAGCGCTGGCAAATTTTTCGCTTGCGCCGTAAGAGTCCTCCTCACTATGGCTGTAAAATCCACCTTGATCTGGCGGAGCCATGTCATTTTCGTCCGATGACCATCTTCTGTCGTCTGCTGCGGACAACGTCACGTCTGCATCCTCGATCACATTCAAGTTTTCTTCACTTGAACCAGCCGATGTAGCCGTTTCGTACATTGAAGTAGTAGTCGACGTTACACTGATGCCATAGAGTGCTCCGTATGGATTGGAACCTGCTCCAGGCGCTGAAATGGCTCCCTTAATAGGCTGTGGCGCAGACGTTGCCGACGTGGAAATTGAAGGTTCATACGGGTTATTCGCCCGTGGATGTTCGTAAGAATTCAAAGCCTTACTGGCATCGGGCTGATAGGGGTTAGCTAAGCTACTCGGTGAAGTAGTATTGCTCATCACCGCTGACGGCTCATATGGATTAGGCGCATATGGATTGACATTGGTTGCCGCCGAAGATTTCGTGCTACCGTAAGGTGACGTGTTCCCTGGTGTCGTGGCGCGATATTGTTGCTCCGGAGTATATGGCCGGGTACTGGCGGTTCGACTGCCAGGGCGCGATGACACCCCAGCAATACCCATGGAATATATGTCCTCACCATGTATTCCGGATGACCGCCTGGAAACTCCCGGAGAAATAGACCGCTTTGATTCCGGTACGCTTGGTCTACGAGGCGGTTGCGGCAAGCTTGCTACGCCATTATACATTGGCGATGCCATGGCAGCAGCCACGTTAGTAGTGGAATGAACTCGGTTAAACTCAGCCTGATGTTGAGACTGTTGGCCGCTATAAAATGACGATACCTGGCTGTACGATTGAACTCGGTTAAGTGGGGGCATTGGACCTTGGAAGCTCGGCTGCTTTTTCAAAGCTGGAGGACCAGGAGCTGCTGCTGGTGCTCCTCCACTATAAACGCTGCTGTATGGACTAGCCATGTTCAAAGTATTACCGTCTGTGCCGAACTCTGATATTGCTGGCGTGCTTGGTAGCCTGCCAAAGATCGCGTCGGCCTCCGTGCCGGCGGGCCCGGCCTCAGTTTCTTCTTCTTCGCCTGACACAAACTTATTAAATGATTGCATCCATTGCTTGTTTTTCCCCAGTTTACCTGCGAGCCATCCACCGCCTCCACTGCCTCCTCCAACAGAGTCGACCATCATCGATAATCGATGGCCAACCTCCTCCATATAGTCGGCTATAAGTGCAGCTCCTGCGGCTCCGGCTTGAGCTCCCGAAGCTGAAGCGTTACTGCCGGCGCCAGCAGCAGCCGCAGTCATCATCGCAGCGGCAGCATTGGTCTGTGCAATACTTCCGCGCTTGAAACATACGGACAACGCCTCGTAAATCTTGTGTGCTTCCTGAATATATCCATAATCAGCCAATACCAAGCACCGAGCCAATTTATATGGATATAAATGTGCGAAATTAGGGACCACACTGCTCACATCAGGTGGCGGATAACTCAGCAATATATATTCATATACCTCGCTCATCAAAATACTGTCTAAGTCCCTGTCGAATCCGGAAGGTGCCTGAGCAGTGTTGCCGACCACGGCGATTTGAGGCTCCTGCGGAGCTCCAAATACAGCGCAATTTGAAAGAATAAGGCTGGTTAATTTAATCTTGATGACAGTAAAGAAAATCAAAGCTACTTACCATATATGGCCCGCTTCTACTAATCCGTATGTGATCAGAAGACGTCCTAACTCTAGAATCGCTTCTTTGTCAGTTGCTGAGGGATTCGATAAGATCAGCGATAAATAGTCTCTCCAGCTATTTAAGTTTTGCAGGTTTCTCTCCCCTTGTGGCCCAATCGTCGGCGCAATCTCGGTCAACGCGTCAGCACCTGCCCCCGCGAATACCCTGTACAAAAACGCCAACGACCTCGCTTCGGGTACTCCCTCACGCCTAACTTCCTCTCTTACAAACTCTGATACCGTATCGCTCCAGCTTGTTGGTCCTAATGAGCCTGCAATCACAAGCGCGTGTCCCCATAATTTTTTATCCAAAGCAGCCCGTAATGCCGCCTCACGACTTCCGCTCTGAATAAGAGAAAATAGCTCCTTAAACTCTTCCATTCCAAACTCGCTAGATGTGGAAATCTTTCGCATGTGACCTAATGGAGATGCACGCATCTTAGCTGCAGATGCCTCCTGCTGTTTCTGTCTTTGGTAAATGTCGGATCCACTCATGTAAAATCGACTCATATCATCACTTCCTGAACGCAAGTTAGGATCCACTGCCTGTTGAATCGCTTGAAGAGTCTCCTTATTCGCCCGACTGAGATGGGCGTCAGCCTTTAGCAAAACAAGCAATATTTTCCACAATACTAGCCGGTGCAGTGGTCGCTCTGCCTGGATTCGTTCGTAGCTAGAATTGCTCACAAAAGGCTGGTAGTGTTCAAGTTTCTTCTCTTCTAACCCAACCTTCTCCTCTAACCATTTCTCCAACTCCTTCCGTTTCCCTTTGTTAACTCCCTTTGCAGCCACTAGAGCTGCAGGGAATTTGGCCAGCAATTGTATTTCCTCGTCGCGTCTCACAACATCCGAAGCTTTCAGCACTCGAAGCTCCATTCGCGTCGCACTTCCATAGGCAATTGCCGGAGGAATTCCCACTACTACAGACCTTCCATTTCCCCAATTGAAAATTGGAAACTGTCGCTTGACAAGATTCTGCGGATCTACTGGTGTATGAATATGCGCCACGGATGACTGACCTGGTTTAGCTGCCATACTCTGCGACAGCTGTGCACTTGCTTGTCTCAGATTCAAGGATACAGGCTGGTTCGGAGCTGCCGGTGTGGGTGGTCCAACTGCCGCCGCATACGACGATTGAGGCGAATAGGTCATACTGTTCCTTTTCGCGGCCAATTCCGGGGTAATATCTCCATAAGTTGAAGTAGAAGGTGGCGCGGTACTTCTTATAACTCCATATGTATCTGGAGCAACACCTCCCAAGGTTGGTGAGACATATGGATTTGTTGCAAGTCCCGTCACGGGTGGATTATACGGACTCCCATGTCTTTGTTGCGCCGAATACAATGTATTAGTGGCGGAGGTTGGTGACAATACTCCGGGTGACGTATAACCACCTCCGTTGACAGAAGGGGCTGGGCCACCAACCATTTGGTACTGTGACGGTGGGGAGTACAAGTTGTTAGGCGGATACTGATGAGAATGTCGTTGTTCTTGTTGTTGCCGCGCCTGCGAGGAATCTTGATGCTGCTTCTGATATGCTTCCGCAGAATATCCATGGGGGCTCTGACCACGTGCCTGTGGTTGCATCGGCTGGTACGGATTCTGCGCTTGCTGCTGTTGCTGCCGAGGTGAATAAGGATTGACTGGTTTGACATTCTGTTGAGGAACAGATTCATAATGACTTCTATTTATCGCAGCTTGAGGGGCGTACGGCGAAAGATTAGCTGTGGCCCCGAACGATCCACTTGAACTTCGCGAGTGCGATCTACCGCTATGCGGAGGAGCTGACGCTGATTGAGCCACAGATTGGTACACACCTTGTGGCGGACTATATGGTCCCCCCATTGATGAAGTGCCAGAGATTTGTGATCCAGCTGTCGAGGGTACCCGTGGAGGTGGAGGCTGGTAATGGTGCGCCATTCCTGGCGGGGGCGGTTGTTGCTGTTGATGCTGTAAATGGTCACCCATGCCCATATAACTTGTCTTTCTTATCACTTGTTTTCGAGTCGGTAAACTCGGCAATTCTTCAAAAAACGATTTCTTCACTGACACAGTCTGGCCACCACCTGGCATTGGTGCTGCTGCAACTGGCGCTGTACCCATTCCGCCGTCTGCTGCGAGCCCCAAGCCATACATTGAGGCCCCTGTCTGCATGTTCTGCATTGAGGGCGCCGCGCGAATTACATGGTGCTTCGGGATCATATTGCCTGGTAGATCAAATGCGTTAGACTTTGTAACTGTCGCATGACTTGCTGTGGTTGCGGAGACGGTAGCCCCTTGTTGATTAAAATACATGGACTTGGATGAGCCCAATTGCTTGCTATAGGCATTATACGGTGTTGTCGTTGCGGTCGCATTAGTAATACGTGGTAGCGTTTGTGCCTGTAGCTGAGGTTGATAAACAGGTTCATATGTCTGTGATTGATAGGATACCATCGTCGCTGGGGCCGCTTCAGTCTGCTCTTCATCTTCCAGAAAGTCGTTGTCCTCTTCCAAAAATGAAAGCGTACTGTTATCCCCGCCGTTTGTTTGCTCATCAATTCTATCTCCGATTTCCAGTGATGAACTTACTGTCTCAAATGGATTCGAGTCCAAGTCATGAACTCCGTTGTGTTTCAACATGCTACCTTCAACTACAGATGCTCCATGGAATGCGCTTGCATCGTCTTCGAAGGATGTGTCTCCATCATCCTCATGTTGAGTCCCGTAACCATTTCCCTCTTCACCAAGGTCCTCCTCTTCATCTACTCCTCCTAAACTACTGAAAAATGGGTCATTGTCTGCCTGTGCAAAGACAGAGATTACCCTTTTGTGTTTGTGAAGCGTTGATGATGGCGCTGGCTGTTGTTCTTGCGGTTCTTGCGGTAGAGAAAAAGAACCGCTAGGCTGTAATGGACCCCCCGCCCGTGTCTGCATATCCGCTCCTAGTTGACTCATCCCTTGAACTGGACTCGACGACCCACTAAATGCTTCTTGCTTTTCGGCTGTTTTCTGTTCGATAAACTTGGCGAATTCCGCGTCATCTTCTTCAGTCGGCATTCCGTCGTGCTCTTGCTCTTCATGTTGTGCATAAAGCCCGGGTTGTATATCGTTTTTGCATGAAGGATTACTCCCTTTCTGATTTTGACTCCAAAAATCAGTGTCTCCACCTTGATTGTTACTTGTCGCAAATGGCGATAACGATGACTCAATTGCTTGTTCTGAATTCCCCTCCCCTCCAAAAAGGTCGTCCTGAGAATTGGGTGGTAGTTCTGAAAGCGAATCTGTCGTTGGTAGAGCATGGTCCACGGATTCCTTCTCAGTTAACCTTTCTCGGGCTCTGTGTCCGGTATCATCCTCTAATTCGGTCTCCATTCCATCAAGAATTCGAGTCTGCTTCCCACATTCATTTGATGTCGTGGCATCTATATTCATGTTGTGAAACCTTTCTTCAAACTCTTTCTCTTGTTCCTCTACCCTTCGCTTTTCAGCCTGAACTTCCTCCAACAGCTCACTAGGCTTCAACAATGGATTCCATTCGCTCTCCATTGTCTGGTTAGTACTACTGATGCATTTCATTTGAATTTTAGATTCCATTGGACCTACTTACCTTCTCACCTGGTTGAGTTATGTTTTAGATATCGTTCGCTTGTTCGCCCTGCGCGCGGAATCTCTAACTCACTCCGCACTAACTCACGTACCTATTCCGTGGCCACACTTTCGGCAGGGTAATTAAGAAAACGTTCTACGAGCGAAGAACATTAAGCTTAGGAGTAGGGTTATAGCTGGTTTTCTTCTAGTGTTCTTTTTAAAAAAAAAATTGAAAAAATAAAAATATAACTTAATTTTTTTTTAAGGTTGGCCTTGATAACAAACTACGGACCTTTTTCGAGTTGCACTCATCGTTTGGTTTTCTCCGAAATGAAATCAAAACTCGTGTCTGAAAATGAGCGGTTTCTTGCGTGTTGTGCCGATATATCTTTAGAACTCGTTGACAGTCTTCGAACAAATAAAGATGTAAATCTTAACGGACTTGTCGGACGATTAGCCAAAAAGTACAAACTGAAACATCAACCTCGATTAACCGACATCATATCAAGTATCCCCGACCAATATAAGAAATATCTTTTGCCGAAGCTGAAGGCAAAGCCTGTACGAACTGCGTCAGGAATTGCCGTTGTGGCTGTCATGTGCAAACCTCACAGATGTCCGCATATTGCCTATACTGGTAACATTTGCGTCTACTGTCCTGGAGGCCCCGATTCAGATTTCGAATATTCTACTCAGTCTTATACAGGCTACGAGCCCACCTCTATGCGAGCTATCCGTGCCCGATATGACCCATATGAACAGGCTCGGGGTAGAATTGATCAGCTACGACAACTAGGTCATTCGATTGATAAGGTAGAATACATTATCATGGGAGGCACATTCATGAGTCTGCCTCAAGAATATCGTGAAAGTTTTATTGCTAATTTACATAACGCATTGTCTGGGTGTACATCGTTGGACGTTGATGAGAGTGTGGCGTTTTCTCAGCAAAGTCAAACAAAATGTGTAGGAATCACTATTGAGACCCGACCAGACTATTGTACCGAGACTCATCTGAGTGATATGCTGCGATACGGATGTACCCGTCTCGAAATCGGCGTGCAGTCTGTATATGAAGATGTAGCCCGGGATACTAACAGAGGCCATACTGTTGCAGCTGTATGCCACACCTTTTGTTTGGCCAAAGATGCTGGATACAAGGTGGTATCTCATATGATGCCAGATTTGCCCAATGTCGGTATGGAACGGGATCTTGATCAATTTAGGGAATACTTCGAGAACCCTGCGTTCCGTACTGATGGACTCAAGTTGTACCCCACTTTAGTTATTCGTGGCACGGGGTTGTACGAACTGTGGAAAACAGGGCTGTATAAATCATATAATGCCAACGCATTAATCGACTTAGTAGCCCGTATTTTGGCGTTGGTGCCACCATGGACACGGATTTACCGTGTGCAGCGAGATATTCCCATGCCTCTGGTTACTGCCGGTGTCGAAAACGGGAATCTTCGTGAGCTCGCACTTGCCCGAATGAAGGATTTCGGAACCGTGTGCCGAGATGTCCGGGCTCGTGAAGTAGGTATCCAAGAAGTTCATCACAAGGTTAGACCTGATCAAGTCGAACTGATCCGAAGAGATTATACTGCGAATGGCGGTTGGGAGACGTTTTTGAGTTATGAGGACCCTAAGCAAGACATTTTGGTAGGCCTGTTACGACTTCGATTGTGCTCCAAAAAGACCACATTCCGACCTGAGTTGACCGGTCAGCGTACTTCTCTAGTCCGTGAGCTGCACGTATATGGTTCCGCAGTCCCATTACATGCTCGCGACCCCAAGAAGTTTCAGCATCAGGGCTTTGGAACCTTGTTGATGGAGGAAGCTGAACGTATTGCTCGTGATGAACACGGAAGTAAAAAAATATCTGTGATCAGCGGCGTTGGCGTCCGCAATTATTACGCCAAACTGGGCTATTTCCTTGATGGGCCTTACATGTCCAAATGGTTGTAGAGAGGAGATGCTTCAAATGAAAGGAAGGAAGCGCAGACCAATAAAAAGAGAACAAAGCTGATGTAGCTTTTTCTTGTGAGAACTGACTGGACTATAGATTTTAACTTACAAAGTTGTATCTACGTGGTATTATTTGCAACTGATACTTTGCTATTGTGATATCGTAGTTTATACATTAAATATATTGAAATTATTTCCCATTGGTACGTATACAAAGAAACCATCCATGAAGTGCTCAGCAGCTTACGCTCACTATATCTTCTTCAATATCACCATCTTTCGTCTGTGTCAGCACCGCGGCTGAAAGTCGGTTACCCTTGACGCATCCGCTATCCAGTCCTCTTGTGTAATCATGCAAATTTAAGCCATATCTTGCGGCATGGCCATAGTATACAACCACACGTTCATCTTCTGTTAGTATTTCCTGTTTCTTATTCCATAGCTTTTCCCATGCACGTCCATCGTCTTCTTCTGACGGCTCGGTATATTCTGGTGGCAGCAGGCTACGCACAGTCATGGCCGCTATTGGATCCTGGTCTTCTAAATTGCGTATATGCCATAATAGCCCTGCATGAACCGCTACAGCTCTGTATTGCTTTTTATCCTTTCTTTTCTTGCTGACAGCTTCGCCATCGTACATTACGGCGCTCGTATTTCCTAACTGCAGAATCAGTGGGCATCCGGTAATATAGGCCATGTGACTAGGAGTCAGTGCGCGCACAAGCTTAGCATCTCTATTAAGCTTGTGGTATGGCCCTTCCGCGCAGGGAACGTCCTCATAGTCTACTCTCGTTTCGTTTTCTCCTTCAATCATTGGCTCTGGTAGCCGATGATACTTGGCATACATGTTAATAATCTCGTCTTCGTGATTACCTCTCACACACGAAGCACCTACTTTTTGCGCATATTCTAACACTTTGATGGAATCGTCCCCCTTGGTGATGAAGTCTCCCAATAGTACGAGATGATCAGTTTCTTGATCGAATCCCGCCTTCTTGAGAAGCCGCTTTAACGGCTTGTACTCCCCATGCACATCTCCCACAATCACCAATTTCGATTGTCGGTTGTGGCTCGGTTTATTTTCCTCCTCAATTTCTACAACCCTAACCAGATCTGCAACTGGTCTCACTGCGCTGATGGCCGGCACCCACACAAAGAAGACATACGCAGCACATACTAATAGTGCAGCAAACACTATCCACAGCACTAATCGCCTCCGCCTTTGTTGACGTCTGTGAGTTATGAATTCAATATCGTTACTCATGTCCATTGTTTGATTGAATCAATGCAATCCTCTCTTTCTTTTATTTGTTTGCCGTATTGCTGATGCTTCGTTAGTCTGATGCAATTGGGTATATTTTTACTGGTAAGTTCACTTCTCCGTCACCGATCCCTCGTTTATTTGTTCTTGCTCTCCAAATCCGGCCTAGCGTCTCTGACGTTTTGACGGGAGGCTGGCAATCGCAATAATTATGGCAAGAAAATCTTAATTTTAATGGCGGGCCAGTATTATGCTTGTCGCCCCTTTGCTTTGAACAAACTAACTAACTATCTTTCTTTCTTCCTGCTGTCCCCGTCCCGGCTTTTCTTTTTTTTTTTTTTTCCTTCCTCCCGCCCTTTTATAATTTGTCTCCACTTTTCAACGACATTGTTTAAAGTTTACTCTTCCGGACAAATAAATTAGGCACGTGCATGCATAATTCTCTAGGCCTGGCCGGCCACAAAAAAACAAATCCTGTATCAAGTTTCAACTTTTTTTGGTAATTTTTATTTTCTTATCACGATAGTTATATCCAGTATTAAATTGTTGTTTTTTTTTTTCTTTTTTTTTATTTGTTTTATTTTGTTTTTCTTGACTTAGCATTTGCTTTTATTGTACCACATTGCCTTCATGAATCATTTCTCATGAAGATCTGTTTCCTTTTGATCAAAACAATACCTCAACGCGGAACATGCTGTCCTCTATGCGATTACTGTTATTTTAATTATCCGTTAATGGTCAGGATCTTCGTTCTAGATCCTGCCATGTGACTGCCATGTCAGGGCGGCAGGTCTGATAATATTCTACAAGATAGCAACCGTCAAACCTGCCGAACGTAGCAACAGACCTCACAGACGTAGACCGAAAATTATTCATTGCCGTGATTAACAGGTAAATTTATAGTATTGAAACCAACAGCCAGTCAAGCGATCATTCTTTTCTTAACAGCCTGATCCAGCGGACGTTCTCAGGGACAGCTGCTAAAAGAAAAAAGAAAAAAAAGAAAAAGGAAAAAGAAAAAAGAAAAAATCAATGATATTTGGGAGATCAGGAGAAAGAAAACTTACTTTTTATTAGGTGGTCTCGTGAACTTCCGACCGCCGTTTGTTGACACTTCCGACACGGCTGAACGCCAGCCGCTGAAAAGACCGAAACAAATAAACAAACGTTATGCATGAGTTTAATTGATATTGACAGTGACTCCGACAACCATCATTGCCATCTTCATGAGGCTCAAGTTAACCGTACAGCCTGATATCTTGGCAAGTTTGCGTCATATACAATTTAGGTTAACGAATTTTCGTGATCAAAAAGCTACAAAGTTCGCTAAGTTAACGACTGTTCAAGTATGTTAAAACACGCTGCTAATTTTAGCATCGCCAGCAGGTTTAGGGATCGGACGCAAAAACAAAAAGCTGGATGAATTGAAATGCAGTACGCGGCGTCAGGAAACCTTCGCCATGATATAAAATGTAAGCTATTTTGACGTAGCAGCATTTGCTGATTTTATGTGCTAATTTTGTGCTGATCAGTTATTTATCGAGTCAATCTGTGAGTCTTTTGTTCAGGACGACTTGGCCGTTTGGACCGAGCGCCGTGCTCCTTGGACCTCGTTCCCGTGGACCTCCCTACCCCTGTTTTTCATACCCCCTGCCGGCTCCCCTTTCCTGCATGCTGACCTCATTGTTTTTGCGGGCAATCACTAACAATTGATCAACCTTAATTGCCGGGTCTCTGTACAAGTTACTAATTTTGTGCTTTCCTATTCTACTCAAGTTCCTGCCTTAATTTAATAACTTTCCCTCATCGTCGCCCATCAATACATATTGATATATATACCCTGATATATATTTGTGTTTAATACCTGCAAAATATAAATATATATATATACTATATATATCGGTGCAATTAATATTCTGTTATTACGCGGAATATAAACACGCCCCATCCGAAATATACAGATATACACATACACGCAATCCTCAAACTTGAACTGTCCGCCTACCTGTCGTCTCCTGCTATAATTTAAGTGACGATCCCCTGCATTGGACATATCCAGCTTTTCCGATAATTTTTAATTCGCTCTGTTCGGCCACTTTTGTTCATTTAATAAAACTCACCACATTCACTTATCATTCACTATCGCATATCTTAGAATAATGACTGACGACATAAAAAAACCACAACAGCAGCAGCAACCGCCTGCTGATATAATTGATTGGTCAACCTTTAGTCAAATCTTAGAAATGGACGAGGACCCAAACGAACGAGAGTTCAGCATAGGAATTGTTCAAAATTTCTTTGAACAAGCTGAAGGAACCTTTGAACAAATGGAATCAGCTTTGAAAGATTCTAGTCTGACTGAGCTTTCTCAATTGGGCCACTTCCTTAAAGGATCGGCTGCTGCGTTGGGCCTTACTAAAGTAAAAAATTCGTGTGAAAAAATACAGCATTACGGTGCGCTCAAAGACGAGACTGGTGCTGTTGATGTTCCGGATAAGGACTTATGTTTAGATCGAATCAAATCCACCCTGGCCGATGTCCGCAAGGAGTATGATGAAATCAAATTGTATCTCTTCAGTTACTTTGGTTTGTAATGACACGTTAATGATATGCTTTTCTTCCTAATATAAAAATACACTTCATTTATATATACATATAATGTGTACATGTTAAATGACTGTTTAATGTTGTTTTCTTTTTAAATATCATCATCGTCAATTTCATCGCCCAAATGTTTGTTGTCCAGAAACTTAATATGCTCCATTCCTTCAGGCATATACTCTTGATGAACCTTCCCCTCCACATAATCAGGATTATACTTGTAGTCTTTGCCGTATCCCAGCTCTTTCATAAGTTTTGTCGGCGCATTCCTTAGATGAATCGGAACACTAGCGCTCGCAGCCCTGGCATCATTCTTCAACATATCCTTGACGCGATTGTATGCCCGATAGACTCGAACTGACTTTCTAGCCTCTGCCAACTTCACTGCACAATGGGCTAACATGCAATCTGCCTCAGGCATACCTACTTGCTGCACCGCTGTATATGTTGCCACAGCGAATGGTAGACAGCTATCATCAGCTAATCCGATATCCTCGCTGGCCATCCTCACCATTCGTCTGGCAATATATAATGGGTCTTCTCCGGCCTCTAGCATCCGCCCTAAGTAGAACAATGTTGCATCTGGGTTGCTTCCTCTTACAGACTTGTGCATCGCTGAGATCGTGTCATAATGTTGGTCTCCTACCCTGTCGTACAGCAGGTGCGTGCGCTGCAAAGTGTTCTTCAAAGCAGCTTTCTTAACAATTTTCTCCTCTTCTATAATTTCAACGTCCTCGCTCAAGTCGTCATCAAACTTGTCCTTTTTCTCGTCCGGTGATGGCCTGATCTCGGCTGCCTTGATACCAATCTCCAGCATATTCAACCCCACCCGTGCGTCCCCATCTGCCAGCTCGGCGATATACTCTATGGCATCGCTTTCAACTGTGAGCTTGATATTCTTGTCTTGTTCTTGCACAATTTTGACAGCCCGAATCAAGATTTTTTCGATGTCCTGCCTGCTTAGCTTCTTTAAAACAAGCACCCGGCATCGAGACAATATCGCGCCATTGAGTCTGAATGATGGATTCTCGGTAGTTGCGCCGATTCTGGTTAGTTCAAGTTTCTCCCCTCTTTTTTTTTTTTTTTTTTTTTGTTCTGTTTTCTCGCTAAAACTTACAGTGTGACGTCTCCTCGTTCAGTGTGTGGTACTGGTTAGTCGTTTTCTTTTCTTTTCTTTTCTTTTCTTTTCTTTCTTTTCTTTTGTCTCGGGTCTTCTTCGCTTTGTCACTTACAAAAAACATCTTGTTGTGCCCGGTTAAACCTATGCACTTCGTCCAAGAAAACAATCGTATTTCTTCTAAACATCAGCTTGTCCTTCTTCGCCTCTTCAAATATCTTCTTGCAGTCGCTAACCCCATGAACAGTTGCTGAGAGCTCTATAAACCGAGACTTGCTTGCGTGCGCCAATATTCTGGCAAACGTTGTCTTTCCCACTCCTGATGGCCCCCATAAAATAATTGAAGGACAGGTGTCGTTGTCTAGGAACTTCCTCAGAATCCCCTCAGACCCCACTAGATGCTCTTGTCCCACATATTCATCTAGTGTACGCGGACGCACTAGTTCTGCCAGTGGACAATTGACTGATAAGCTAGCACCCGTCGGCTTTGCGAGCCTTTTCTCCAACGTCGTAGCGCTGCTGTTCTGTCGGCTGGTGGTATTAGTGTTAGCATGACTGGGCGTGGAAGGACTGCCAGTGCCGCTCGCTGGCTTGGTGCTCTCTTTTTTAATGCGCTTTGTGGATCCGGCTTCTATCGATTGCGCCGCTGCTGCCGACTCTGATGACGGTCTCTTAACGAACGAAAAGGATTGTCTGGCCGCGCTGCCCTGCTGTTCAATCACTTGCTCGCATCCCAAGTCCAGATGTCGATTAATTGCTTCTTGCGTGGCTTCACGATTGCAGATAGGACACTGCATTGGCCTCTAAACTGATATGTCTAATATAATATTCGTGTCGTTTGGTGCTCGTCTCGTGTCGTGTGCCGCGTCAACCCAAATCAGAAGAGCCCCCGCGTAGTTCCTTCCTCCACTCTTGGACGTGTCACCTTTTATTTCTTGCTCGTTTTGTTTTCTTTTGCTTTCTATTGTTGAAAACACGCTTCAACCTTTGTTTTGCTGTTCTTCTTTTTCGCAAGATTTGTTTTGTTTTATGTCCACAGGTTGTGTCATATGTCAATTTCTCCTCCTATGCGCTCGCTAATTAAGCCTGCTATATTTATCGCCTTCCCATCCCAACTTCAACTTAACTGACATAAAGGACCAAAACCATTAATCCCATTCATCAGTTCAATTCACGTCAAAGGTCCACAGTAGCTCGCGATTAACGGACCCCATTCATATTTATATTTATATTTATATTTCTTTTTATCCTATTGATTTTTATATTTATACTTGCTCACTCTATTTATTTCATTATTTCTGCTGATCTTTTCAATCTTGCAATCATATATTCCAATAACGAATGAGTAAACGAGCAGTTCTTCCGGCACAAAGGCACCATGGTTTGCCAGTCCCCATGACTGTATGGTCTCATGAGGCCAAGCCTGGTTTAGACGACATCATTATAGATATGTCGCTTCTACCTCATGCAAAGGTTGGCGATGTAGCAGAAATGCAAGCGGAGAATAGTAAACACCATGCAATTCGATTTATTGTCAAACCTTTAACGCCCGAACGAAAGAAGTCGATGACCAATGTACAAGTAAGTAAACAGCCGCTGGCGCTTTTATTGAATTCCCCAGAAGCAATGCAACGGCGAAACTAACCAGATTTCTGTACTCTCACCCGTTTTGTCAGCATTGGACATACCACCTAGGAGCAGAGTGCAAGTCCGTACAGTTAATAAAGAAGATGCACACGCAGATCTGGTAGAAGTGTATTTTAAAGATATGTATCTTACCCGCGCAGATATGTGGAGGATATCTACATCTCTAATTGGCCAATGCTTGTATGCGAATCAGCGAATATCATACTGTGAGATTGTTCGCGCGTCAATCAAGACAGTATATCGACATGGCAAGAAGATATTTTCGGGATATATTGGACCAGACACCAAAATTGTATATCGGTCGGAGGCAGCTAGGATGATCTATTTCATCCAAATGTCTGCGGAGATGTGGAACTTTGTGGAAAACGGAGAACTAATGTTTCACAAGCTTGTGAACTCATTTCTTCCCGAAGTCTTCAGAAGATGGCGAGAACAAGGCGCTCACCATCTTGTGTCTATTGTGCTGTTTACTAGCGTGGATATCTCAAAACGCAAAACTCGACTGGGCCAAGGGGAGCGCGAAACGGCAACCAGAGACTATTTTCATATTGTAATCGATCAAATGAACATTGGCAACTGGAATGAAATTATGGCCAAGTTGCGGTATGAGTTCGCACGGTTCATGCGCGAAGTGCTTCTTCAGGCTGACGGAGAGATTGCAGGAAGAATTCTGCCGGCAGTCAAAGGAAACATGATTGAAGCCATCAGCTTTGCCACGAGCCTTATTTCAAGCAAGTTTTTGGATCGCGATCTGCGCCGCGCAGCCATTCAAGTGATCATCGTGAGCCCAGGAACGGGGATCTATGATGTGGACTACGAGCTATTCTATCAAACTAGTATGAAGCTTCTGTCAATCGAGATCGGAATTGATATTTTGTGTCTCAGTAGACCACCTCTGCATGTCACGCCACTGTTTCGATACAAAGACCCCCGGACGCAGCAGATAGTCAATTGTGTGCCAAGTTGGTTAGACATTAGTTTCTGGAACAGTACAGACAGGCGGTATGGCAATAGCAGCGTCAACCAGTGGATCCCGAGATGTAAAATTTATGACATTCAGATGATGGGTATCATGGAAAATGAGATAAATGCCATCCGACTGGACTATTTACCTAATCCGACCTCCAACAGCCGTCAAGCTCTCGATCAATTCATGCGAGAATATGATGACAATACTGTGTTTCTTTCGAGAGCAGCGATTGCTAGTCAGAGGCTCATTGAAGAGGCGACTTCGACAAATTCCACCTCGACATTGCTACGCCCGCGGGTCTCGGCGGTAGAAATGGGGCGCGCCACAACAACGACGGTCACAACCACGACGGCAGATGGGACAAGTGGCACTAGCAATAACGCATCAACACCCAAGACTGGCACAGTAGCGCATGCCAACGTGGGACCTCGCAATGTGTGGGTAGCCACGGGAGTGCCTACAACTGCAATCATTTCCACACCTAGCGAATCAAAGTCTACAGCTTTGTTAACTAATGCTATCAAGGGAAGAAACCGTATCTCGGCACTTACATCACTGCTGAGCTTAGGCATGCGAGGAGATTCGCAGCCATCAACAGCAACTACGGCGAAAACAGCTTACCCATCGTTTTCATCACCGTCACGTGAGCATAAAGCTCCGCCTGCACCCCGGAATAATTTGATAGATAGATCAGCTTCTCAACCAGCCATTAGTCAAGCCAATGTAGCCGGCCTCACAGCGAGGTCTCCTTCTGCATCCATGGCGACAATATCGATTCAACCGACACCGTCCCGACAACCGACAGCGTCAACAGCGACGACGTCGATTCCCTCTAGGGAGGTTAGTGAGTCGGTAGAAATTCTTAGCGAAAGACCGTCGCAAAAGCCAAATTTCCTTGAACGGTTTGGTGCCAGTTTCAACCAACGGGTTCCGAATTTCCCCGACAGATTTACTGGTGTGATGGCAGGAGGAGCATCTGAATACGGCAGATCGCCTCCAGGAGCAGTGCCCCAACGACGGCCTGGGATGGCCGGCCGACAGGGTAGTTTCACCAAGCTGAAGACCATGTCGACGGGGTCACCAGAAAGCTCAAGTGGTACTAGTCCACGGCATAACCGAACGCTAACTTCCACATCCGGATCTGGTGGTGGCACTGCGTCATTAGGTGTGGGAATTTCACTCAATCCGAATGCTCACGAGACGGAAGAAGGAAATCACATTTGGTACAAGATCTTGAACCCATCGAATGTGGACCCGCGCTCGGTGCCAAACATTACAAACTTCGGGCGGTGGAGAAATGTGTTCCCTAAAGGTATAAAGCGAAGGTCTGTAAAATGGCGATCGCTTAAGGCTCCTGCTGCTTTACCATTGTCAACTGACATTTTCCCCAGACCAGAGGAGTTTGCCCGCAATTTCACATTGCAGAATTATGACATTGCATTGGATGCCGAAAAGGAAGATTATATGACGCCTGGAGATCTGATTGAAGAGATGGTAGCTTTGCGTTTGCATATTGGTTTTCAGATTGTTATTGGAGACCGCGTAGCCATGGTTGAAGCCCAGCAGCGACCAGATGGCAACCCCAAGATGATCGTGCCGACTGTCCCTCAAGACTATAAAGGAATCCGAGTATACATGACACGTAGAAATCAGATTCATAGATTGGCAGTGGATCAATATGATACTATTAACGTGCAACTCTACACGCGAAACGAAGAAGTGGACGCACACGGCAATACGAATGCAGGTGGCAGTGAACACGGGCCCTCACCATTGGCCTCGTATGTTGGAAAGGGATATCATCCACTGGTAAAGACACGATTTGACACGTCGTATCATTTAGCTCCGGGAAACTTTTTTGATCCCAGTGTTCGGATAGTAAATTGGAATCGACTTGATCAGCAGCTAGCGGGATATTCTGACTTCTTTCAAGAAAGCGATAAGCTATTTAGAATCCGACTAGTGCTCCTTCCTGTGGATCCGGGAAACAAGGCGCTAGGCATGTATGAAGGGCAGGATAAATTGACATTCGAGGAGTTGAGGCTTGAAGGATTGCGAAAAATTATGGCAACGATTTACAAGGGAAGGTATTTGACACCCCAGGAAAAACGACTACGAGGCAACAGAAAAAAAGAAGACACTCCGCCTGATATTAAGTTCTACACAGGCGATTTGGGTTCGTTTCTCATGCAGCTATATGAGGATTATAGTGAGACGACGAATGCGGATAACAGCGCAGGTACGAGAAAAGGGTCATTTTTGATTCGCGAAAGTGAACGGTTGAACAAATCCATTAGATTAAAACAATTAGCAGGCGAGATTCAAAGTGAGCGAGGGATCCAGATTGCTGACCGTCGGTGGCATTGGAAGACGCATGTAGATTGCTTTGTTGGACACGAGCTTGTTAATTGGCTTATTGATACATTCACCGATATCGATACGCGAGAAGAAGCAGTAGAGTACGGAAACCAGATGATGGAAATGGGATTGTTTCGGCACGTGGATGATCGCCATTCATTTATGGATGGCCATTATTATTATCGGATTGCATCGGAATACAAGGAAGAGCCTGCAGTGACTTTATCGGCGACTTCATCGCCAACTCATGGGCCGGCGCAAGGACCAATAGCATCATCTTCTCAGCCACAGCCATCAAACTCAAGCGCTTCCAGCGGTGGAGGCAGCGGCGCGCGTTCGTTTGTCCGAGGACTGAGAAAAAGCCGGTCATCTAATCTGAGTGCCATAAGCGGAATAGCTAGCAATAACACTCAAGTAACTCAGGGCAGCAACAGTCAAAAAGGAGGCAGCGGAATCCACAGTACAGGACAGAACAGCGGACAGAATAGCACACAGCCAAACATGGAGGACGGGACTTCCAGTCTAAAATCAGGGGCCGAAGAGCGGTCCGAGCGATCAACGAGACGACAAGATTCCTCCAAACCTATGCCGCGGCTCTTTATTTCGCAGGAAATCATATACGATATCGACAGTGGTCGACGGTCCAAACGCCACGAGGTCTTGACTATGCATGTAGACCGAGTCCATAACCCCGAAAATGCTTTCCACTTAAGAGTGGAATGGCTAAACGCCACGCCGAAGTTAATTGATGATGCTTTAGTGAATATTGGGAGAATCGGCGATCGATATGGGCTAAAAATGGTGCAGATGCCTATAGAAGAGATTAGCACGTTACCTAACGATAGTCCATTTTGTTGTTTAATGCGCGCAGTTTTTGCCCTCAATCCACTCGCGTTTCACAAGGAGCGGACTGTATTGGCGACAGCGGTGCAGAGGCACGACAGCGCAACAGGGACTGTGAGATCTATTGGATCTATTGACAGCTCATCGTCTGCAGCCACCGTGTTGCCACCCCATGAAGCTTCTTCGGGCCCCGAGCTGGCAGCATCCCGCACATCCAGTTCGTCAATATCACTTGCAAGTCTTCCGGATGATCCATTAGTGTATCACAAGGAATTTTTGAAACGTCATGGCTTTATTATGGACGTAGTACCTGCGTCCAGTTTAATGAATGATGAGATCGAAATTCAGTACTCTTGGGGAAAGCCGTTTTACAATTATGGACAATATATCCACACGTCCGGAACCATCATAGCCCAAATAGTAGGCGATGAAAATCGGAATCAGTTTGTGTTTATGGTCAATGCCCTACAAGTGAACCGAGTTAGTGTGTCTATGGGATCCATGTCGCAGCAGCCAGCAGTAGATCCTGATGAGTTGCTTAAGAGTCTTAAGACAGACATTGAGGATTCTGAATATCTGGAACAGTTTTTTGATGAGGTAATGGAAGGATTATCAAAGCAAACATCTGCATCTGTAGGTGTAGCGCATGCCCCTCCGTCTGACAGCACTGAGATGCAGTCCTGACGATTCTATATTAACATGTGATATTGTTAGTACACGGCTCTGTAGATTCACAGAATAAATATAGAATCAAGAAAATGCGAGTTGAGGTGGCGGCAAAGCTGCGAGTTATAATCATCTGTATGAACAATGAATATAGTCTAATAGAAGTGCTAGTATAATAATCAATATATATGTATGTACGGACTAAACTCTTTGAGCAATCTTTAGAACATCGGCAAGAACACCGGCGGCAGTAACCTCAGCGCCAGCGCCAGCCCCCTGGATGATCAGTGGATTAGGATATCGAGTCGTTCGGAATGAGATGACATTGTCAGAACCTTTAAGAGATGCAAAAGGATGAGAAGCATCATACTTCTGGATGCCAACAGACACTTTTGCGGCCTCTAATCCTGAAGACAAATCCACAGTACCGACATAACGGAGGACCTTATTCTCTTTGGCTGCCTCAGCACGCAATTTATCGAGTTCATCATCGTATTCAGGCAATTTCTCCATGAATTCTGCGGCAGATGAGGCCGATTCCAAAGGCTTGGGGATGAGCGAAGCCACGGGAAATGAAGTGGGACCCTCTACTTGCAGTCCAGATAAGCGAGCTAAGATGGTGACCTTACGCGCAACGTCCATGCCGTTTAGGTCGTCACGGGGATCAGGTTCGGTATAGCCAAGAGACTTGGCCCTCGAGACAATGTCGGAGAATTTGATAGATCCAGAGCCCGAAATAGTCGAGAACTCATTGAAGATATAGCTCAAAGTGCCTGAAACGATTCCCTCAATCTTGACGACATTGTCGCCGGTATTGACGAGGTCATTCAGAGTACCAATAACGGGGAGACCCGCGCCGACGGTTGCCTCGTGGTAAACCAGACCGGCCTTGGTTGCAAAGCCCGGACGCCTGGCAGATGAAAAAATGTTGTTCCATAATGAAAGTGAGCTTGAGAAGCCTTTTTTGTTAGGGGTCGCAATTGAAATGCCCTTCTTCAAGAATTCAGGGTAAACCGAGGCCAAAGATTCATCCGAGGTATTATCAACCAAAATAGCAGGAAGAGGTGATTTATCTACGAATTCCAAAATCTCTGAAGGTGTGAGGATCTTGGAATCGGCATTGATGGACTGCCAATTGTCAATATTGATTGGTGAGTAATCGGACGAAATAATTGAGCCACGTAAACGAGCAATCAGAATGACATTGTAAAGCCCAGGAAACTTCTTTTGAACAACTGCGAGTTGCGACAAAAAGGCCGAGCCGACAACACCAGTTCCCACAATTGCAATATTCACGGCGGTCATTGTAGTGAATGATGAGTCAAATAGCTCCTCAATGATAAATACATTACCCTATTTGGAAAAACAAACCTTAAAAGGACATGCAGTCTGCAGACAGCAGATAATTTAGTCCGCCGAAGGAACTGAGTAAACAGTCTAAAGCCAGACGTTCAAACTGCAGAAAAAACGGCAAGCTGGCGGAACAGATATTGCTCGGGGCGTTAGTTAGGTATGACAATTGCAGACTTTCTTAAGCAGACTGTGAAACAAATCAATAGCGTGAATGTTGGTCAACACACCAAAAAGTTGAAAGCACTATTCATCGTGGGCAATGAGTCCGCCGATATGGATTCGTGTACGTCATCGATAATTACAGCGTATATGTGCAGAAGAGCAGTAGAAAATAGGATTGTCTATCAAAATGGATTTCGACCCGACATAATTGCACCAATCATGAACATGGGGAAGTCAGATTTGAGACTGCGGGGAGATATTCAGCACTTGTTTGATCAACTAGGTCTCGCGGACAGCTTAATTTACTTAGATGACCTGGCGAATTCCGATCTTGGACTAGCCCACAAGGTTGAACCATATGTGTTTCTTGTGGATTGCAACCGGGTCCCCAGTGAGCTCGACACTATACTCAAAGGATATGAAGTCGAACCTCAGGTGGTGGGCATTATTGATCACCATGCAGATGAACGATTGTACACGGACACCATTGCGCGTTACGAAGGACCGAGAATATTACAGAAAAGCGGAAGCTGTAGTAGCTTGGTCGTCAATTACTGGAAGCAGCAATTGGGAGAACAGGTGTTCACTTCAGCAGATGACCAGGCGATTACCAAACTGGGCTTGGCCCCCCTCTTAATAGATACGAGTAACATGGAACGGAAGGTAGAAGAATCAGATAAAGAGGCAATGGCCACGCTGAAAAAATCCTTGGAAAAATGGTCAGCTGCTGGCGGTGCTGAAATGAACCCCAACGGCGCCAGCGGCGGGCTTGGTAGGAGCTTTGACAACAAAAGCTTCTACAAGGATTTGCAGAGACGGAAAAAAGATATATCACGACTTAGCGCGCGCGACATTATGCGTAAGGATTACAAGCAATGGGATCAAATAGGAATCAGTAGTACGGTGGAGCCTTTAACCTGGATCTATCAACATCATCCCGATTTCAACCATGCTATGAAAGATTGGGCACAAGAAAGGGGTCTCAAGGCTTATGCAGCGCTGGCGTCTGCGGTTACGCCCAAGGACGGAGAATTCCATAGAGAAATTGTGGTATGGGCCCGAGATCAGCAAATTCAGAATAAAGTCCAAGAGTTTTACGAGTTAGCAAGGGAGAGACTGAAATTAGAACTCAAATCAATCGACGAGGCTGGCGCAAAGTCAAATGAGTTAGTCACCTTTTTTGAGCAAAACAACCGAGAGGCAACGCGGAAACAAGTAGCGCCATTAATGCGACAGGCGCTGGATGGAATTCAGTTGCAGAGTTTGTAGTATCGACTAACACGTAATTCACTATTGATTTTCTCAGGATAGCTAAAAAGTGGAAATTATCTATTATATATTCTACAGTAGATGCAAACGGCCATATACGCAAATGCATATACGCGTCTACACTAAAGCCTCTCTAAAACACTCAGATCCCATTGTCCATACTTCTTCTTAGAGTCCGGAACATAGTGTTGGTTTTTAGTTAAATGAACCTTTAGAGCCTCTAGCAGAACCTGTGGCAGGAGGACATCCTCCACGTCATTTTTAGTTTCCCGAAGGCTATCTCTTGCATCTTTGTCGAAGGCAAAGACGACTTTAAAACCACGCCGAACAGCCTGGTCGCTGTCAACTCCATCATTCATAGCATACCATACATCAGGATTAAGAATCCATAATACCATATATTCAGAGCGCGACGATTCGTCGAATAATGAAAAAGTGTAAGTAGCGTGAGCAGATATTAGTTGTTCGAATATAGTATACACAAATATATGCAAAGGATATGATGAAGGAAGAGGCGCAAGATTAGTAACTGGCGCACGAGGCGGTAACACAACTGACCACTTTTTGACATCGTAAGTAATGCCATCAGGTCTAGCATGGCCGACTGGTTTCTTGCAGGAGCTGCAAAGGATGGCCCGGTTGTTTGTGTGATTCTCGGTCACAGACATTTCAACCATAGCATCGGATAGACAATCCTCCTTCGTGAACAAAAAGTATGAATTGCCTACAAAAGATGTGCCCTTATATGGGGTAAAGCCGGATAATGCATAGCTTCTGTTAAAAGAAGAAGACCCATCTGCAGGTTTGTGACAATGCCAATAGTCCATGAGTTCAGCCCAGTTTTCAGAAGGCAAGGCTTTCCAATTGGATATCGTATTTGGCGCCACTAACAAATTGTTGCAATATCTACATCGAATGTCAAAACCGTTGGTATCGTTATTGGTACTCTTGGCGTTATTCTCCAGGACTGAGGCTGGCCACGGTATTAGATAGTCTGGATGATCAAAGAAGGATGATGCCGACAGCCTTTGCTCTGTATCGTCGGAACAATTCGCGCAAAGAGCTCCAGAAAGTCGGAAGGAAGCTATATTGATATCAGGCTTCTCCACTTGGACGCTTGTGTTGACAGCCTTGCTAGATAGTTTCGCCGGAAGAGTGAGAGTTAGCTGTAAGGGCGAAGCGGCTTTGTTTCCATGATTCTTATCATAATAATAAAGAATTGCTTGAGTCTCTGAGAGTATGGATAAATTAGAAATACGATATTGTGGATCCAATTGAACTGAAAGGGCTATTGAGTTAATGCGGGGCAGATATTCTGCGAAATATAGATGCATGGACAAAAAAGTGAACTAAGGTTGGACAGCCTTACTTGATAAAGAGAAGAGATTGCCAAAACACGTAACAGACACGGATACGTAGATTACAAGCATATTCTATCAATGTGCGGAACCGTCGACTTTTGATGGACTAAAACTAACTATTCACGGACGGCGAGTCAGAAAAAGAACAAAAGAACATGGTAAGCACATAATAAGAGTGTTCGCTGTAGGGAGCAGACAAAGGACGAAAATATATACAACGGCAGCAAAAAATGCCAGTCAAGAAACCATGCAAGCTAACCAGTCGTATTTTGTCCCATTGAATGTATACCAAGACGACATTATCGGTGAAACCGAAGAACACACACGGGAACTTCAGGTGAGTAATGATACATGATGCAAGACCCCAATATCTTATTTTCGCAATCAACAGGCTGACCAGATCGAAGAAGCACTGAAGTTATATCAAAAAGCATTGAGACTGCAGAGTAACGGGGAAATAGAAGCGGCCAAAAATGAATATAATGCACTATTCAAAATAGAAGTTTTGCAACTCCGAGCTGAATCGGGCCTACCAGCCAATGTAGAAAGGCTCAAATATTTGGCATACAAGAATCATGGGTTGCTGCTGCTCGATGAACTAAAACGGGGTATAGAGAACGTGACTAGTAAAGAGGAGCTAAAGGAGAAAGTTGAAGAGATCGTGGACGAGCTGAGCGAAGCTTTGACATATAAAGATGCGGAGCCTGAGTTTTTAAACGTTATGTTCTGCGTGACTGCTGCCCTCAATTATAAACGGATATCTCGACTGATACTGGAAAGCATAGCTTTTCCTGAGGAGCGGCTGGTACCATTAGAACGAGTGCTTCTGTCGGCATCATCGATGGGTCAGTCATCAGCTATTGGAGGATCGTTAGGCTCCTTTCCCTCACTTTTAGTCGAACCACATGAATTTGTCTTTCTAATCAAATTGCGTGGATTTCTCGAGTCAATTGGGGATGAATATGTGTTCGAGGATAGTGGTTTATCCAAGATTTTGGACAGCATTAGAATCAATCCAAACTTTGTTGGAAAGCTAGGAAAAGATATTGATTTGAGTTGGCTAACGGGTAGTTCCGATCAGTACCGTGATAGCATTATAGACAGTATCGATAAATTGATAGAGACGGAAAGCCAGTATGATCGAGAGCTGGTATTGATGACCAAAACGTGGGATTCGATTGCGTTGTCGTTGAATGACATAGTCAACAGCTTTGTAGCGAAAGGGCGCAAAAAGTCTCTCGTCGAGGACCCCTATAGTTTATCTAAATCTCCAGTGCGCGTGCTACGGTTTGTTTTCCACGAAGATAAGCGTGAGGAGCAGGCAATTGAAATGGGCGAAAAGACTGTGGCCTGCCCAGGCGAATCGGCATTACATGCTGCGCCTCAAGAACTACATTTTGGCAAAGAGATGGAGATGGACGATGAGATCGAAGGGGATGGCGATGATGATCATAAGCTCAATCATGCGGATTCCACCGTACATCCGCCAGAACCATCTGCTTCTATGACTGAGACCAATCAGCAGATAAATGAGGACAATCCAGCCGCCGAAATTGCTGCAGACGGTGCCATCGAGCCTGAGGAAGCTGAGGAAAAACCTCCAGCAAACCTGCATACGGAAGAAAGCGAAAGACATGACAGTGACAACAAAAATGCAACCGAAGAAGCTAATGAAGACTTGGAGGAAAATGTAGTTCAAGACGAACATGGGCTGAGTTTGACAAAAGAACAAGAAGCCGAAGCGACCGATAAAAAGCGAAAACGCGGTCAAGAGGACGAGCCCAGATCGCGGAGCAGCAAACGAGTCAGGGCTAAAAGTGATGATATGGACAGAACAGGAAACGAAACTAATGATGAAGTATTTTTTGAAAGCTTGACGGCCTTCTTAAATTTATGCGATGGCCATGGTTTGAAGTTTGACTCATTAATTGGACTTCGCAAAGGGGAGGCAGCACAAAATGCCGACGACAGATATTTGGAACGATTTCGAGATATGTGTAATAACTGGGACGAAACACTTTATGAGCTTTTTGAAGGGTCAGACGTATTGGCTTTTAACAAGGGCAAACAAAATGATAACGTTCCAGTAATGCAGTTGCTTGATTTTGCCACAATGGGGGCTTCAGATATTTTGCGCCCTCCATTTCAGTCACAGGAAGTAGAGGTGGAAGAATTTGTGAGCTTTATCAACCAGAGAAAGATGCATATTCAAGAAGTTAGGCTCGCTTTTTTAGCGACCATGATTGGGATCCGATTGGACAATTGGAAAATTATGCGGCGTGCATCCTTGTTGAATGACTTCTGGCCACCCATTGTATTTGACGCTGTTCGGCGGACCGCAGAGCTGTGTGAAAACCATTTATTCGGCAACATCAAAACCGAGGTCTTCTCCAGCACTGAAATTACAGATGGGGCAAGTCATAGAGTCGCACTCTTGTTTTTAGCTGAGGGGATATTTGAAATATTTGCAGACAGCTACTTGGGATATGAGAAAAGGCTCCGAATGGGCAAGGACAAGTCGAAATCTGCAGTCAAGGATGTGGAATTAAGGTGTGCGATAACAAAGACGCGGCTGACGCGATGGCAGACTCTTGTGGGAGATTTGCTAATTGCCGTGGAGGGTGATAGCCAAGAAATTAATGAAACCATCGAAAAAGAGGAAAGCTTTATGTCTGTCCCGGAAATTATCCAGGAGGTGAGACTTCGCTATGAATGGGTGTCAGTTGTTTCTGGACAGGCTCATGATGCGGGTCCTGATGACATGCTATTTCGGTTTAGCGTAATAAAAGATATATTGGGCCCTGACGACGTGGTCGATTATCCGAATTTTGCGAATCTTCCTCGGCTTTCTCTAGAAAGCGCGCTTACACAAATCTCAAAGTACAGGGCAGCGTCCATTTTCGCTGAAATTTTTGATCAGAGTACCATGGACAGCGATGAAAACATTAATGCCAGAATTACATTACTCGAATCGATTTTAATGCCCGACGAGAAAACTGAGGGCAGAGTGGCCGAGCACGAAGCAATTGCTCAGTTTCTTTCTAATTCTTCCCTTGAATTCCGCCTTCAGTTATGGTACATGCTATTGGATGCGTATGACAGAATGGGAGAGCGTGTCAAAGCTGTGGATGGATATTTAAGGATTTTTGAGTCTACCGTAGCGGAGCTGACTTCACCCGAGCCCCAGATGGAGGCGACGGGGATGGAGGCGACTGTGGCAGCTGGAGCCCCGGAGACGCAGAGCCAGGCAAGCATGTTCTTATTGCGATATCTTAACATTTGCCACGATATTGTCAATAGTCTTATCCGGCTGGTTTTAGCTGAGAGTGACGAAGTCCTCGAAAGTAGGATTTCTCATTTGCGGCGAGTAGAAGCGTTGAGGGCTTTAATCAAACTTATTCGTCTAGTTTACTTGGCGATTGTGATTGACGTCCCATTGTCAAGTTATTGGAATAAAGCGCTTAAGCGTTTCAAGGAATTATCGATTAACTGTTGGTGTCTATTTTATTATTTATACAAATCATGCCTTCCTGAGGAGAAGCAAACCCCCGAGGTTTTGAACGACATCTTGAGTATCATCCATGAAGACATAGGGCTGAAGCGTTACTGTGGTGCAGTCAGCGGAAGATTTTTGGACATTATTCTACAAGAATTAGCGGCTCTTGACTGGCCAGAATCGGAAGCTGATATGTTGCAATGTCTTCATTGTAGGTACGGGCTTGCACTTGGAAATGAAGACTTCAGCCCATATGATCATCGTGGACAGTCGCAGCAACAGCAACTTACAACCCTGACTCCGGCGCTGTCATCCTCATCAAGTACAATTTTGGTAAATGAATCTGCCGGTGGCGGTTCGTCAAGCGTTACTGGCGGTATCACACCGACGAGTGGTGCTAGTGCGGCCGTTGGAAAAGGTGGAATAACTGTAACACGAGGCGTTGCTTTGTCGCTTATGAAGTTTGTTATGGGAATGATATTTCGCCGTAAAAATATTATTCAAAGTGTTTCCCGGATTGATGTAAAGCGAGTTTTGGAGCAATTTGAAGAGGCACTAGGCGAGCCGGATGTTAGCTCCTTTGTGGGTCAACACAATATACAGCTTCTAGACAGCTATTTTAATCGTGAACTCTCGTCCAGTCTAGTTAAACAATGTCTTAAGGGAGTTATGCAACTCGGTCTAGTTTCAAAAGAAGTATCTGATACGATAGGCAAAAATAACGCGGAGTCGTTTGATAAATTTGTATCGGCGAATAGTAAGAACATGTCAGTTATTTCAAGGTTCGTTGCATGCCAGGGATTTTATTATTTGCTCGGCTTGATTCAGGCGCACCAGTTTAAAAATAGAAAAAAAACGGTGCAAGCAGTCAAGGCTCAGGATATTGAAGAGGCCACGAAATATTTCAAATATGATATCGTCTATGGCGGACACCGATTTGAATCATGGGTTGGACTTGCACAGATTTACGAGGGGTTGACGGAGGACAGTCTGACATGGAGTGCGGACCGATTTCAGAATAAAGAAGGAAAAGACGGGAAGGAAGGACGCAGTACCATCGGAGAATACCAGAGAAAGACGATTTTGGCATGCCTGATGGGAATTTGCGTATATCTTAATGAACAGGATACGGAAATGTCGGGCACGGATTCTCGCGAGCCGTTCCGGCGGTCGATTGGAATTATGAACTACCGTCGACAGTTGGCAATGTCTGTATGGCAGATATTAGCTAAAACATTGTATGGCGCATGTAGGCGACCGATGCATACAATGGAGGCATTCTGTGACCGTAGAGACAGGATGGTCTATAATTCCGAGGGGAAGGCCAGCTACCAGCCAATCGTTTCGGCAGCACACATGAGTGAAGAGGCCATACTACGATTATGTCATTTCAGTCTTCGTTACGTGATAAATACTGGCCAATGCGAGGATTGGTTCAATTACTATTTTGATGCCAAGGTACTTCATCATTTGCAGGCTGACCCTCGGCAAGTACTGGATAAGGTTGTCAAGGCTCTTGAACTTTGTCCCGATAAAATCGGCGGGGATGTTGTATTGGAACCTCATTATAAGCTGGTAACATTATTATACAAGTACGTTAAGAGCCAAAAGGTATCTGTAGAAGTTGCATCAGAATATCTCAACAAAACATTGTATTCGAAGCCAAGCCGGAATGAAGCGAAGAAATTGGAGGAGGAACGAGGGGCACGAGAGGAGACTGAGCGAGCTCCAGAAGTCGGTCAAGAGGGTGGTCAAATAGGACTTCAATTCCCCGATGAAACGGAAGCGGAGTCGAACGGTAATAAACAAGACCATGCAAAAGGGGAGGTGAATGGAGAAGGGCAAAAGCACACTGAAGATCTCCAAGAGCCGGCGGAACTTAGTGAAGAAGCGGACGGCCGAAGGGAATCCTCCCTGAGTTCGGAGGCGACAGATTATGAGCCTGCCAATATCGATACGGCTGAAATTTTGTTTTATAAACGGTGTGTGGCTTGTTTAGAGAGAATGCGAGCTGCTGACAAGCGAAAATGGCACCATCGACCCACATATCGCCTAGCTCGCATATACGATGAAATTTTTCATGACAAAGTTCAGGCTAAGAAGGAAATGATGCATTTGATTAATCTTAAATCAACAGCAAAGGCACCATTAAATTTATGGAAACCGGAATTCGAAAGACCAGGTCATCACTACCAATTTGCATTTCAGTACATTATGTATTATTTGGAGTTGATCAAATGGTCAAAGGACTCAGAAGCATTCCTGGTATTGGCTAAGAAATTGCGTCGCTTTGGGGCGGGAATGGTGAAAATTAATATTGCATGGGAATTTCTTGTTTCCAACGTTTCGCTGCTCGTCAAGGAATTTTTGGAAATTGAGCCTAGATTTTCGGACAAGCATATTGCTTCGCTTGTTTTGGATGAATTTAATAAGCAAAGTGAAACACTGTTCCAGTACTGTGAAAAATTACCGCCGACTGTATCCGAGGAAAAGGATTTGTCAAAACTATATGATGCCTTGGATTATGTCAGTGAGTTGAGAAAGCTAAATATTTCATTCGGTTCGACCTCACAATTAGACGATTGTTTTGTTTCAACATATCTTTTGATTTTACAGGATTATCAGGAAAAGCTTAAAGAGCAAAGGGGAAGAATAAGCGTTCAGTCATTAATGGCGGATGAGGACAAACCGACAAGCGCAGACAAAGGATTAGAAGGGGCAGCCATAGCAAGCGAATCGACAAGCACAAAAAATGATGGTGATAACACTTCCGCTTCAACTCCAGTGCCGTCGCCAAGTGCACCGAAAAAGGTTAGAGTAGCCCGTAAGGAGATAATTGCCAAGGCTAACGCGTTACTGAAAATTGTTGGGCCGAAGATTCGTGCCAGAAAAAATGGGTCTGTGCCTAAGGTCCCGCGACGCGTGCCACCCTCGCCGCCTCCTGGACCTCCAATTCAACACCCGCCACAGCTACAATCTGCTTTTATTACAAGTCAAACTACATCATCTGCTTCATCAAGCCAACACGGTTCGCCTAGCCCTGCCGCGTATCATTCGCGTCCAGTGCCAATTGCTCCCGCGCCACGGCATTCGCCGTCGCCGATACCAATGCCCTATCTCTTGCCAGTTTATTCAGGATACCCTGGACCACATCAGCAGCAACAATCGCCGGCTCTGCTAGCTATGGTTCCTGTATCAGCACCACCGCATTTGATGCATCCTAGTGGCCATTCACATCCGCATGCAACTGCGCAGCACTCGCAGAGCCAACTGCAGCCACAGCCGCAGTTAGGTGGACTCCCTGGACTCCGTCCACAATCTTCACCAGTGCCGCCGCAGATGTACGCAATGGCTGCTGGACCGGGGACGACGCGCCCACAACATCTGCAAAGCTCACCACCATCAAATTCTCAATCACCATTACCATCATCACATAATTCTCAGTCACCTCCGTTGAGCTTGTCGGCGCCATCGCCTCACCCTGACCAGTGGCCTACTAAATAATTAAATACTAACTAATCAATCGATGCAGCGCTTTTGCCTAGTCCCCATTTTGTATTCTCTCTGCCATCCTTAAGGGCAGCAATGTCCGAAGGTAGGATCTCAGAAATTGTACACCGCCGAATAGCTTCCTGTTTAATGGAGGCGTCAGAAAGACGCCGACTTTCAGGCAATAACTCCTCCAAAGATGACATTGCAAACCGTTCCGGTGAAATCTCATCATGAAGCAGCATTGAAGCAAATCTCGTCTTGTCGTCCTTGAGTGAAGTCCATAATCGTCGGAATTCCGTCTTGTATTCAGAGTCAATATTATGATGGACATCAAACATTGTGTCTTCGATAGCTTTGGCTATTATACGCGGCTTATCCGCCTTTTCATTATCTGTATTAAAACTGCTATCCGCGCTACTAATCTTTTCGTTGGAAGTGGTCTCACCATCCCGCTGCTCGCCAGAAGCAAGTGCGCGATTGTCTTTTTCAGTCTTCTTGTCATTATTTTCCAGAACATTCTTGAACACTATTTGACCGTCTTTATTTAATTCTGAGTTCTGCCTGTCCACAAGCACCTGTCGGAGCTTATCGCGTATAGTTGCACGAGTTTTTTCAATTTGCTCCGCTGACATTTTCTTCGTGTCAGACGGAGCATTCTTCGCAGATTTGGACTTCTGCTGCGATATTCCAGCAACTTTGGAACTTGTAGTTGTCTTTAATTTAGGCATGTTAAAAGGTTTGTTTTGTAATTGCAAAAAGAGTTTCGGTGGTCGTTTTTATCGTTGCTCAGAAATTTGTGGGGAACCCCATCCTAATCCGGAAGTGGTAAAGGCCATGCAGCAGTGCAAATCATATGCATACGGCTGAACAAGCATGGTCACGGGGCCGCTTGACATAAGCAATTTTTTTTATTTTTTTAAAAAAAATTATTTTCACAAACTCCCCTAACCCAGAGGTTCCTTAGTTATCCTTTCCTTTCCTGAAATATCGACCAGTGCTGTTTTTCATCCCAGGGTCGGTCTATCACTAAAAAAATGCCTCGAAAAGCTCCACCACGAAGCATCAAGCGAATAGCTAAATCAACCCCACCTCAACCTTTTATTCCGAAGCCGGTATCGCCTGTGGCAGCCGAGGCTATAAATGCGGCAAAAGAAGCCAAAGCGACATCAAACATAATTGATAATAAGAAGTCTTTCTCGGAAAGAGTATATGAAAAAGTGCAACAAGCCATCGCCCAAGATAAGCCACATTTCCCAGTGGGAGGTAAAGAAGTATACTTCCCACATGCAAAGGTTGTTCTTCTTCGACCCAGTGCAAAACATACGCCATACCAAGCGAAATTTCAAGTTCCTAAATATTTTAACAAGTTAGATCTCAGAGATTATCTCTACAATGTGTACGGACTGAGAGCGTTGAGTGTGACTACCCAACTTTTATGGTCTAGATGGACGAGAGATAGTCCTTTAAAGCCCCGTTATAGAACCACTCAAACTAAAAAAATGACTATTGAAATGGCAGACCCATTTATTTGGCCTAAACCTGTGACATCATTAGAAAAAGATGAAATGTACAATATGTCATTAGACAGAGAGCTTCGAAAATACGGTGAAGATGCATTTAGGGTTGGAGCTGACCGGCTTAAGCCACCAAGAGCATTTGGTGGGATTGTTGGACCATATGTTCCAGCCGCAAGTCCGTATTTACCCAAGAAGATCACTCGACAGATGTTAAATAAGAAGAAGGAGGCGGAAGTACAAGTTGAGCGACAAAAGGATATTGACATGGTGAAGAAACATTTGGGATTCATGTAGGACCCAATCTGTATATGTATATAGTTGTTCTTAGAATTTTTTTTCTCATGCACTTTTTTTGAACTTTTATTTTATCTAGCAGGATCTACCTTTTTTGCCTCGCCAAGTTTTGGACTCCACCTCGACCTTTAACTCTGGTCTCGGGTTTGTTCGCAATTGGATGTGAAGCATTTGATGACGTTTCATCGGAAGACGACATATGAATATCATAGCCCAGTAGCGAGCGTTTCGGTAAAAGAGGCTGGTCGATCCTTGCACGTCGCTCTTCTTCGTTAATCACCTGGTCTCTCAAACTTTTAGCTGCTTCATTGTATCGAGCCAAGAGATCTTCGTGAGCCTGGTGAAGCCGATCGTATTTGGCTTGAGTCATCTCTTTATATTGTTGCATCATTTCATCTACGTTCTTTGTTCCCTTTAACTCCGATTGCTCTGCATATTCCTTCACCCGACTTTTAAGTTCCGCAATCTTCGCAGAATATGCAGCGTAAAGATCAGCCTTTTCCTTTTCAACAGTTTTAATATCCATTTGCAGAGAAAGGATTTGTTGCTCGAGCTGAATTACTTTTTGCTCATTCTCAGCAGTACTGCCTGATGTTTCGTTTTGTGCTTCTTCCTTTCGCGGCTGTTCTATATCTTTTGTTTGAGCTGCAAGCCTTGCGTTTAAATCTTCCAACTCCAGTTCCAAACGGCTGATTTTCGTCTCCTTCTCCAAGGCCGATGCCATCAATCCTTTCTTCTCATTCGCTAAATCCTCAATATGCCGCTTAAGTTCATCAATCTCCTGCTTGCTCGCAGTGATTTGTGCACGGAAATCTTTATTTTTTGCCACAAGCATTCCTTCATAGGCTCGGCGCTCACTCTTGTATGTTCTAAAGCTGTTTTGGAATTTCCGCTGCTCCAATTCTGGACCTTCCAGTTTAGCCTTGAGAATTCTGTTTTGCGTAATAAGTTCATCAACTTTAGCGTGTGCAACGGCTGTCTCTGATAATTGTTCCTTAAGTTTTTTAAACCGGTATTGACTGTGCTGCTCAATGAACGACACAAAATCTAGTTCATTCTTAAGCAACATCAGCTCGCGTTGATAAAACGATATGGTTGTATACAGTTGCTCAATTTCAGAGCTATTGTTCATGAGTGATGTGCCAACATTGCCGGTCACCGCACCGCCGGCTGACCCGGCGCTGTGGACAGGTTCCAATCGCGGGCTCATGGTAGCATACGCATTCAATGAGGTCACACTAGCTGTCATTGACTGGTTACCTAGGACAGGGCTTCGTGTAACCAAATCATTTGCACTGGCATTCGTACTGCCAATTTCACTTAGTGCTGTGGGCTGCTGTTGCAAGAACGCGGATGATCGCTGCCGCGATCTTCGGCGCGAAAGTCCGGGAGCAAAAGTGCTAATTCCGCCACTGGCACCGCTAACAGCAGGAGCACCTTCATCAAGGCTCAAATCATCGGGATCATGTTCCTTATCACGTTTGCTGTACAGTTGTTCGTGATCATTCAGCAATGCGTCAAGACTGAGCATTCCAGGAGACAACTGGCCAGTCGGCGTAGGAGCCAAGTCAGCTCGTTTTACTGAACGAAACCCGAAGTCATCCGGCAATCCCTCGGAATGGGCAAGTATCATTCCAGGAGAGTCTTGATATGATTCCAACTCTTCAAAAGGCTGGCGGAAATCAATTTTATCGTTCTGCCCAGCGGAAGCATACGAATAATTGTAAAGACTCAAGCATTTGGTTGCAATATCTGTAGGCGACCCCATATGCCGCCATCGAGTATTGTCAGTCAGCTCATCATTGGAAGATAATGATAAAAGCTCAGAGTTTAAAGTGTATTGACTCATCAGTTCCTTAGACTGAGATTGGATGAAACTCTTATCCCAGAAGTCAGGATGACCCTTATATCCTGCCTCTTGAAGGTATTCGGATGGACGACGTAGAAATGCCAAAGTATTTGAGGGAAACAGCCCATAGAGAAAAGTAAATAATGGAGAGAGAAGAGGCGAACGTTGATCCTGAATTTTGTACAAATGGCCTAAGGTCCGCCAAGAAGGAGACGAGGATGAAGGAACAGCCGACTCTATTCCGGTCAAGGAGGTGGAGGATGCACTCTTGATAGGAGTAAATTGTGCCAAAGTCGGAGGCGGAGATGTAGGAGATGTAACGGTCGAGACGTCTGCTGAACTATTCGCTGATGATTCTTCTGTAGCGGCTTTCTCAGCCGAGTCACTTGTACCACTGTTGTCGTACTGATCTTCATCGTTAATATATTGCCAGCTGGCTAGTCGCCCATAGATTGCATATAATTTCGGTAGCTGAGGAACCAAAGTATCACATATGTGAGGCAATATCATGGCCAGCACAGTAGCAGCAATGCTTAGACCCGTAGATGATATATCTCGCTGTAAGCAAATGTACAAGTTTTCCAACAAACTGGTGTTTTGAATCTGGAATAAGTGAGGAGGCTGTAACGCCACGTAGGCTGACAAGAGAGTCAATGCTCCAATGCGATCTACACTGGTAATAAATTTTTCATTTAATAAATTGAAAAACTCCCGTGGCCGTTTAGACCCGTATTGCAGTAATAGAACTTTCGCATTTGCCTTGGCGAACCGGTGGCGTTCCTCCGATTTAGCTGAATTCTTGTTTTTGGGACCAGATTCAGCGTCAATGGACGACGACGATGGTAATGGTGCTGTGGTTGCGGTTTTTACCGTGGCCGATGACGAAGACTGCGCATCGGAGGTTGGAGTCTCGTTGAGCTTGGCCTGCTCACTTTTCCTGCTGCCAGGTTCCCTCTCCAGAATTGTGTTACCTAAATGTATGTCGAGAATCGATGTAGCCACAGAATGGGAGCTTTCCCTGTACATATTTTCGATCTTGTTATCTCCGCCGGATGCACTATTGTCAGAATCAGTGCCACACAACAAGAGCTGCAATAAAAACTCTCGAGTGGACTTCACTAAAGAGTTCTTATATCCGGCTGAATCAATGGCAGGTTTAGAATACAACTCGAACCATCCTCGGATCTCCTTTATATTGATCAGACATGGACATAGCTGGCTTAAAGCCGAAATAAATAAAACGTTCCTCTCCGAATGAGTCTCCAAGCTTCGACTCCTATATAGCCGCCATAGCTCGTCATTTAACCGTTTGCTTTCATAAGTATCAATTGGCGTGTGATGCTCAACGTATGTCTTGATTGTATCTTCAACGTCAGTGGTCAATTGTTTCGGAGGAGGATCAACAGTTAGCAGACCGTCTAATGCCTTTGACAACGACTTGAGAGACCTATTGGTTAGAACGCTCAAATAAGCCTAATATACAGCGGAAATGACTTACCCGACCATAAAATCTGAATTGAATGCTTAAGATATTATCAAACAGCTATCTATCTTCGCAATAGCTGGTGTTTGAATGGTTTGGCGGATCAATCTTTTATCTTTTATCTGATTGTAATAGTTAACGTTTACTACTTAGGGTAACAGTAAGTTTCTTGTGGAAGATAACATATAGTGATGGCTCATTATGGCTCACCTTCCGATTCCCGGTAATTGGTGGTGGCTTGAATAACGTAACGAGTTTTATAAGCTATAATTTTAGGTAATGTCAAGTATACGGGGACCTCATGAGTTACATCAGACTTGATGCATGCATTAGATTTCGGCAGTGACATGTAGAGAAAGGATCGTCGAGTGGCCCATTGCATGCGCTGTGATGAGCTTATAGCTCAGTATTGGTAGATTCCTCTGCTTTTGTGCACAGAAAAACATGCCTGCATTCGTCGAGAAGTTCCAGCGATAGCCATGAAATGTGCAGCTATGCCTGAACAGAGAGCGAAGATGATTCGGTCTGATGTTTAGACGCAGTTAGAAACAAAATACCAGCCAGTAACGGGGAAATAATTGGACCCATGAGAATTATTCATATTCTGCCAAAAGAATCAAAGGAATATTAACCGTCCGTGAGAAACTGATTTGACCGGCAAGCATAATCACGGGCCTCGAATACAGGCATTTGTTGGCAAACCTTTTGTTGGGTGATATCTAAAACGATCTGAAAACGAATCTAGGGATGAAAACAAGTTTTCAGGATAGAAAAAACAAAAACAATAATTGTCGAAAACGCGGGCTCAACCACGAAGAACAGGACAGGAGACGAAATGACGTTACTAACGACAACTGCGTTGTTTATTCATTTATTGAATACAAATGGGGCGCCTATCATGGGTCTACCGTATTGAAGTCATGTCTCCATAACCAAGGTTCTTGCAAGCAGATCAATTGAGAGATGCGCTATTGTTTAAAGTTGCCGTGTTTTGCGGGGTGCATGATATGCAAGTTTGTCGACAACCAGAGGGCAACATTACTTTTTCTTCAGCATTGCTGATTACCGCTATTAAACAAAAAAAAAAAAAAAAAAAGGAAGTATTTTGCAAAAGATAAATTATTTCTAGGTGCCGTATTGTCTGTGAAATATCCCCCTTGTCCGTGATAGATTGTGAGAAAGCAGAACTTGGCGATAATTAAACCCTCCAGATAATGCAACGCGCGCGCACAATATAAAAAATAACATAACAACGATCATAAACACAATAGTAATAAAAACGTCCTCTATAACACTAGATTACAGACAAATTGAAATAAGTAGTTTAGATTGCGAGTATTATCCGATTCCATGCAAGCAATTTAATGTTTCCGGTTTTTCTCGTCTTTACTAGGCAATCCTTTGTAGATCCATTGTTTCAACCCAAAAAGTGCCGGATAGCGAATCTTCGAATGTTGAAACATGCCACTGAGCTGCCAGATGTTTTGGGTTTCATGGGCTTGCTTCCATGCACTGCGACGCTTTTCCTCCTCGGCTGCCACATCGACTACGTCACCGTTATCTGTACTCTTACTATCGGCCCCGATATCGTGTACGAACTCCCACTGCGGGATGATTACTGGATACACAGAGTACGCGTCCAACAGTCCATCCCCTATCATGTACGCCACCAAGTTATCCACTGGAGCGCCCATATCGATGCTGTGTCTTAAGAGTAATTTCATAGCGGCTTTCCTGGTGATTGCATATGCTCCGAGGCAAGCGGGATCATGGTGCCATCGAACTATTCTCTGGTCTTCCGTGAACTTGACACCGAAATACTCACTTGGCGGTGGCGGTGGATTGGCACTATAGGGATCAAAGTACATTGTGCTCTCATTTAAATGGTTATCATTCTCAAAACATGCCCCAAAATTTATGATATCCCAATGCTCATGAAGATATGGGTCGTTAACAGTAGGCTTCTCATTTGAGATGACTTCGCGCTTTTTAAGGAGATCATATAGCCCATTAGAAAAATATCCCATGATTTCTCGAATGTTGACATCCCACACAGCGTCTGCTTCGAGGATTAATGCAGTTTCCCAATCCTCTTCTAAAACCTTGCGCCATGCGTCCATGTGTCCTCTAAAACATGATTTTACACTTTGTTTCATCGGTGTACCTAGTGAAGAAGGAGGGAGGCCCTTTTCATTCAATTTATCTGCGGTAATGGGTCGAACAACCTGGGCGCTGAGTCCTGATACTTTTGTCTGCAGCAAAATAGCATCATCTAAGTCATAGCGATAGGGCAGATTAATGTAAATGATATTATTAAATCCTAGAGTTGAGTTGATGGGAAGAATTGACCGATTCTTGCGTCCATCATTGGTGTTTTTTGCACCAGCATCGTAAGAAATATAGACGCTAGAGGATGTCGCAATGACATATATTAGAATTGATATTATTGTCGCCAAAAAGATAAATTTTTTTGACAAAATGGCCTGGCTAAGCATTTCTAATAGGATACGGATACTGTAAAACTCAATAGGCGCTTTGTCTCTTATATAACAATTCAGAATGATCCTCTGTACGTGTCTCAAAGGATCCTAAATCAGCTATACTAGGCAGTTCCTTGTGCAGCCCTGGATTCTCGAATTGTAGAATGATAGTCCAGCCACCAGAACCTTGAGCAATCTATCTGTCAGCATAAAGCAAGGTACATAACATGCTTAAAAATAACAAAAATAATATCCATTAAGCCTCATTTATCATTAATGTGCTCTTGCTCGGCATCCTTTCAATTCGCTGATCATCGTTGTTGCGGATTCCTAGGCTGAATGTGCTAGTTCAGCTTGACGTAATCTAAAATTATTTATTTATTTAGAAGTCTGAGTTTGGCAATTAATTTTCCAATGCGCCCTGCGGCCATACCCTTGTTTATTTATTGTTTTTCTTTCTTCTTTTATTCTTTTTTTTTAAAAAAAAATGATCAAAACTATATTTTGAGTTCCCCCTTTAGTCTCCCTAACATGGGCCCCTGCTTTACGCGGGAAAAAACAGTCACACCTGTTTTGAGTGGTCTCCCCATACCCACTCGCTGCGTCAAGCCCTTTTGAAAAATCCATTTGGTAATCCAATCACCAAGACACAGGTTACACGATGGCAAGAGGACCGAAGAAGCATTTGAAGCGCTTGGCGGCTCCGTCGCACTGGATGTTGGACAAGTTGTCCGGCACTTACGCCCCCAGACCTTCGTCTGGTCCTCACAAGTTGCGGGAATCGCTTCCTTTGATTGTGTTTCTCAGAAACAGACTCAAGTATGCCCTTAACGGACGTGAGGTTACCGCTATTGTTATGCAAAGATTAGTCAAGGTTGACGGAAAGGTCAGAACCGACTCTACTTTCCCTGCTGGCTTTATGGATGTCATTTCTCTTGAAAAGACTGGTGAACACTTCCGTCTTCTCTATGATGTTAAGGGACGATTTGCTATCCACCGTATCACCGATGAAGAGGCTCAATACAAGTTGGGCAAAGTTAAGAGAGTTCAACTTGGAAAGAAGGGAATTCCTTACCTTGTCACGCACGACGGTCGCACCATTAGATATCCTGACCCTGATATCAAGGTCAATGACACCGTCAAGATTGACATTGCATCTGGCAAGATCCAATCTTTCGTCAAGTTTGAGGTTGGTAACCTTGTAATGGTTACTGGTGGTCGTAACTTGGGAAGAGTTGGTGTTATCACCCATAGAGAAGTCCACGAGGGAGGTTTCGATATTGTCCATATCAAGGATGCTAGACAAAACAGTTTCGTCACTCGTTTGTCTAACGTTTTCGTTGTTGGACAAGGTAACAAGCCTTTGGTTAGCTTGCCCAAAGGAAAGGGTATCAAACTTGATATTGCAGAGGAGAGAGATCTCCGCCGGGCTCAGGCCACCGCCTAAAACAAATCTTATGAGAAATATGTAGGGTACAAGATAAGTTGTGCTTAATGATAAATTGGTTAGTAGGTTAGCCTTTCTTGTCTATTTTCCATCATCAATCGAAATTAATAAATTTATCGTAACAAAAATAAATAACAAAAAACAAAGCGCCGACATGTGCGACTAAGACTAGTCATTGCTTGATTCTTGCGACACAAAATATTGCTGTAACAGGTCAACTATGTTTGCGCCGCCGTATACTCGCATTGCAGGGATCAAGTCCTCGCGTCTCAGCACCTTTAAAACCTCAACGATATATGGCCTCATAAAGTCATAAAAAATCACGTCCACATACTCGGCCGCCTTATCGACGTTGTCCTCCGATTGTACTACATTAGGAAGCGGATATTTCGCCCATCTTTCATGAGGTGTATCGTCGCCGTCATGACCCAGGTCATCGTAGGTCACATATCCGCCAGTACGAGATGGGGCTGATAGTGAAATGTAATCCTTTGGTTCGAGTCGCTCAATTGGCTTAAATTGCTGCACAAATTGTCCTTCTTCATTGTATTGATCGGCCGGTCTACGTCTTTGCTGGGGTATGTTTAGCTGGCTCATCTCAAGCTCAGTTTCGCCCTCAACGCTGGCTATAATGGATCCACCACGGTTCAGTAATGGAAGAATTTTTTTGGCATCCGAAATCTCCATCTGCGGGATGTACAACCATTCATTCTTGAACGGGGAAACGATATAGCCAGTGTCACGCGTAAAGTTTCCGGCATACAGATCATATCGAATAGAGCCAGTGTTAATTAGAATAAATCGCGCACGCCCGTTTCTTCCTTCATCATTTCCAACAAGTAGCGGAAGCGCATGATCGGCCAGTAAAGAGTATATGCTCTCAGGACCAGGATACTTCACGCGGTCCATATAGTATGATTGAGGAACCGTTGTCAGAGTTTGGGTCAAGTTCAGAGCTTTTCGGTACGATTCGATTGTTTCTGTAAGGGAAATTCCTTTTTCTGTATCAAAACAATGCAGTCTCTCTGCAGGCGGCGCCGAATACCCGTCATTTTGCCGGTTGCCGTTCCTATCTTTACAAGAATACAGCACTGTCTGTGAGTGAGCCGCAAGAGAATCGGCATTGAAGTCAATATACGTCCGCGAAAACCTCGGCCGCGTTGCTTTAACATCGTCAATGCTCGCCCAGCCAATTGTCTCAAGGAAGCGTCCACTTTCTAAAGCAACGGCTTTTTCGTCGTAGATCCTGAAATCTCGCACGTGCGTATGTCCTCCTAAACCCTGGATAGGCACATCAGGTAACACCGCGCGGATGGCTTTCACAACCTTGTCAAACTCATCAAAGTACCGCACCGGAACGTGGCCCGCCATGAGGATCAAGTCGATATCTGGGATACGTAGGGACTCTTGAAACCATTTATCCTTGACTACATCTTGAATTTTGCGCACGCGACTGTTCCAATCGCTGCGATCAAAATTGAACAAAAAACCGAATGCCAAGATTTTAAGGCCCTGATTCTTTGTAGTGATCACCCTGTACCTATTACCCAATGGCATCCACTGGCCATTGTACAAAATATCGACATTGGACGCTAGATACTTCTCTCCGTAGAATGCGCCCACCCTTTCATATTCCAGGTTAGTCACTTCATACTTATACAATTCATGATTACCGGTCAAAGCAACATCCACGTCTACTTCTGTAAAGATCTCGCTAATTATTTGGCCATTCGGATCCGTACCATCGCTTAGTCCGTTGCCATCGTATTTGTCACCAGTGTCGACTACCACCACGTCTATATTCTGTTCATCGGCCAGCCGGCGCATATGACTCACAAATGATGCATAGTCGCCCCATGTGGCCGAGAACTGACCATCTTCCTGGGCCATTCCATGACCACCTAACCATCCGTGAGTATCTGTTGAATGGATGAAGTTAATCTGTCCCCACGTAATATTACGCGGGTAAGTACTCTCCTCCACGTTGTAACTGTGGGCATTATCGTCATTACTTATTATACCTCGCTCTGCAGCTAATATGCTCTGCAGCCACAAGTATGCGTGGATTGGCAGACTGGCCAACCCCCACATGATGGATGATTATGAACTCGATTCGAGTACCGAGTACTGGATAAGCTCGCGGGCAAGGGCATCTCCATCCCTGTGACCAAATATTAGGGTGTCGCCTCGTTACCTTAGCAGTTAAAGGAAGGAGAGTCCGTTCGGCTCATTATGTGGCTGATTAGGTCATCTTGTGCTCTCTTTTATTTTAAATGAAAGCGAGAGAACATGTGATATCATTGCAAATGTTTGTACTGCATTTCAGTGTCGTAGCGCCCGACTGTAGCACGCAGATTTTTCTTCATCATCTATTTAACAGAGTACTTTTATTGGATCTTTCTACATGCAATTTGCTTGCCAGACTTGTCCTCAGTCCGTACCTTTAACATGTATGGCAGGATCTATGCCAAACATTCCTCGATCTTCCGTCTGTATTTTCCCATTTCCCTTTACAGTTATGACCTTGCTCCCAAGTCATCCCTTAAAGAGTCCCCTTATTTTTTAACCTATGAGCTTGTAGACAATTTCACTTGCACGCTTCAGGTCAGCCCAAACCGACTAATAAAATAATGACCACCGAGGGAACCAGATATCCGACTTTGAGCGGAGCAAGATCATTTCCAGATTTTACTCCTCGAGATACTATTGCAGTTTCGACCAAGGCAGCAATTGTTTCCACATTTTTCGGTCTTAACGTAGCCCTTATCAAAGGAAGTCTTGGTCCTTATAGATCTGCGTTTGGTGGCTTAAGATCAAATGCTCGCAACATTTGGGTATTTGGTGCAGTTGGTACTGCCTACACTTTTATTGAAGCTATCACAGCTAATCTTAGGAGGAAAGAGTCTCCATTTAATGGTTTCATGGGTGGAGCGGCTGCCGGTGGAATCTTAGGTTCGTTGTTTGGCACTGTTCCCAAAGTCTTCGGTGGTGCTTTAGCTATTGGAGGTTTGTGTGCTGTAGCCGAGTGGACTGGAGCCTTTGGAGGACTTGGCCGAGATAATGCTCTTACAGGAGGAGTTAGTGAACAAGTTCAAATAGAACCTGGTCAAAAACAAGGATTCTTCGAAGTGGTCCATAGACGCCCATTGTCTCAGACTTTAGAGCAATTAGGAGATTTAGCAAAGCCATTGAAATAATCAGGCTTTACGAAGCTTTGATCTGCATGGATTCCAGAAAAAAATTGTCGTCATTGTTCTGATTACGATTGCAACTTATAACAATTCATACATAGTAAACATAAATATAACTGTGATTTATTTACCTAACTCTGAACTTAACACTTCCTTTTAATTTATTTATTTATTTAGTTGTTTATTTATTTAATTATTTAATATGGATTCCTCTTTCTCGAACCCCCCGCCCTGTTTGAGACGGAAGCTCCATAGGAATTTTAGGCTAACAGCCATCTTGACTTCGATCCTCAACTTTAACTTCCCCACGTATGACTACTAGGTATGTTGATCAGAAGAATAATTGGAATGCCAATCTAACAAGATATCGCGTAGAATACGCATTAAAGACACATCGTCGCGACGAATTCATCGAATGGATAAAATCCCTTCTTGGGGTACCATTCGTTCTGCATGCGGCATCATTCAATAGTCTTAAAAGCGGAGATGACGCCAAATCATCCACTCAATCTCGCAGACGATATGCGGAAATTTTTTACGACATTGAGAAACTTATTGACGAACAGATCCTATTACAAGCTAAAAACATCCATGATCAAGGCCGCCTCAAATTGCTGCTGCCATCTGTAGGATGGTTTTTCACTAACCTGCCGTTGGAGCGAGCCTTTTATGTCCAAGATGATAAACGATCGATCTCTAAACGCAGGTTAGTTAGTCCCAGCTTTAATGATGTCAGACTTATTCTTAATACTGCACAGACCATGGCTCTCAGTAATGCGAGTCCTGACAAGATTGTCAGACTCGTCACATTCGATGGTGATGTCACACTCTATCCTGATGGATCAAGTTTGGAGCGTGACAGTCCCGTGATCCCTCAGATCATTGAACTGCTTAAACGCGATATTTATGTGGGTATTGTGACCGCTGCAGGGTACTCGGAGAAATCCGGCGAAATGTACGCCCAGCGATTGCGCGGACTCATTGACGCTGTCCTTGAATCGAAAGATCTATCCGAAGCTCAGAAAACCAATATCCGTGTCATGGGTGGCGAGTCGAATTATTTGTTCCGACTTCATGGTGAGACCGGTCAATTGCAATGGATAGAACCTGAAGAGTGGCAGTTGCCCGAAGTAGCTGAATGGACGGAATCTGATGTTAACGAATTGCTAGATCTTGCGGAATCTATTCTCATGTCGCTTGCTGTTCGCATGTCACTTCCTGCTAAGATCATCAGAAAGAAGCGCGGAGTGGGTCTTGTTCCCCTTCCTGCCAAATCCATGTGTCGCGAGGAATTAGAAGAGGTAGTTTTGAATGCTCAGCGCGGGCTTGACGTGTCTAATATCGCCAAGAAAGTTAACTTTTGTGCTTTCAATGGAGGCAGTGATGTCTGGGTCGATATTGGTGACAAAAGATACGGCGTGCTTTCACTCCAGCGCCATTTGGGCGGCATCCCCCCTTCACAGACCTTGCACGTAGGTGATCAATTTGCGTCCATCGGCGCAAATGACTTCAAAGCTCGTTTAGCTGCTTGCACTGTGTGGGTCGCTTCACCTTCGGAGACGGTGGATATTCTCCATGAGTTCGTTCAATATATGGACGAAAATAAGTGATATATACGTCACAATATTTATTACTTTCTTACTGCTCTTACATAATTGAATCAATGCATTATAAATCAAATTCCTCAAGTAGTCGCTCCTCGTCGTCGAAATTAATGTCTTCTCCGATCAATGCATCAATCTCATTATCATCTGGCACGCCGTTATTAGGGTCGCTCTTTTCAGAGGCATCTTGTTCGATGACGGGCACCTGAACATCGTCGTCATTGTCACTTGCAAACATTGCATTTAGCCGTCGCTGGCTCCTGTCGCTGTTGTTGGCCTCCTTGTTTACTCTCTGGGCACCAAAGCCATTGTCCTCCTCATCTTCATTGTCGCTGACGAACAAACTATTGTTTGATCTCGTCCTGTTGCTGTTATTGTTATCATTGTTGCTGGTCTGAGTTGGGCGCCCGTCGGCCAAAATGACATCCTCGTCGTCGTAATCGCTCATAAATAAGCTTTCCGTCCTGGATCCTGGGCGAGTGCGTCTTCGTTCCGAATCACTTGAGTCGTGCCTGTTAGTATTGTTAACATCTGTAATTATTTCCTCATCTATGTCAATCGGTGTCATTTCTGTCCCGACGGAATGCTCCCTGTCCATCCTTCCAACGTTATCATTCGCACTATCTGGTCTGATTGGACCGTCCCGTTCTTCGCGCGTCTCCATAAGCCAAGACGCCCGTTTGCTACTGATGGATCTCGTACTTCCCAACTTTTGTAAAGTATGAAGAATTTGTTCGAAATTCGCCTTGGGAAACAGTCTATAACTCCACACTTTATACGTATGCAGTAAATTTCTCATGTCGTCTCGTTCATACCCGCGTCCTTTAAATCGCATCTTAGGAACAATCTGCTGCCGCAGATATGGAATCCCTTTGCCCGATAAGAGTAGATCTTCATCAAGCTTCGCAATCGGCCTTCGTTTCCGAACCTTAACGGTAGTATCCAAGCCAAGATCATCTATCTCCAATGAAGATGGCAGTCGGTCGTCAGTCATTGTGAAATCAAAGATAATTAGTGCCAATAATGAGTTGTAACCTTAATGCGCGTAAAATCGCGACAATTCATGAGATCCTCTTTCCTATTTAGGAAATACCTCAAGGCTACGGAACTCATAAACAAACAAAGACACACTCTGCTGCGGACTGCGACAGGAAAAAAAAAATTCACAAACCGGGACAAGTATATCAAGCCACCTATACAAAGAAATGGCCATTCTATTAACCCGCGAGAAATTTGAAGGTGCATGTTTTTACCCTTTGCAATGCACCCAAGATCCAGACAATGCTCGAGGCCATGAATTGGCTAATAAATTCGTTGGTTGCATGGACAGTGCCACGGCCTTCGGTCGCACGCAAAAAGGTCTCCAAGTAAAGCTGCCACATCTAATTCACAGGGGGCAGGACATCGATCCGTTTAGAATGCCAAATCAGTGGGAGTTAGATACAGTGAAGACCAATCAACAACTTTATACTAAGGATTTATTCTCTATGGTATGAGTCGACACCTCTGAGAAAATACTACGGCAATCAAGAATCTGCCTTCGACCTCAAGTCTCATCTGCTCTATGACCGCCATGTTGATGCCAATAGAACCGCAGTGGTCACTATGCCCTTGCTCCTGTGATCATTACAAGCCCAGCCCAGAGCTCGGAATGACAATTTCTATGGATTTTCCTTTGCCCTCAAAAGGCCCTGTTACCTGACTTGCAAAAGGTCGGTTTACGACTCGCTTCTAGCCAGTTGTGGTCATGTTGCCATATAATCATATATTCTCGGCCTCTTCAAGCCCAAGTAAAAACATCACGGTCCCGCGATACGGATGAACTACGAGCAAATATGCTCGCATAGTTCGGGAAGGCTCGCAGTCAACAGGCAATGCTCTCTGGAATGTTTCAAACCGGCGGGTTTTTTTTTATATATGTCATCTATTCACCTTATGGTAGTTATATATAATCACTTATAATATAAAAATATCACATAATACGCAGTTTGTTCAACATCAGTTGGATATCACTTTCAAAACGGCGGGCTTTTTCGAAAATTTAATCACGTGACCCCGAAGAAAATATCACGTGAAATGGGAGGTTAGGGTTATAAGATGAAAAGTTTTAATTTTCTGTATTTTTAGAAATCACATCGGAAGCGTCAGTGGTTTAGCGGTAAAATTCGTCGTTGCCATCGACGAGCCCCCGGTTCGACTCCGGGCTGACGCAGAGCATTACTTTTTGCCTTAAAGAGGGCCTTTTTTTTGCAAGTTATTTGATCATATTCATTTTGTGCATGAAGACATGATGGTTATACCGGCCAATGAGAGATACAACGAGCTGAAACAAAACAACGAGAAGTTGCTCGTTGTTAACGCACTTAGCCTTGTATATGGATTAATGCGCGTCTATAACGGATGGTTGTGTCCCACATTTCCTTCATGTCTTGGTTCTTATTTACTTGCAGCTGTATTGAACTTGCCTGGGTAGGTTAGTAAGACAAGTGCATATGCATGTCTTTCCTCGGATAGGTTAGGTACATCGACCTGCATGCACACGTGCATGTGACCGCATAACGAGATTAATAGCGATCAACATGTGCCGGATAGATATACAATTGTTGGGGATTATTTTCGGCGATATGCTGCGGTATTAAACCTTTCGCAAATATTTAAATGTGACCAAACAATTTATCAGTACACACGCAGTCGTCACCAGACCAAAATCGCAGTATAAATAGAAATCTTTGTATTTCAATAGGGCACTATGGCATGAGTACTTTACAGAACACTTCAAACGAAGCATTGCCCGATCCAGACACTGAGAACAAGCATATATCAAATCATTGTTACAACACACTTGAAGACTCCAGTCACTACCCACCCACAGTGTACCAATTGGCCACCGCCCTTAGCCGTACGCTTACCCTTACCCTTACGTAAAGTCTCATTATTATTACCCGCCCCAGCTGATAAAGCACTAGTTCCGCACTTTGATTGTCTGAGTTAGTCAGCGCAGGCACTGCTTTACTGTTTTACGCATTAGAATATCAATTCTTGCACTGTACTTCTGGCCAATGTGTATGACCCATTAGCTTGTCGTAAAGGTTGCTTTTTCTGTATTCGAAGCTATTTTACCTGTGCTCTGACGACGTCCCGTTTTGCTAAATCTTCACGGAAATCATTGAACATCATTAAGACAAGGAGAAGAAAAACCAAAAGAAGACGATAAGCAGTTCAACAGCATCACTCGTCATTTAGATCTTATAATTACGGAGTAACTGCAACTGTAACCAATTCGATTATAGTTGCAAGTGGATCGTCTTCATTTCTCGGTTCACCAGGACTAGACTTGTAGATCTACTTTCATCTTCGACTTTCATCTTCAACAATTAGAAACAAGCCTTAGAGCGAAACTGATACAATATGTTTGATTTATTCTTCCACGCATTGACCTCACTGACGTCTTTTGTGTTCCCAATTATTGCATCATATAAGGCCCTAGAACACAACGATATCACTTTAATTCGACCATGGCTAATATATTGGGTTATTGTGGCCATCCAGGTCACAATTGAGTCCTACTTCTCAGTATTCCTACGGATTTTGCCATTTTACCAATTCTCAAAGTTTCTTTTGACCTTGTGGCTGGTGCTACCGCAATTTCAAGGTGCGACCAATTTATATCTCAACTACGTTGCCCCCTTTCTACGTCATCATGAACAGGAAATTGACCATTTATTGGCTACTGGATGCGACACCTGCAAGTCAATGGGTCTTAAATACTCCACCCAATTTATTGCTTTTGTAAAAGAAGCCGTCTACTCGCTAATGTTCGGGCCGCGGCCTGCAGATTCTAAAGCGGCAGGCGAGAGCACTCCTGGTGCCACCACAAGTGCTCGACTGACGCTGGACTCGACGCATCCTTCTGGGGCCACTTCAAGTGCTTCTTATGTAGACATGCTCATGTCTAAGTTCCGGATCCCGGAATCCGCATATAATTTCCGGTCATCCCAAACGTACGCATATTCTGTGGGATCCTTGTTCAGTACTTTCAACGTGCAGTCTGGTGCTGACCTTCTATCTAACATTTTTACGCTTCCCTCTGGATTATCGAAATCGGGTCGCTTATCTTACATTGATCAACAGAGAGCTAAACTGGTGAGTGCTCTAACTCAGCTGGATGAAAAGCGTGCAATGGTCGAAGAGGAAGAAGATAAAGAAAAGGAAAAAGAGCAAGGGATCCGGAACAATGAGAAAGAGTACGTTAAAGATAATGAAAAATCTTTGCCGGCCGAGTCCGTGCTTCCAGGTCTGCTGCCTTCTGTGCCTTCGACGACTAAACCATTTGTGAGATCAGAGAAATCTAGTTCTTCCCTTTTGTCCAACACGACTGACGTTGCGCCGCCGAGCGTCAATGGCGAATCGGAATCGGAATTCGATGTGGTTCTTGAAGACGAAGCGCCTGGTCAGCATTTGGCTACCGCAAAAGATGCTGATGCACAGGAGTCCATTCAGGAAGGAAAGAAGGAACAGCCTTCTGGCTGGTTCAGTGGCTGGCGTTCTTAAGTCTTTTTGTTTGTCTATTTATTGAATGTTTTATTTATTCTTTATTTGTTTCCTTTATTTGTTTTGTAATTGTGTATTTACATTTGATTAATCTATTTGTAAGGATACTCCCAGTCCCGATCCTTGCGTTTCCACACCATTCTTCGCTTCTTCTCGAAATACTTTTGCTCACAATATTTAGCTTTAAATTGTCGGATGAACAATGGATCCCATAATTCTGAAGCAATTCCAAGATCCTTACAACATCTCATCATCGCATTACTTTTACATCCCTCCATTGCCGTTGTAATTCCATTAGGATCGAAATAATCTTGTTCTCCTCTGGCAATACCAATTAATCTTCCGTGACATATCAGCGCATATTCTCTGCTCACCGATCTATCAGTTACAAGGGTTTTTGATCTGGGCGCTAATCCCCACCCTCCTGGGCCGAACGCCCGATTAAGTATACGGCGGTAACGGATCTCTGGTAAATATAATAATCCATCAGGAGTAATTTCAACTTCGTCAGGTTTAATCTCGGCCAGCAGAATGTCACTCACTTCTCTAGAGAACGGCTCACTGCCTAATCCTTTGAAACTACGCGTCCAATTCTCTCCATTTTCTTCTCCCTCATCTAGCGGTGTGTCATCGAACTCGCCGCTCCACTGAGACGTTGGCGAAATTCCCTTGGACGTAGCAGAGTTACCAACGGTCTTCGTGGGTTCGGCACCATCCGGTGTTTGCAAGACTGTGCTTGGTCCTACACTGCCAGACGCAGGTGGAGCGGATGCAAATGCCGATGATGTAGGCGGTGATGGCTTCGAGTTCGAGCTTGATGAACTGGAAGAAGTCGATGTCTTTTTAGGATATCCGCCAAAATATGCCCTATTGACGCATATTTGTCCAACTGCTACAAATTGTCTTGGGCGAACGCGCAATACGCGGCAAATCATCCCTGTCACTAGAACCTCCTCGTGGTGATGTCAGCCTTACGTTTTTGGCGGCGAAATTACAGAAGTCAAGCGTTGCTTATGTAATCATTGATATGAAACTTTAATTATTAAATGTGAAGCGTGCTTGACGGCAGAAAGTAAAACGAGCCAACGGTGATCAAAACGTTGGTTATGCAATAAAGCAGGCGAAAAGAACAGTCGAGAAGCCAAAGAACGACGAGTAAAAGGTAAAGCTAATTTTCACTTTCCGCCTCATCCATTCAATCTTGACACATGTTCGGATCCGGTTTCTTCCCAATTACAAGTTATCATCTCGCACTTGGGCTAATTCATGTGTATGGCACTCTCTATTAAAGAAAAAAAATAAAATAAAATAAATCCTTGGCTAGCCAGCTGGTCAACAGAAGTACTATTTTAAGTCAGTTGTTGATGGCGTGGGCATATTGTGGACCGATATATATACCATGCATGTCTTACTAGAAATGAAAAAAATGACACGGCTATATGGGATTTAGGCAAATAGAACTTTCATCCAGTTACTATCAATCTGTCCCGTTGCCCTGCCGTGGTTTACACGCTCCCATTTGCTCAATACAAATGAATAAAAAATTTCTCTCTTGTTCACTTCCGAATTCAGTTATTATGTGCTCAGAGTCTGACTTCTCATCCTTTCCTTCATTTCTCGATTGCCGCATATTTTTTGCATTACCTGCATGCGGCATTTGAGATCATGGCTGATTTCTCTTTATATGCTGAGAGTACTAAGCAAGGCTGACTTGGCACCGTCACATGAATTCTGTCTCCCCCGCGCATACCACTCGTCCCATTGTACGTACCTTAACCTCATCCCCATTGATTCCATCTTTGCGTTATTTTCCATGTATCCTCTCGCGGCTTTCCTCCTGTCTACCGTTCCTGGTTAGTTCTATTCTCATTTCTTCTTCCGCTTTTGTTTTTAGTTTAATAACGGTGCATCGCCGCTCTCGGCTGTCCTCATTGTCGCGCCAGAGGTCTTCACGTCGCCGCACAATCAGCATGAAACCACATAGAATTGTACACGTAACACCAAATGATTTGGCAATATTTATTTGCAATTGACAATGTGTTTATTCTCCTTTGATGTACCGCCTTAAATTGTAGTTCCAACAATATATTATTATTATATTCTTCCTCATAGTCATTTCCTATGAGCATCTTGGGACGTGATGCGTCTATTCGGGCTAGGGGTACACCTTTATAATTACTTTTTATAAACCTTTCCAAGCTTAGTTGTTCAAAACATCTCCTCCTTCCCCAAATAATTCATATTACCAGATCATTGAATTATTTGTAAAAAAATAACAACAACAATGGCCGTCGGGTCAGAATTGAGAAGTCGAAAATCTTCGTCGAAGAAAAATAGGTCTGCCGTATCGCCATCTCCTAGTGACAGAGATAGCACCGCCAATGCTGCTACGAGCCCCGGTTATAAACGAATTGGCCGAAAACCCTCCTTCGGTGGAATTCATCACCGGAAATGGTTTGACGAATATAATACCGCCAAGGCTATCCTGACAATATTAGCCTTCTGCACAAGATTTTACATTTTGGGTTATCCTGCCGAAGTAGTATTCGATGAAGTGCATTTCGGCAAATTCGCAAGTTATTATCTTGAACGCACTTATTTCTTTGATCTTCACCCGCCCTTTGCCAAATTGCTCATTGCCGCTGTCGGAAAACTTGTTGGCTACGATGGATCGTTCAAGTTTGATAATATTGGTGACTCGTATATATCCAATCACGTGCCTTACATTGCCTACCGAAGTCTGTCCGCTATCTTGGGTGCCATGACAATTCCTCTGATCTTCGACACTTTGCGTCATTCAGGTTATAGCGTTTGGGCCTGTGCTGTCGGTGCGTCCTTGGTACTATTTGACAACGCCCATATCTGTGAAACCCGTCTCATCTTGTTAGATGCTACTCTGGTGTGGAGCATTGCCGCTTCCATTTACTGCTATGTCAGATTCTCCCGCTGCCGTAATTATCCATTTACTTATCGCTGGTGGAAATGGCTATTGCTGACTGGTGTGTCATTGTCATGCGTGATCAGCTCTAAATATGTCGGGGTATTCACTTTTGCCATGATTGGCGCGGCGGTGCTTATTGATTTGTGGAATCTTCTTGATTACCGTGCTGGTCTCAGTCTCAAGGAAGTCACGCGTCATTTTGCAGCCCGCTTTTTTGGTCTCATCGTTGTGCCTTTATCGATCTTTCTCTTTTGGTTCTGGGTGCATTTTACTGTGCTCTCTCGGTCTGGTCCCGGCGATGCCTTCATGTCTCCTGAATTTCAAGAGACTCTCGGTGATAACATCATGGCCCGTGAAGCCAAAGATGTGAGATACTATGATATTGTGTCTATGCGTAACAAAGAGACTCAGATGTTCTTATCCTCTAATGAGAACCACTATCCACTTCGTTACGATGACGGGCGTGTGTCCTCTCAAGGCCAGATGGTTTCATGTGATGTGGGAACCATTTCCATGGATAACAATCTTTGGCAGATTCTTCCTGAGATTGATTTTCCTGAGAACCAGCGGACTGGCGTACCTGTCGTGACAGGCCAGAAGATCAGACTATTGCATCTGGGCAGTAACTCTATTTTGTTGACTCACGATGTTGCGTCGCCTTATTATCCTACCAACGAAGAATTCACTACCATTCCACGCGACGAAGCGTATGGACCTCGGTTCAATGAGACCTTGTTCGAGCTGCGTCCTTCTGCTGCAAATACTGCTCCCCAACAAATTGTTCAGACTAAGGCCACGTTATACAAAGTTTTTCATGTGGACACCAAGGTAGTCATGTGGACTCACAGTGACATTGCATTGCCTGCGGAATGGGCTGGTGGCGACCAATATGAGATCAATGGATCTAAGAATTTTGGCGAAAAGGGCAATGTATGGTACTTCGATGAGATCATAGGACTCGATGATGAACGGGCAGAATACGTACCTCGCGCCCCGAGGAAGATGAATTTCTTTAAGAAATATTTTGAGCTTCAGTTGACAATGTTTAGTCAAAACAATGCTTTGACTTCATCGCACCCGTACGCATCCGAACCATTGTCATGGCCATTCTTGGTCAAAGGCGTATCATTTTGGACAAACGACCAGACCCGCACCCAGATATACTTCTTGGGTAACTACCTCGGCTGGTGGTTCTGCGCCGCTATGATGTCGGTCTACCTCGGATTGGTTGTAGCTGACCAGTTGTGCCAGCGTCGAAATTTCTACCCCATTAATTCTATTGCCCGTAGCAAGTTGTACAACTCTATGGGATTTTTCATGATCGGCTGGATGTGCCATTATTTCCCGTTCTTTTTGATGGGAAGACAGAAATTTTTACATCATTATCTGCCGGCTCATATGATTTCCTGTCTAGTGGCTGCAGGGGTCCTTGATTTTGTAACAGGAAACTTCGATGATGACGCCGTGGTCTCGAGACAAAAGGGAGCTGCTGGTAAACGAAACTTAAAGGTGGTTTTATCCTCTGTGTTTATTCTTGTTTTAATCGTGTCATGCTATGTGCATTTGATGCCATTGACTTACGGCTGGCCCAGTTTGACACCAGAACAGATTCGTTTGAGACAATGGATGAACGTGGGTCTCCATTATGCAAAATAGATTTCAATTTATATAGTTTATACAGCCTATTTATCTGCGCGTATCTTATGTACAAATGCAGGTATCTGCATATGCATGTTTCTGAATATTATTAGTATCTGCGAGTCGCCTACATCAGTGGATAAGGCAATTTACGATGGCATCGTTCAACGATTTCAACATAGTCTGGCTCATTCTCTGGAGTAATGATTCCATGTCGGATCATAAAGTCAATCATAACTAGGGCACTGTTGTATTTAAATTCGCCAGCCCGCAGACATTCTAGAATGTAATCTGGAGCCATTATCTCGAATTCATGTACTTCTCCATCTACAGGCCTAGGATATGTTTCTCGATCCAGCTTTAGATCAAATATAAACTCTACTTCCGGCTGATAAACTCCTTTTTCAGACTCCAGCGTGACTGCTGCCTGGTGCATATAAGTCACTACGCCCGCGGAATTGAGTCCGTAGCTCACAACATCTTGACTTAATCCGGCTTCCTCAGCACATTCCTTATATACCGTCTCGATAACGCCACATGGATGTCCAATTCCCCCAGCTACTGTATTATCCAGCATACCCGGATAGGTTGGTTTGTTAAAGGACCTTCGTGGAACGTATACTTCGAGCTCGTCCGCGCACGAACCCATGTAACCAGTAAGGTGGATACCATAGGTCACCACTCCAAAAAGACACGCTGAGCACCGTTCAATTAGAAAATAAGGCGTATGAGACGGATTGTACACTACATATAATTCATCGCGCCATCCTTCCAGGACCTTAAACGTACGGTTTTCGCGCCATTTGTTTACGATTTCGCCAATTGCCTTTGTGCGCTTTTGTTCTGTATCCAAGGAAGGCAGCAGGCTCACCGACCGGCTCGCGTGGTCGACCATAAATGCTGTGTCTTCTAATTTCAGTTGTTCTGCGACAAACGGGAGTATAAGGCCCAATACTGTGCCATTGTGGGCACGAAATGCATACGCACTTTCGACCGTCTCTTTATATAGATCTCCTCCGTGATAGGGTACAGAGTCCACTTGCTTAATCAGCTCCAAAAGCGTGTACTTAGCAACTAATGGTTTCTCTTGAGGTAGACGATATCTCCTACTTGGCGAGGCCTCAGCATACATAGAAGGGTCTGTAAACGCACTAACTGTTCCAAGCGGCGGCGGCGGCCCGCATGGCAGATTGGACGACATCTTGTAAGGTGTTTGATATTTGACCGAGTCCAAGGGCAAAAACTCGTCCGGCGGTGCTTAAAGTTTGGATGCCCTAAACAACATTCAGTCAGCAGCATGTCCTCAGAAAGAAGTCCCGCAGACGTCTTGCGTAATATTTTAGCTGATTTAAACTTCCACAGCTATTTGGCATGTGCCGAGGTTTGTAAATTGTAGAGACTAATTGCCGAGTCTGAAGGTGTCCGAAAGGCTCAGATTCGCAGACTCTGCAAAATCTATTCTGGCAGGGACGAGGAGTGCCATGTTCTTTCTCGGCCAATTGGGACACGTGCGCTCGATATTCCTTGAGGTATTTAGAGAAGGTACTGCTCACTAGATATAATCTGTGTAAAACTTTCGTTATGCGATCATATCCTATGTTTCCATTTCGCCATACTGGCCTCTCTTTGGGTCCCAATTTGTGCCGCCATCCTGTCTCGGAAAATGTATCAAACAAGGGGACTCTCCATTTGATAGTCAATAAGCACGGTCCGTATTGGATCAAGAACAAGTCGCTAGTAGAGTGACTAACCGAGCACAACTTTACTGTAGAATATGACAGCTCGGATGATCACGGATGGCACATAGTTACCCTTGAGATGCCACACTTGAAAAGCTGCGCTCTTCTTTATCACGCGAAGATTTTAATGATATGGTCTCATTATGAGTATACGATTCCTAGATCGGACACCCTTGAACAACGATTTACAGTCCCCGGCATGAGGGTAAAATATTTATCAATTCAGACGGGGCTTTGGTGCACGTAGAGAGCTGCTCGAACGGAGAGCCTAACAAGTTTCTGTTATTCAAGTCGTTGTGAGGAAGCGTAGTCGATTACTGACAGGGACTCAAAGAACCCTTCTTATGCGAGGATCCAATTCCCTGCAAATATCGAGATGTACGGGACGATTTCAATAAAATATGTGATTTTGTATGGGTTGATCTTAGGCTGTATTCATTAGAGGTTGTGCTATATACTGATAGATGGCATAACTATGGACCGATGTCCATTCAATTGATAGACCTTAAAGATACCAACGTAGAGCTTACAAACCCAGAATATAGCAATGCAGAATTGACAGATCCGGCAGACAATGGCATAGACTATGCATGTGCTTTGAAGCCATTGCGTGGCTGCCATCTAAACTTAGAGCGAGACAGGGGCTAGCTTGCTAATGATCAACGCCTGCTTGTTTACAGCTTCGGCCCCGCTCTGACTGACCACATGGCAAATCATAATAAGCTGGCCCCTAACGCTGTTAACGATATGCGGGGCTTCCTAATGATATCTATCTTGATCAAGAGAAAGTCATTCAGTATACCTCGAGCCCTGACACTCTGGTTTCTCAGCCGTTGGATTTTCCTGTAAATGTGGTGGTCCGAGAGTAGAAAAAGACCCCGAACATCCAAGTATTTTATATCTTCGATGATAAAAGTAATAAAAGTGATAGTAGGAAAGGACAGATGAAGCATGCAAAGATGAAACAGGCGCCGGTTGAAGCCTGTTATTTGGTATTTTGTAACGTCGTGGGAGTCCACATGCGCTATCGGTGGCTATCCTGTGTAAATAATTGAATAAGTAGATATTCTTTAATGGCTCGTAATCCACCTTTTCTCCTTTCTGGTTTTTTTCCCTCCTTTTTTTTTCTTTTTTTTTTTTTTTTTTTTTTTTCTTCGGTTTGGCCACGCGGTTCACGACTTAAACTTTAGCACATGCGGGCGTGCACGCCGTGCACAACATACGTAGAGTAAATAGATCGCAGGGATCTACAAATGCGATACTGACAAAGAAAAATATTTACATACGTGGATCGGAAATGGTAATTAGAAACAGAAGAAATTGTTCGATAAACCATTAAATTTATTATCTATACGTCCTGTTAAAGCTATTCACTAATCATATTACCACGAGAATGCCTCTTCAAAATAGTCGACTCTGTTAGTAGTCTTGTCGATATTCTCTACCACGGCGGCCCGTGTGTCGTCATTCATCGTGCTGGGTCCGCATACAGCAACTGCCAAAGAGCCTTTCGAATTGACAATCTCGTCAGCTACAATAGCACTCAAGTTCGGCCTTCCAAATGATGACAGGTATGTCAAGTCGGACGAGGCGGATGCAGGCGTCTGGTCTCCGGTACCGTGAACTGCAACGTCGAACGCAACTTTGGAGTCATCATTGGACTCATTCTGTTTCTCAGACACGCTCGAGTTTGAGGACAAGTCATCGGAAGCAGCCTTAAGTTTGTCAGCCGGCGCTGTGAAGAAGAATCTCATCTCCACGCGCTTGTCTGCTGACAGGGCTCTGAACTCAGAGGAATGTCGATTGACGTCTTCAGGGCTTTTGGTTACCCACAAAAAGACAATGCGTGAAATGGACGATGAAGTGTTTCGCAGAGTACCCAGAGCCTGTGCCAGCGTAAAGGTCACACCGAGACCTCCAGACACAAGAAGGAGGGAATCGTGTCTATCCTGGATAGGGAGGCTGTGGCCATAGGGGCCGTCGATGCATACGTTCATTTTGATTTTGTTGGATCCCGACTTCGCTACGCGCTGGGCAATACGACGGGTCATACCCTTACGTACATCAGCGTAGATTATAATGTCACCAGAATCGTCGATTGCAGGGACTGGCGTAAAGGGGTGAGATTCCCAGAAACCGAAAGGCATGATGAAGTGGATAAACACATACGAACCAGGATGCCACTTCCAGCGATTAGAATAGTGGACGCGGATTTTTAGGACCTCGCGGCTTGTGCCACCAATCGTATTGGGATCTGCAGAAATTAGCTCGATCTCCGCATTGGATCTTAAGCCAGACCATACGATGCGGGCCAAACGAGCAGCTCGATCAAAGCCCCAAAGCGCGATTGTGGTGTAAAGGAACTCGTAGCCCGGCAGTCCAATGGCCAGATGGTACCAGGTGCAGACGATACAAAAGATAGCAAAAATGATGTGCACTATCAGAAATACCTCGTACTTCAGAGATCGGAAGTACCTACCTGAAAAGCCGGCCATGAGGCAAAATAGGATGGTACCGGCTATTCCCCATTGGAAATACGGCAGAGCGTACTCCTCCTGCAAATAGCCTTCATTTTTCAGATAACCCGTGTAAGCGGCTGAGTGAACAATGATATGTAGAGCAGCTAGGACGCCAGCACACTTATGCAATAAATTGAAGGTGTCTAGCGACCAACCGGTTAACCAAATGCAAAAGTTATTGCGGCCAGCGAAGAGAGTGAGAACGATGAGTTGGGCGAGACACATGAAGCCTGAGCGACGGCCCAACCAATCTCCATATTCATCACCTTTTTTAGTAATAGCAATATTACCAGGACCCACCCAAATCTCAGTCCATGGCGGAATGATGTTAAGAAGCACATAGCTTATGATCACCAAGGTCTGAAACCGCGTAGGCACAACCAACGATGGGCCAAATCGGGTTAGCTTCTTAGGAGTAAGATGGTGGTATTTTCCGGCGGCTGGAAGAAACACCTTTTTTCGTAGAAAGCGCACAAACGGCATGGCATACAGAGCACTAACAAATGATGGTGCAAACCGTGTGCTGAGATTGTACACCGCAGCGAGCGACAGAACGCCAAAAAGAAATATGAGCGGAGCAAAGCTGAACCAGTAGTCCACGACCCAGTTCCGGGCATCATAATAAAAGAACAGCGCGTAAGTGTATAGGTTCTCATGGTCGAGATTGATGGGGGTATCGTATGGCGTGCCGTCTGCTTTAGTGTATAAAGTGGTATTGAGCATAGTGGACTCGAACGAGGGGTCTGATACTTTTGCGACAAGTGCAGGAATATCAAGGGTGACACCGGCAGCTTCACAGATAGCGGCATCCTGCTGTAGCTGTTCGTACATTACAATCTCCATGCCCTCAGGGGTATTCTTGACAATACAATTGACCACTGTCAAGACGAGGGCCGTCGTGTTACAGAAGCAGGACTCATCATAGGGACAGCCCCAATCATAGGATTGGGCATAATAAAGACAACTGGGAGCAAGATAATTTACGTATCCATTGGGATCTCCATAGGCATTGACACCAGGGACACTGAAGAAGATAAGGAACAGAGCACAGAAGCGGGCCCAGTATGACATGCTAATGACAGCCATAGGGTATTCTCAATAGAGATGTTAGCAGTATAATGGCTGGTACGGACCAGACGGGCTCGTATAAATATGAAAAATGTGACCCAGAGAAAAGGGAAAGCATGCCGTGAAAATGTGGGGGTAATTTAAGCACGGCAGCCGAACCGGCCAATAAAGATGTTAATCTGATCCTACATGCATTAACTATTCCAAGAACGTCTGATGGCGCCTCATTGATGAAACCCGGCTGTTCTTGGCGGGCTCAATTGTTCAGCCGTTCGCAGTAGTCCTCGCAGGACAAAGCTTAGCTGACAGAAGGACTTGGCAGAACAGAATGTACCAAATACACAAGAAATGGAATGAAATGAAATTAGATCTCAGCAGATTTTTATTTCTATGGCTTGTAACCGGGCTGATTTTTGGGTAGAAAATGAGAGTGCACAAACAAGTGGTGGATCCTTTTTTTTTTCTTTATTTTTTTTTTTTTTTTTTTCAAGCCGATGATCAGATATTGCGATGAGAAAATATTTCCTTTTCCGGCCAAGTCGGGTGGATTATCTGATCAGATGCAGATTAGAAAAAGCAAGTATTTGGCGAATGAGTGATGATCGGCAAACAAAGTTTACGTTATGCACCGGTGGATGTAAACATGGGCAACCAGCAGATTGATCAGGTCCCCAAATAGGCATTTTATCGGTGGGCTTCGGGACAGAGATCGGAAAATGAGGAATTGATCAATCTGATAAAAATTTCTTTTTTCGTCTTTTTTTTTTTTTTGGTTCTTCATCTTTCTTTTTATTTTCATTTCTTTTTGCTCGTTTTTCAGGCTTCCTGTCGGGTAACAGCAAGTATCAAATGCGAAGGAAAAGTCATACTGTCACTAAAAATATACGCCAGAAACAAAAATTAATTGACTATTAAGATTCCTAAAGGTTAGCTCCAAATTGCTTTTTTTTTAGTTGGAAAAAGTGCGCCCATTTTTTAATTTTTTAATTTTTTTTTTCCTCCTTTCCTTTTTATCTTTCATTACATTGCCATTACCAAGTGAAAGATTCCTCGAAATAATCCACACGATAGGCAGAGGTGTCAATGTTTTGAACAACAACTGCCCGAGCGTCGTCGTTCATGCTTCCAGGACCACATACGGCGATTGCCAGCGGACCCTGCGTGTTTCTAATCTCGTCTGTCAGTATCTGGGGTAGATTTGGCCGGCCGTAAGCAATTGTCGCTTCAGGATCACGAGTCAGAGATGCCGAGGATTTCTCCGAATCAGGGGAATCATGAACTCTTGCATCGGTTTTGGATTCCGACAATATGTCAGAAGTAGGATCCAGGACAGAGACTTGCGTTTTACCGGCAAGTGCACCAGTTCCATCTGATCGCGTGAAATAATAACGGAATTCGAACCGGGGATCCTTGGAAATTCTGGAGAGTTCCCTGTCAAATTTGGAAAGATAGGATTCGTTATGGGTAGACCAAATGAAGACCACTCGCTGAACATCAGGTGCACCGGAAGCCAAAGCCAAAGCGTGTGCAATAGTGAAAGTGACCCCTGAGCCACCAGCAACGAGCACGACTGTAGAATAATGCTTGAGCGGAGCTACTGAGCCATAAGGACCATCTAGAAGGACTCTGACTTCATATTTTGATTTACTGTTAAGAGCAATAAGTGCCCTTTCAGCCATGAGACGGGTCATACCCCGGCGAACACGGCAGTACATGACGAGGTTACCATTTGGAGAAGGAATTAAAGTAAAGGGATGGGATTGCCAGAATCCATAGGGCAGCAGGAAATGAACATAGGCGTATGAGCCCGGATACCATTTCCACAGACGAGAATATGATATCTCAATGCGCATCAAATCGTCACTGCCGTCGTGCCCTATTCCGGGAAATACTTCAATAGTGGCTTTTGCATTGATACCAGAGATTGCAGAACGACCTAAACGAGCTGCTCTGTCGAAGGCCCACAATGCAATCATGGCGTACAAATATTCGTACCCGGGCAGATCGATAGACAAATGCCACCAACTGGCCACAATCACAAGGATGGCAAAGAGAATATGCATGAACAGAAATAGTTCGTAGTTGAAAGAGCGGAAATATCTGAGGGAGAAAGGTGGAATAAAACAGAAAAAAATGGTGCCGACGATACCCCAGCGGAACCAGGCTCCGTCCAAACGAGTATTGTAATCTCCAGCACGAACATCACTAACTGTATAGCCGACGGAATGAATAAATACCTCGATGACAGCCATGATACCCGCCCATTTATGGAATACATTAAAAGTATCCATAGACCAGCCCGTGAGCCAGGTCCAAAAGTTATTTCGGCCGGCAAATAAGGCCAACAATACCATTTGACCAAAACACATCCATCCGGATCTGCGGCCATAAGCATAGCCTCGCTCACCACCGACGTCAGGCATTAAGGGATTTGGGGGTGCTACCTTGATACTAACGAAAAGCAGAATGAAATTGAGTGCCACGTATCCAAAAACAATCAGACTCACTGCGCGAGTGGGGATGACGTACGACGGAAAAAGTGTTGCCAACTTTTTGGGTTTTAGGTGGTGATACCTGCCGAGAGATGGCACTGTCACATATTTACGGAATTTTCGTACAATGAAAGAATTGCTGCGAGCTGCAGAACGCGGTGCAATCTTCTCACAAAAGTGGACAAGACTTCGGAGTAGCAATACAGCAAACATGTAAATAATGGGCACACAAGCGAAATAACGATCAGATCGGTAATTGCTGGAATCGGCTACCATAAACTCAGAGTAAGGAATGATTTTGTCTGGGGGCATATAGATGGGCTCTGTATAGGGTTTTTCGGGAAAATACACTGTCGTGGCATTGAGCATTTTAAAATCAGGACTTTGGACAGTTTGCTGGATAGCCTCAAGGTCAATCGGGATACCGCAGTATTCTCTTGTTTTCTGCCAACTAATCCATTGTTCGTCTTCGGGGACGTAATCGTAGATACATTTCACCACGCTTTCAATGAAGGCGGTATGATTACACAAACAGGCATAGGAGAAGGTAACGCATCCGAAATCGTAGAAACTAGAGTAATATCTACAGGCATCACCAGTAGGATCGCCAAGAGCGTTGACGGATGACAGAAAAGCCAAGAAAGCGACGGCCAAAAAAGGTAGACTATATCGCATTATAAGGATTGCAGTCCAATGCAAAAAAAGTAAAAAAAGCAGGAGCTGAGGATCTTGGCTGTATTTATAGTTCACGGAAAGATAAAAAATTTTAGTATTCGTATATGTCAGCATTTCTTTTTGCGGTAGAAGCGCACGCAGGTCTTGGCATTGGAAAGGTCCAACTATTCTAGAGACGCGGGTCAACTTGAAGGAGGAAATCCCTGTATAGGATCAAAAAGTGCAATGGGCCATGAAACTAGACTTAGCCTGAATAAATGGATAATGGAAATCACAGCCAAAGAATGCGTGCATCCTACAGTAAATGCATATTAACATTAACAGTCTAAATGTCGAAATAAATTGGTTTTTGCAATAATTTTTTTTTTTTTTCCCATCCGGCAATTGATTCGGCCAGCCCAAAAAGGAAAATTTCGTTTGACGGTTGAATGATCAGATAAAACATGCCTGTATAGGAAATAAAAAGCAAAGTTAACGTAGGGAAATAATCTTAAATGACCAAACAGATTATCAGATTTCGGACTCGACCCGGAGATCGAATTCAGTCATAGCAGCAGCGAAAAAGAAAACATGCATTGTCGGCGCTTGGATGTCTCTCAAATTCCTTTTTTTTCGCCTCGGTTGGGAAACTTTTATGCATTTCCATGTACAATGCGACAAGTGAAAGACAAATATGGTTAAGCTGATTGCTTGTTTGTGGTATTAAGAAGTTCTCGTGCATGCAGCGTAATAATTATGCAATCAGCACTAGTGAATCATTTTTAAGGCTGAAAGGTTTGCTTCCGTTTGCCGAGGTATACTCCCTAACTTAAAGGTGGCAGATGAATGCTGCGGCTCTGGACTAACCGATGCGAGTGTTAAAAACACTCTGGTGGTGGATATGGCCATGGATACTACTGCTAACAGCGGCGGAAATTAACAAGAATGAAGACCAGGGCGGCTTTAGTCGGGCAAGGCTGGAGTCCTTGCGAAATCAAACTCGATCAATGTTCTATCATGGATGGGATAATTATATACAGCATGCATTTCCAGCTGATGAGCTAAGGCCACTAACATGTGTTGGTCATTCTGCCGATAAAGAGGACCCGACTAATTTCAATCTTAATGATGTTTTAGGCGACTATGGTGTGACATTAGTTGACAGCCTAGACATGTTTGCCATTATGAATGACCATGAAAACTTTGTCAAATACGTGTCAATGGCCGAAGAGACTGTTAGCTTCAATGTATCCTCTACAGTACAGGTATTTGAGACGACAATTCGAGGAATGGGCGGACTTCTTTCTGCACATCTCTATGCGACACTTCCTCGGCTAGGACACGTCATTCGCGACTATGATGGCAAGTTGCTTGATTTGGCATATGATTTGGGCCTAAGACTGTTGCCGGCCTTTGAAACGAAATCTGGGATTCCGTATCCGCGGGTGAATCTGCAAAAGGGCATCGTGCCTGGTGGGCGAAATTTTGTAACGGAGACATGTACTTCAGGTGCAGGATCACTGCTGCTGGAATTCGGCCTATTGTCTCGTCTTACGGGAGACCCTAGGTTTGAGCATGTTGCGGGGCACGCATTTCTGCAGATATGGAGCCGGAGATCGAAGCTGAATTTGGTAGGAATGTCATTAGATGCCGTAAATGGACAATGGAATGCAGTGATTTCAGGAGTGGGTGCCAGTATTGATTCGTTCTACGAATATGCAGTTAAATACTATATTTTATTCAACGAAAACCATTTCTTTAAAATATTTCACCGGATGTATCGGTCGCTGCTTAATTACAGCTACGATGGATGGGTGTTTCAAAACGTCAATTTCGTGACTGGAGAGATCATGACTTCATGGATCGACTCATTGGCAGCTTTTTTCCCTGGTCTACAAGTGCTCGCAGGTGATCTTTCGGCTGCTATAAAGAACCATCTTACCTATTATAAATTGTGGAAAACCTATGGCGGTATACCGGAGAGGTGGTACATGGACCGCGATCAGGATTCCATACAGTCAGTCTTTCTGGAATGGTATCCGTTGCGACCAGAATTCGTTGAATCTAATTACTATTTATACCAGGCCACCAATGACCCGTTTTATTTAGAGGTAGGACGTCAAGCTTTGGATGATCTTAACCACATTAACCTTGTTGGATGTGGGTATGCGGGAACTCAGGATGTTCGCATTGGAACATTCACTAATCGGATGGAAAGCTTCTTCCTCTCAGAGACAGTTAAGTACCTTTATCTCTTATTTGACAGGGACAATACATTGAACAAGGAATACAGTAATTTTGTGTTCTCAACCGAGGCGCATCCCTTATGGTATGACAATTACGTGCTGGAACATGCATCAGCCGAAAAATTTCCATGGATAGCGGAAAGAGTCAGAAGGGAAAATGAAGCTGACCATAGCGGCGAAGAAGACCTTAGTGATTTGGCGGATTTCTCACGAATGTTAAAATGGGTTAAGAAGAAGGTTAAGCAGAGCGTAGCCCCGTCATATGAGTCATCTTCTAAAGCGTCATCATATTTCTCTTCCTCATTATTAGGTTTAGCCTCCTCATCAGAATATCCTGTTTCTTCCTCCTCTGCGTCGCCATCATTGTCGTCCTTATCCCAGCCATCGTCGTTGAGCCAGCAAAATGAAGACAGTTGTGAAGTCTGGCCATATCGCGATAAGTGGTATTCTGTAATTGGTTCATGGCATCATTTCTACGAATTGGATTCACGATATAATTTTACGAGCCCACGTTGGCTGGAAGATATTCGAACACCGGAACTGAAAGAGGGCAAATGGAAGCGTTTTTACGGCCAATATGTGTGGCCAAAGGCAAAGAGCGTACCTAGCAAGTACGAGATATTTGAACTGGCGTTTGCGGAAAATAAAGACGAGCATGGAAATATAATTAACACAGAAAAAAGTGTTGTTAAGGCAAGCACTGGGGTACTTTACATCGAGAACTTAGGAGGTCATCGACTAAAATTAATGAAGAAAGAGAACTTTGTGGGGGCATATCAGTTTATTGCCGTGGGACTTGACGGATATACGATAGAGAACCAGGTAGTCATCCAGCAAAAATTTCAGGGAGACGAAGGGGGAATCATGGACAGTGTTAATGGAGTTTTGCATTTACAAAGCATTGCTATCAGCAACGTGATATTCGCATCATAACGAAACATAATCGGACGCAAATAGTTATAATTATATGATGATAGGTATTACCATTTCCCTATCTTTTGGTCGTAAGTCATTATGAGCTGGCAGACTCCATCTGCTTTAAGTCAATATTTCTGTCAATCATGTACTGATAATCTTTTTCCTGGCGTAAGATGTGCCGGAGACTGTTGCTGGTTTGAATCCACCTGAGGCGCATTTGCAGTGACTTTAACCCAATCAATATCTAAACAATACGGACCATATTGGCGATCGATTAAACCAATTCCAACAGACTTGACTTGTCGTAAATTCATAGGCTGCTGCTGCTGAATAATGCCGCCGTTCGTAAGAATGAAATTCCTCAATGGAACAATGACAGTTTCCCAATTGCCCGGAGATTTTAGAAATAAACGGTGCTGGTATAGATCAGTCGGGTAGGCACTCTCAGCCTGAACATTAATGAAATATTTTCTTCGATCTCCTCGGACTCTCAAAACCATGTGGTTGTAGTATTCCCAATTCCAAAACTCAGAAGAAGCTAGCCCCCAAAGCTTGGGTTCAATATCTTTTGTTCTGAACATGGCGTAACCAAGACGAACAATTTCAGGACGGTCTTGAGGCAGATCTAGACTTAGATTACCCTGGAATCTGCCAAATGCGAAGTTATCAGAGGATTGTCTTGGCTGGTTCTCAGGCAATGTTGATGACGATCCAGTGCTGATCTCCGACGAATCCGCACTAGGCGAGACTACTGAAAGGTCTACGGAACTGTAGCCACCCAGATCTTTATCAGATCTTGTAAGTATATTAGAAACCCCCAGTTGTGGAGATTTAAAATCAATTAACATTTGCTCCGCTGCAGGTGGAACGTCCAGAAAACCCGCACGACGTAGCGCTCTTAGGAAGATGGACATGGCTGTGCAGTCGGAGATATATCAAATGAAGATTTTGGTTAAAGCTCAGTAAGCAGTTTAACATTGGGACTTGGTGGTGGGGTACGGGTCCCATGGGATGACGTTTGGGATGAATGCGGGCGGCTTCGGAACCACCTTCAAGAAAAAGCCTAGTCGGTGTAGCCCATGAGTACGCGGCTGGATCTCTCTATAGGAAGATGGTTGGATACTGTGGCAAAAGGAACTAGTTAAGTTGAACGGCGGCTAATCCGAGTCACAAGACTTTTTAACTAAGTCGTAAGGGCCAGCCGCCGCAGAGGATTAATCATTTTAAGGTGCGCCGAAAACAAACAGGGACGGACCAAATTAAAAGTCAGACAACTATTATAACCGGTACAGGTGGAGAAAAAATTATACAAAAATTATGTAGAATGCAAATTTAAGTGAAATAAAAACTCAAGAAAAATCAAGTAAACCGTATAAAATAAACGGGGTTTCTCGCAAGTTTGTACATAGCAAAAGTATGGTGACGATTAGCAAATCATCAACCATGTGCTCATTGTACATATGTACATGTATGTATAAGGTTAGGTTGGAATCGATCAATCCCATATCGCGCGGCCCCAATTTTAAGATTTGCTTTTCTTTTCTCTTGCAGAACAACCATCAAGCAAATCGAGACTGAGCAAAGCGAGGATCGTTTTCTACTAGATATACTGTCATTTATCTGTAACGGTATAAGCGAAGCGAGCGTTGCTTTTACTTACTTTATTGTCTCTGTCTGCAGGTTGCTTTCGCTTATCTTTTCTTTCTAGAGCCTAAGAGTATTAGTGCCTGCGAGTTAGATTTTGGCGAATACTGCGCGAAAAGATTAGTACTGCATACGCATATACGCATAGAAAGCAGTGCGAGTTGAACAGATATTGGCGCTAGCAGTCGAAGCATTTGCGTCAAAGATAACGACGGTGGGACCTGCGGATAAGCGGATAACGATATAACACAACCAGGACTAATCAGATGCCGGATTTTGCGAGGTCGTTGTTTTCCTTTGGATTTGCTGGAAGGCAAGAAAGGCATCAACAGGAGCTCCAAAGACAACAGGAAGCGGAGCAGCAGCAGAGGCAACAGCTTCAACAGCCTGCGGCGGCCCCCCAACCGCAACATCAATACCAATTACAGCAAGAAGCAGGGTTTGATCAAGCCCGCAGAGATAAGGAGAGCCCAACGCCATATGTGCCCCCTAAAGGCACACCAATATCAGCGGTGTCGTCGGCGTCGGCCCTGGGAGGATTATATCGTCAGGACAACAAGCACAATATTACTAACAAAGATATTTCAGGCACACAGTCACATGAAGCAAAGCAGTCTAGCCTCGATACCAACACCAATAAGAATTCTGACGGTGAGCAACAGCAAGGACTAGTGCCGCCAGCCATAATAGAAACTACTAACGTTCTCGGAAGGCTTAAGGTGCGGATCATAGAAGCACGAAATCTGACCACGCCGGATCTGGCATCTCCGTACGTGGTTTGTACTTTTGATTCCTCTGAGTTTATCGGTCATGGAGCCACAGGGTCTACCTCGAACTCAAGTTCCGCAGGAGGAACGATTACTTCTACTAGCGGTGGCATTGCCATTCCAAAATCTCGACAATCATCGAGCTTAGCTTTAGCTAAATTGGGTGCGATGGCGGCGCGTCATGGTGCAGCTAATCCGCTGTGGAAAGATGAGGCTCAGTTTGACGTGACATGCGGGGAACCTGAATTGGATATTTCAATTTACGATGCATTGCATGGGGACGCATTTCTCGGGCACGCTAGAGTGAAACCAGATTTCAAGAATCAATTAATGCTTGATACTTGGCTTCCGTTACAGGCTCGAGTGGCAGGTGAGCACGTCACGGGAGAACTTCGAGTCAGCGTAGTGTATCAGCCATTTTCCAGAAAGCGAGCTATTGGACCTGATGATTTTGAAGTCTTGCGACTAGTGGGCAAAGGGACATTTGGGAAGGTATATCAGGTGCGCAAGAGGGACACTCAACGTATATATGCCATGAAAGTCCTCTCGAAGAAGGCCATTGTTCAGAAGAAAGAAGTTGCGCATACTATAGGAGAAAGAGACATTTTGGTCCGAACCAGTAGTGTAGGATCAGGGTTTATTGTGAATTTGAAGTTTTCTTTCCAGACCCCAACTGACTTGTACCTGGTGACGGATTACATGTCGGGAGGAGAACTATTTTGGCACTTGCAGAAGGAAGGTAAATTTTCTGAAGAAAGGGCCAAGTTCTATATTGCCGAACTTATTGTTGCATTGGAACAGCTTCATAATAATGGAATAGTTTACCGAGATTTGAAGCCGGAGAACATTCTTTTGGACGCTAACGGACATGTAGCATTATGCGACTTCGGCCTCTCCAAGGCAAATTTACGAGATGATGGAACTACCAGCACATTTTGCGGTACCACCGAGTACCTTGCTCCTGAAGTACTGCTCGATGACCAAGGATATACGAAGATGGTCGACTTTTGGTCATTAGGAGTGCTCGTTTTTGAAATGTGTTGCGGATGGAGTCCGTTTTATGCAGAGGACAATCAACAAATGTACAAGAATATAGCCTTCGGCAAGGTGAGATTTCCGAGAGATGCGTTGTCTGCAGAGGGAAGGTCGTTTGTAAAGGGTCTATTGAATAGAAACCCGAAACATCGTCTTGGGGCTATTGGAGACGCCCGCGAACTTATGGCTCATCCTTTTTTTACAGACATTGATTGGGAAGCTCTTAAGGCGAAGAAAGTGCCGCCTCCATTTAAACCCCAGGTCGCTTCAGAGACGGATACTTCGAATTTTGATCCTGAGTTCACCCAGGCTTCTACCAGCGCTGTTCATAGGGCATTTTTGAATAGCGGCTCAACGCCACTTTCGCCTGGAATTCAAGCCAATTTTCAAGGATTTACATATGTGGATTCATCACTGGAAGATCAATTTAAGAGCCACAACCAAAGACTGGGTGCTAGCTACTGCCGACATGCAGCTTTAGATGAAGATATTGAATGGTATGATGAGAAAGATGATAGTGAGCGCGGCAATAAGCAGGGTAACCGTATGGACGATGAGGATGAAAATGGGAAGGATGAGGATGAAGATGTGCACATGAGAGATCATGATGATGATGAACACGACTTCGTCAATGGCCAAGGGTTTGAAATGTAAACATATATATTACATTATATGTATGTATATATCTATATGTATCTATTAATAATTATTTATCATCAATTCATCATGTAAGTCCATTATCATAAATCATTACCATTATTATTTCTTCAAGCGCTTTCCATATATTCCAAGCATAGGTCCATTTCTTCGGCAGTTAGAGATTGGATGTATAAGCACTTCGCCAAGAGATCGTTTTCCACAGTAAAGGTATAATTACAGGACCATTCAATGCATTGTAGCAAAGATTTTACTATTGCCGCACTAGTTTGGAATTTCTCGAAGTTGACTAGTCGGTCATTCTCAGGATCGTAAGACGGTCGCTCATTGTTGAACGTGAGATCTGATAAATAAAGCCCTAAGAATGGAATGCATCCCGTAGATGGATCGGTAATGCGCACTATCTGGCGAATATTGGCGAAATTGCGCAAAGGAGACACCAGCTCTCTCAGTTGTTCTAAGATTTCGCAATCATTAGTGGACATATGAGACCAAGTGTTTTTCAAGTTGGCAATTATACCACTGGTTAAAGCCAACACAATTTGCATAACAGTTGCAAAATTCTGTATTTTTCGCGCATGGTGGCCAATATGAATAAAACGCGAAATTGTGTGGACCCTGTCTGTTAAACTGCGTGTCAGTAAAATTTCCGACTTGATCCAGTTGACCATAAGATTGAACCTAGAGATTATTAGCTGTACACCACGAACACTTTTGTCGACCAATACCCGCAGCCAACTTTGAGTGGGATGTACCTTTTTATTCCAGCGCATTTCAATGAGTTCTTTCCAATCGACTTCAGCTAATGCATCTCTTTCTATTAATGTAAGTTGCCGACATAGTTGCTCGGAACCATAGTTAAGAATAAAAGATGTATGGGTACCCATAGGGACTGAGCCAGGAACTGAGAGCACTGATTTACTGAAATTGTCCCCATTATGTGCTTTTGTCTTTAAAGTCTTTCGACCTAATCGCGACGGTGCAAAATGCAGTCGATGGTAGTGGTGCTGTTCTTCTCGCCTGGCTCCAGAATAGTCTTGAGGCCAAGAAATCGTAGCGTCCCCTTTAAGTTGATTGCTTACGGCTTTTTCAGTGACTGAAGCGACGTGCACGTTAGCGGCACCGGAAGTATCTGCCAATATATCCCAATTTTGACCAGAAAATTTACGCAAACCGGCAATATCCAACTTCGACTCAAATGCAGCTTTAAAAAGGTTCGAATTGTGAACTGACGAGTACTGCACGCTCAGCCCAATAGAAGAGCCAAGAGACTCCGAGTGAGAAAGTTCCGCGGGAAGCGGCGGAGAAGGTGAAGGCGAAGGTGACAGAGGCAGCTCTGTCTTTTTCAAGGTTGGCTTGACATACCGACCCTCAAGTCTCAAAAGAGCAGACTCAATGGCGTTATCATCAGGTTCCTCGTCAGGAATTGCCGCGAGCTCTGCAGCTACTTGCGAATCCACGCCAGAATAGGCCACAGCAAAATTTGCGTAGTTTGCATTGGGATGTATGCTGTCGTCATTAACATTATCGCCATCATTTGTACCTTCATTAGGATTATTGCCATCAACTTCTTGGGGGTCGTCACTATCATTTGGATCAATATATTCGTCATGAAGGGCAGCCTGTCGAAGGTTGCTATGGCGGGCCAGACGTCTTAATCGAGGATTCATATTCCAATCTCGTGCTCGGGATTCTTCAGTTATACTATTCAATGAAGACAAGTCTTCATCATACGAGACGTACGAGGAAGATGCAGATGATGACTTGCTAGGCATTAAACTGTAATGCAAATTGTATGGAGAAGGTTTTCTAGGATTTGCCACGGTTAAAGACTGTTGAATATCCAAATTGTCAAGTAACGAGTAACAACGAGTAGAGCGACTGGGATATCTCATAGTCCGTTGCTTTTTCGTAGGAGAACCCGCCAATCCAGCGTCATTCCCAGCCTCTTCCTCCTGGTCAGTATGTGCGCTGTCTGTGTATGAGCATGTTTTTAGGATGTGGTCAAGTTCCTCGATAGCTCGAGCGCTTAAAAGATCAATGCGAATGATATCGTTCGAAAACTCGGTGCGATCGCCCCAAAGATCACTGTGGTCAGTTGTGCAACAATCCAGAGTATGAGCTAATTTTCTAAGAAGCCGAGAGGTTTTGTGATTGGACCACAGGTCAAGCAAAGCTTGTAATCCTTTATTATGAGAGTGGGAAATGACGCCGCCATTCTGAGATGGCAAATATCTAGATTCAGAAGACCATGCCGGCAAGTTCCTTGAAGACTCCAAATGTGACGACCCGGATGTGGCCACATTATCTACAGGAATCCGTTTGACAGGCGTAGGCGGCAAAATCCCTTTGACTTCGACATCGCCCGATAGTGTAACTCCCCCCTTGATAAGGCTACCTGTAGACACATTGGGTATTCGCGTCCCAGAAATCACCGGCTTAATTGGACCATCGTAAGATGACAAAAGAGTGTGGCGCCTTGACGCAGCAATCTGCTGATTTGAAAACCTCAACCTGTTGCCTATTCTATTGAGACCATCTCTTGGGCCAATCGTTGCATCACCAAACATGCCGCCAGCAAAGATTGGTAAAGATTCATCAAAGGAGTTGGTCTCCCTATTGCCGAGCTTCCAGTACATGCAGCAAGAATTGATCCAAGCCTTCTTAAGTTGATGAAACATATGACGATAATGTGCATCAGACTCCACGGGCCCCCAAGCATACAAAGTATTCAAAGTAGAAGCGAACTTTGCTCGTAAATGATAGCTCGGGACAAAATCATCGGGAAAGAAGTTCAGTACCCAGTGACGCAAGACCACAAATGTGCGAACAGCAATATTTCGATAATGATTAGATGGAGGGGGACCGGAGGTTGTCGAATGTCCGCTCAGGTGGCGGTCGCCCGTTGAACTAACCTCATAGGCGAGATTCGGACTGTTTGCTCCAAGCCCCGAGCCGGGGACGACATTCATTCCTGAAACAAGGGACCCATCCAAATTACGTTCTGCGCATGCCCAAGCTAAACGGGCGAAAAGTGCCTCAAGCAAATCGTTGGAATCCATAAACAGTCGATATGACAAGAAAAAATCAGACATTATATTGTAGCTTATCGATAAGTGGTCCGTGATATGAACTATTAATCGCAAGGTGGCGGCACAGCGCAAACTGGGCGACCGATCGTCAGGTTGCAGCTGTCGATACTTGACAACTTTAGGATCATCGCGTCCTGGAGAAAATGACATGCGCTCGAAAGCCTGGGGGGGATACTTATCGAAAAGATGAGGTAGCCTGACAGCCTCAGTACTGCCTGTACATAAAGGAGAAGATTCAGAAATAGTTGAAAATGTCGAAGTATGAAGTGACCCTATAGACTGTGGCGAAGCCGAGGCCATTGTGGGCGGGATAGTGATGTGCATCAGATAATAAAATAGACCGCCGGATCGCGTTTGACACAATTTCAAAGCTAGGGATTGGAAAATGGCTCAACCGAAAAATGGGCGATAAAAAGAGTGGTTCGACTGATTGGTCCAATACACTTTGCGGTCGTCAATTAGTGATTTAGCGAAAAAAGACAAGGTTCAATGGAACAATCTAAAATGCAGTTTGAGTGTTGTTCTATCATTGTTTTTGTTCTGTTTACATACATTCCGTTCTGCGCGGCGCACTATCTCAAATCCTAATCTGGATCCCGATTCGGAGTAAATGAGAAGCTGGAGATGTGTGATGGAATAAGGTTGGCATGCGTCTGGCCATAAGGTAAACCGACGGCGTGCTTCCATGGTTACTTGGGCTTTTTATTTTGGACATTGATAGTGGAAGTCATTTTTTCTTTTATTAAAGGTTTAGAGGCACCGTTCGCATCTATGTGGATACCTCATACATACCACAGTGCGCATGTCTTTTGTTTTGGTATGCAAGGACATGCATGGCATGCAAGTGACTAATGTAACAACATACATGGTTAGTTAACGTTTGTGGTTTTATCTGTACGAAAGTGGAGCCAATTTGGGGAGATGCAGAACGCAAGATACAAGAGAAAAAAAAGAAAACAAGAAAAAAAGATAAAAAGAAAAAAAAGTTAAACAGTAGTGTACGCATCCATAAAACACTGGACGATTTATCGCAATTTCTAGATCAACTATGATTCAAGAAATAATTATATATATTCGTGTTCGATTAGTCAGTTAATTAGATTTTACGCATCATCCGGGAGCATAAAGTACGGGCGATCAGCTGTTGGATTATTCTTAAGATCTAACAGAAGTTGACGAAGCTGGTCTCTTTTGCCCGTTATTGTTGCCGGCGACCATAACTTTTTAAGGTATTCTTTAAATTTTGGAGATCGGCTCGCTATCATGGCCGCAAACTGGTCAGGACGTTGAAGATATTTCTGAACGTAGTGAATCAGATAAACTCCACAATCACAGTAGTTGGGTTGTTGCGGCACAGCTGGAACTCTCCTTTTAATTCTTCGAGCATCTATAGGGATCTTGAGCTTGTCATTAGCTTCACATTCCAAATATTTCGTAAGTTTGTTGAAAGTATCAACGTAATGATTGCTATGCGATTTCAAAGAGTCTAATACAAATATGCAAGGTTCGTTTTCAGGCGGAATCGGTTTTCCTGTTGGACTTGTAGGATCATCACATAAATCTACCGTAACTGGCTGCTTACCAGCTGTCAAAGCAGGCAAATTGTAGATGATAGCCACATACCAATGAAGCGTTGAATGAATTGGAACAATAATGTACTTTTTTTCAAATAGGTCGATCTTACTTGTCCATTTTTGTACCTTGGAATAAGCCCTCGAAATATCTTGAACTGGGTCATTTTCATCGCCCTTCAACTTTTCAAAGAAGTACGTATTGAAGACATGAGTCTTGTTTCCAATATCCGGCAACTTCTCCAGGAGCATTTGATGGCAGTACTTCAGAAAAAAGTTAACCATTGTATCATTAAGAAATTCGCCTTCTTCCAAACGCTCAAAATCTGATGTGCTGATTTGTTGAGCTTTGCCGTCAAAAAATATGTACTCCAAAGGATCTGGCCCAAAGGCTTCTAAATGGAGTTTTTTGTTAGCTTCTTCTGCCTTCAAAGCAGACTGGCGTCGAGCACTCCTTGTGACTCTTGAACCAATGGATGCGTCGACATGACTATTAGTACCACTAATAACAGAACTGTTATCATTCTCCTCAGCACGTTCAATCAACCGGTCTTCTTTCGCTTTTTCCTTTTCTCTCAATTTCTCTCTCTTTTCTTGCATCAGTAGTCTTCGCTTCTGCCAAAGAGGGGTGCCAATATCCACATCGTCAAACAGAAACCCTGGACATGATCTTATCTCGTCATATGACTGAAAAAGACCCGACAGTTTCATCCTATCTAGCCTTTCATTCATTTTCTCTCGATTATCCATTTGCACAGTAAATCTGTTCTTTACGTAACTCAGGATCTGCCTGGAATGCTCGTCATGTGCTGGTAGCGTATAGTGAAGACATCTGCACCAAATCTCATCATCAAGTACAGAAAAAATACGAACTTTACGTAAGGAAACGTAAAGCTCTTTTGCGTCGGGGGTGTCTACGATTGAGACTTTGTCGAAAAAGCTTTCCTTGATATGATACCCAGGATATCGATGGCCGTCGTCTTTTTCCAAAATCCAGCTATTGCCTTTTACTACCAAGGTCGCATTATCAGTCTCTAAAGAACCTATTCTGACTTTGCATCCAGGAACCGATATGCCTTCAGAAGTGCGGCCACTGTTGGAAGTTACTTTAGTAGATGAAGCTGGACTGGAGTTTAAGGTCAGCGCGTTGGTCTGTCCAGCGAATAGACTCCCCAAAGAGGTCGGCCTGTTATTAGCATATATTCTTCTCATCTGACCCTCGTTTGCCGTCCATCTATCGAAAATAGCCGGGTTATTGTTTTGGCCATGCGAGCTTGAGGCCGACGCAATTGAGCTCAATTTGTCCCGTTCTTGATTTTTATGCAAGTAAGATTGAATGGCTGCCACTGTCACATTAGATCGGCCAGGGTATCTAATTGTTGTAGCTCCGCGTTTACTTGGTGAATAAACATCTTTAGCTACTGTGCTTTCTTGTGGAGGTTCAGGTCGGTGTGGATGAACGTCGCGTTTTCTTCTGACATTACGGTCTAAAGAACTAAAAGGACCAGAACGAACTCCACCATTCAGACGACGTTTTTCCTGTGAAAAACTAAAACTGCTTTTGTCTTGAAGCGGAGACATTTAGTCTCTCTTAAAATGCCGATAATTTTTGTGAGTGTATTTAGACTTGACGCATATGGCGGAGTCGAATATGTCGAAAATAAATTGACCGTTTTAAAGTTGGTAAGATTACAGCCGCCTACGTTGCGGCGCTTAGATTTTTGAAGAAAAAAGTCTGTAAAAAGGACCTAACCCTCACCGTACTAATCAGCGCGGGGGCGGCGGCACTTTTCGTTAGTGAGACACTAACTTTTCACATTTTCAGATCTGCGTAGCGAGAAGCTAAACGGACCGGATCAAAAGAAAAAGAAATCAGTTGTTGAAAGGGTTGTACGTGAAAATGTTGAGAGCCAGGTCGGTAAACGCGGGGACACGGGTCTCTCGTATGGTGAAGACTACGGGGAGACCAACGCAAATATGGGCACAGTACAAATCGTTGGGCATAGCCGGACGACAAATGTCCACATCTAGTGTAAGATATAACAATAACCGGAACAACAGCCCTCATGGTGACAAAACTCCATTTCAAGTATTTATGGATACTTTTAAGACAGAGTGGAACAAGTCTCAGGAACTACAGAATGATATAAAGGCGCTACAGGACGAAACAGGACGGATGGCCGAAAGTGCAGCATACAAGCGAGCCAAGGAAGCCCTTGATAAGGCCAAGAGCGGAACCACTGCCGCCACTTCGGTAACTGGAAGAGGACTGAAGAAGGCAGGACAGGTGGTCGGAGACGCTGCGTCTCAAGCATGGGATTCCTCATTAATGAAACACACTAGATCTGCAGTTAGTAAGACAGCTGAGTCAGTTGATAAGGCGACGGAGCCTATTAGAAAAACCGACCTATATAAAAACGTTAAAGAAGTTATTGACGATGGATCTTCTATTCGATATGGAGGATTTGAAGAAAAGGAAGAGCGACGTCGACGTCGACAACTGGAAGAAGAAAGACGAAAGCGCGAAGGATTTGTTCGTGTTAAAAGTAATCCTGAGGCAGGAGAACACGTGGTCCTCCATGAGACAGCTAAACCTGAAGGAGAGAAATGGGGCCAAAATTTTGCAAACAGTTCATTGGGTAAGCGGTTGTCTGATTTGAGAATAATGTATGAGGAATCAGAAAATGGACTTGTTTCCGGGGTTCGATCGGTTACTGATAAAATTGGGCAATTTTTTGAGGAGACTGAAGGTGCAAAGGTAATTCGGAAGTTCAAGGAGATGGATCCCAATTTTTCTACCGAGGAATTTTTGAGAGAGTTCCGTCAATACATTTTGCCCGAAGTGCTTGATGCATACGTGAAAGGAGATGAAGAGATTCTAAAACAATGGTTATCGGAAGCCCCCTTGAACGTTTGCAAAACGATTGCCAAAGAATATAAGAGTAAGGGGCAATTTTCAGCAGGTCGAGTGCTCGACATTAGAGGGGTAGACATCTTGCAATCTAAAATTATACAACCCGCAGACATTCCTGTTTTCATAATAGGATGTCGAGCGCAAGAAGTTCAAGTGTTCAAAGATAGCAAAACCGGAGAGATCGTTGCAGGAACTGAAGACCATATTGTATTAACCCCGTATGCTATGGTTGTTACTAGAATTCCAGAAGAAATGGAGAACGAAGAGACACGAGGATGGAAATTTGTAGAATTCACGTCAACTGGAAGCCGCGCATGGACTTGAAAGTTGTTCTGTACATAGTGTAGATATAAGGAAATAAGTCATCTATTTTCTTTTGCGTTTTTTAAAAAGAGAGCCAGGGGTTTTTTTAAATTCATTTCCCATAATTGTCGCGGTTTCTCCGACTTTAGTCTCTTTTATTTTCATGCGGTGTTCTTGATATTCATCATTTTTTTGTTTAGCTGGATATAACGGCTTCTGTTCCCTTTGCTTTTTCATATTAGTTTGCTCAACTGTTTCATCCTCGCCGCTTTCAAACTTGCCTCTGCCATCATTGACCCTAGCCTCAAGGTCTTCGAGATCTAAAGCAGGCTGAAGAGTCTTTTCAGTGATTTCCCATCTGGATAAAGGTCGTGGACGTTTATTAGCTCTCAACGGTTTATCTGGTGTAGGGTCGCTAATCTGTACAATGACACTCGCTTGCTGAGAAGTCGCTTGGCCCGCTGTCAATGGCTTATTCGGAAACGAATTTTCGGCATCTTTGATATCAAGTTGTCGTTCTATATGATTTAGCGCTAGTTTCTCTTGGGTGTCGACCTCTTGGGAAATTCTATTATTTTTCCGCAGTTCATTTAGTTGGCGACGAAGGTTTGACTTGTGCTTGACACTAAGCTCATGTTGCTTTCTTTCGAATTTTGAGTCTATTACAAAAGTGCTGCATATTTTGCACCAATGCTTTGCCATGTCATGGACGCGACTAGATAGTTTGCGAACACTGTGAATTTATTGTCACGTTCGATAAATATATTTAGAGTTAAAGTCACATGACCGGACAAACCAACGTTGAAGAGTTAGTGCTCATGAGAGAGAAGTAAGACAGACTCTGTTTGGGAAGTAATTTGGACAATGAGATCAAGATCTAAGTCGAAGTCCAGGTCAAGATCAAGGTCTCCAAAAAGAAGGGAGACAGGTCACCATCTACGCCAAGAATATTTAGAACGCTCGAAATCAAAGGACGTTTTATATACGGACAAGGACGGCGAGTGGGTGCTTGATGTGGCAACAGATATGTTATCTGACAAGGAAGTCGAAGAGACACGGAACGCGTCCAAGCAACGAGGAATTCTCATGGTCAAGCAAAGACAAGATGAGAACGAGAACAACAGAAGCGTCAACCAGGACGCGTGTGAAAAGGAATATGACATACAACGTAGTGTAGAACTCAAGACCAGTACGAATGCACGTCAAAAAATGGCAGAAAAGGGATTTCAAGACGATATGGTGGCTGTGAGTTTCGTGTCGAGAGACAATGATGGGTCAATTAACCAGCTGCTTCGCGAAGAGATGACACATAAAAGTGATTTTTTTGACCGACAATTAGCTGCTCGGATTGCGAAGGATACGTCATTCCAGAACGACTTGGATTATGCCGACGATTATAGTGAGCGGCTGTCCAAGGGCACGTCCGCTGAAGAACTACAAAAGGAAAAGACTAGAAAGCACAATCAAATGCTGGCCGAGCGGCGTGCGCTGTCCCAGTGTGCTCTATGCTCTATTGGCGGTGAAACACAAGATGCGGACTCTAATCTGTCAGTCATCGCGGTCGCAACCCGGACTTACCTTTGTCGTGCTCCACAGCCAGAGATTGCATTTGGGTCGGTTGTTATAGTTCCATTCCAACATCATCAGAACATGCTGGAATTGGACGACGATGAATGGGAAGAAGTACGCAATTTCATGAAATGTTTAGTGCGGGCTTGGCGGGCCCAAATGAAAAAAGTCATATTTTATGAGTGCGCACATACGAGTCGTCAACATGCCCATATATATGCCGTGCCAGTGTCGGATCGTGTGATGTCGATGGCGCCTGGGTTTTTTTCACAGGCAATATTAAGCTACGATGAAGAATGGGCTAGTCATAACAAAATTATTGATACCAGAAAACTAGCTAGAAACGGGAAGATATCACCTAAATATGCGTTCCGCACTAGCATCGCCAAACAGGCCCCGTATTTTCATGTGTGGTTCGACATTGACGGAGGATACGGACATATTGTGGAGGACACGACAAAGTGGCCAATAGATTTGGGGCGTAACGTCCTCGGGTCTATTCTTAACACGGATCCATTTACTGTGCGCAAGCAGCCTCAATGGACTGGAGACGTGTTAGGTGCTGATAAAGTGCACGACCTGTGGGACCCATATGACTGGACTAAAGAAATAGACAAATGAGGGCTTCAAGGGACGATAATATGGAAGGACGTTAAAACTAAAAGAATCATTTATTCAAGTGTGTATATTCAAGCCAGCGCACCCAAAGGGTCCCATCGGGGAAGAACGACAAAGTCTTTGCTCTTCCAGATATCAGTGTAAATCTTATCGACGTACTTAGGATGAGTGACCACTTGATAGACATATTCGTCAAACCATTCGTCGCTCATGACATAGTACCCCTTATGGCCAGAGTCAGGTCCCCAAGAGTTTTCGACACGCCATTTCGTAGGCTTTCCATCCACAATGTTGACACCCGTCAGCACCATTGCATGGGTCATTGCTGAGGACCCAGTTTCGAGACGCTGCGATTTGGTCATCGTCAAATCGATGTTGAAAGCCAACGAATAATCCCAAGAAAGAGTGTCCATGACTCCAGACCTATCGGAGAATTTGCCAACGTCTGACCCGAAGAATACCGGTTCATTATTTTGAATACTGTTAATTGCGGCCTTTTTGAGAACGTCAATCTCAGCATTCACATATTCGATTGGTTTACCTCCCACAATGTTTCCCAGTCTGTCAACAGTGTACAATTTTTTGTATTCGTTGCGAGGATCATGAATTAAGGAGTAATGAGCTGCGGCATCCAATTGAACAAAATGTTTATAGAATTCTCTTGGGGTACTAGTAATTCTGTGGAACTTACCGGCCTTGTCAGTGTATTCCCACACAAACTCATCGAATGGGCCTAGAGGTTTACCCAATGCGATTACGAGGATATTATGAATCTCTTCAACGCATTTAGCCTTTGCTTCGTTAATGCCTGCCGTTCGTTCCTCAGGACTGACATCGGTGGTTAAAGCAAGCTTTCGCAACGCAAGCCCATGTTCCCTCAGCTTGTTGGTCGTTAAATAATCAATCTGAGAAGATGACATAGCCTGCGCGGAATCTGGGTAGACGGATTGAGGAATTAACCCGTACTTAGTGACTAGATTGACGACCATATCAAATTGGCCACCGTCAGATACCGGCTCTTTAAACAGAGTGTGTACCAATTGACTGTCAAGTGGAAGATCAGCCGTTTCAATTGCGTTCTGCAAGAAATAGTTTGCCTTTTCCAGTTGATCGTAGAAAAATAAATACGCTTGCGAAAGCTCAAAATTAGGAATTTCGAATTTTCTTTGCACCTGAATTCGGAAGATATTAGTAGATGCAAAGAGCCAGCATCTGCCACTAGACCTTTGGTTAGTAACAGGTGATCCTTCGAGTTTTATCCTATCTGAGAACTCATCGATTTGAATCGCGGAATACCGACCAGGGCGTTTGACAAGTAGAGTCACGTTGTCATTATTGGCGATAGCCGCCATTGCCAATCGGTTCTTAGGGTCGGCTAACAGTTTGTCCTGCCACAATTTAATATGATGTGAACTAATCGGATTAGGAGTCCGATAAGTGGGTGGGCCAGATAAAGAGCCATATTTTGATTGAATTACTTGTCTCCATGTACTGCCGTGTTCGGAAAGCTGCCCACTTGTGCAATGCGCCTGAATCATGTTCTTTTCATTTACAAACGAAGACGAAGATAGCGAAGCGTCCGTGAGCTGCTCTTTGGATGATCCTGCTCCCATTCTTTGTTCTAAAGGTAAAAGTGGCCGATTTGGCGTAAATATATAGTTATCAAGGGTAAGTCATCGGACGTTGGTATGCGGAGGTGGTACGGCACTGACAATTCCGAAAGTGGGTATATTTCAACAGTCGACCCTAACCTAGACGTCGGCGAAATGATAAGCTGCAGAATCACATGGCACGGCGCAACGGCGCCACCTTGTAAAGTGGGGACGGAGCGAAGATGTGAAGTAACATGGAAGGATGATAACTATTTCTTTATGATATTAGCCCTTTAATTTTTTATGCATTAGTTGTATAAGCTATCCTACTTTAATATTCATTTCTTTTTACGTTGTTTCTTAACCTTTAGGCCAACCATCTCACCAGGCTTAGCCCGAGTTCCCTCTACTATCTTGTCAACCTTAGCACGTCCTGCTTTACCAAGCATGGCTTTCGCCCGGCCAACCATAGTCCCCTCTCGTCCAGACAACCGAGGGCGTTTTGCCTTTCTCTCAAGGAAATTGTCCTTCCGTTTGATTGTCTTTGCCCGGCTCACTCTCAAAGGTCGGGCTATTTTCTTCTTCGCGGACCCGTCGGAGTGCTTGAGCGCTTTTCCATCAAGTAGCAGAGCTTTTTCTACGCTCGTGGCATCTGTGAACTGAACATAGGCAAATCCTTTGCCAACATTCGTCTTCGAATCACGAATAATGCGGACGTACTCGATGTCACCGCATTCTCCAAAATGTTGCCATAATGGCTCCTCGGACATTTCAAAATCTAAGTTGCCAACAAAAACACATCGCTTGTTATCGTGCTTAGCTGGATGAGCCACGGAATCTACACGCAAATGATGGTTCAAAAAGGCCGTTCCATTCATTTCAAGAGCCTTGCGAACGCTTTTTTTATCTGCAAAAACTACGTAAGCATTGACTGAATCTCGACTGTCGTGTAATTTCTGAGTTATAAATGCCGCTTTTCTTGGAAGAATTTCCGAAAAAGCAATTGATCTGAATCGGATTGATTTGACATCTCCACATGTTGCCATTAATTTCTTAAAGTCCTTATACTTGGATTTCTGGGTAATCACTTCTGATGTAACATTGCCTACAAACACCGTTGATTCTGCCTTCTCAATCTCGTCCTGCTGTTGAGTCAGTAGCCCAGATGTTTTTTGTTTCTGTGGTTCTTCTTCGTTCGTTGTTTCCTTTACTTTCTCTTCATCTCCGGTTTGATTCGGGTCGACTCCTCTTGTCTCTCCTCTTGTCTCTTCCGTGATATGACTGTCATCTTCGATTAACTTTTGCATATATCTATCTTCTAAACCTTCATCGTCATCACCACTATGCTTTCGCTTTCGGTTCTTCTTGGGAACTACTTTATCGGTTGTACTAATTTCGAGTATTTCGGATTTCTCTTCATCACCGGCCTTTCTTTGATCAGCCTCCAACGAGCTCTCGCTGTTCTCGACCGTTTGGTTCTCTAAAGCTGCCTTCTCAGGCTCTGATACCTTCGGGCGAGCTAAGGGACCGGGAGCCTTCTTAAACAAGTTGTCAACCTTCTGATCAAGTTTCTCTTCTGACACGCTGAAGATACCCATTACTTAAATATTTCTTATGTGCCGAAACATAAATTTCAAACCAAATAAAATTATTTAAGGTTTCAGCCCCACATGATCTCTGAGTTCTCTGATAGTCAAGCCCTGATTTTGCTGAATGCTTTTGCCCTATCAACGAGAGAATCTGAAGAACGTTCTTGAGAGATATGAGCTTTCAAACGAAAGACGCGCGAGTTACTTGCAATGGTATAGTTAATTATCTGCAATGTATAGTTTTTCTATTTTGAATAGCCAGCCCTGGGGTTTCACGGAGAAAATGGATAAAACGTTGTCCCATCTCGGTGTCAAACAGCATCCAAAATCTAGCAAATCTAAGGGTTTCAACATTCAGTTCTTTCTGGGTAATGAACAACTTCTAGCATTCACGTCCTTCATTTGGGGTGTACCATCCCTAACCCCGGGGTTGTTGTTCTGTTGAGGTTTCTTAAGGTCAGAGGGCTTACCCGGCTTGGTGGCTTGGAAAATTGGCTTGAAATTTTTTTTGTGCCCCCGACTCCTCTCTAACTCACGACGACAATGGGATTCTCTGATTTGACTTCTGCTGCTGGCCTTACTTCTCTTAACGACTTCTTAGTTGAGAAGAGCTATATCGAGGGAACTGCTCCCTCTCAAGCTGACGTTGCCGTTTACAAGGCCGTCGGAACCACTAGCCCTGATGCTGCCAAGTATCCTAATGTTGCCAGATGGTACACTCACATTGCCTCTTACGCAACTGAATTCGAGACTCTTCCTGGCGACAAGAGTGCACCTGCTTCCAAGTATGGACCTGCTGCCGCTGCCGCTGAAGAGGCTGAAGAGGAGGAGGACGTCGATCTCTTCGGATCTGATGACGAAGAGGTTGATGAGGAGGCTGAGAAGCTCAAGCAACAACGTCTTGCTGAATATGCTGCCAAGAAGGCTGCTAAGGGTGCTAAGCCCGCAGCTAAGTCCATTGTTACTTTGGATGTTAAGCCATGGGATGACGAGACCAACCTTGATGAATTGCTGGAGAATGTGAAGAACGTTGAAATGGAGGGCCTTGTTTGGGGAGGTCATCAATTCATTCCTGTTGGATTCGGTATCAAGAAGCTACAAATTAACTGTGTTGTTGAGGACGATAAGGTTTCCTTGGACGATCTTCAAGCTGCTATCGAGGAAGATGAAGACCACGTTCAATCTACTGATGTTGCTGCTATGCAGAAGCTTTAAGACGGTCGCTTTATGTAGTTAAATATTAATCATTTTTAAACAATTCTCATTTTGTCAATTTGTTAAACGCTTTTGTGTGTGTTTTTTCGATTAGCATAATATTTCTTCTTTTACCACAAACAAGCTAGTCCTTTCGCTTCGAAATAGAGTTACTTCTCATCGAGTTCTATGTCTGTGGAAATCGATTGGAATAAGCTGTTAGAAGATGGCGCGGAATTATCAGAGAGAATCAGGTCGATGTTGGATAAACAATTTCAGGCTCTCCAGCTTCCGCCATATATTGCATCGGTTTCTGTGACGTCATTTGATCTGGGTACTATTGCTCCAGAGGTTACAATCAAACACATTTCCGACCCGTTTCCAGAATTTTATGTTGAAGAAGAGGACAGTGATGGATCTAGCCAAGCATCATTGGAATTTGCAACCAGGCGCCACTCGTTTGTCGAAGAATTATATCCAGATCCATCTAGAAGGGCGTCGATAGTTGAGGAATCTGATTACCTACTTGAAAACGAACCTCCTCAATACTTTTACCCGGCTATTTTGCCGACATCCGTATATGCTCAATTTCATAGTGCAAGCCTCGGATCTCCTCGGAGAGGTGTTTACAGTTCACCATCAATGGTAAATCGTCCATTACCTACATTATCGCAACCAAAGAACACGGAAAATGATATTCAATTTTTACTTGAAATTTCTTATTCAGGTGATATGCAAATGGGAGTCTCTGCCACATTGCAGTTAAATCATCCTTCGCCGGGATTTGTTTCGCTTCCATTGAAACTGTCAATCACTGGTGTTAAGGTTCGAGCTCTAGCAGTTCTTGCCTATATATCAAAACGGATTCATCTAAGTTTAATATGTGATATAGATGAGTCGGAAACACCAGATATTTCCTCAAAAGGAATTGCAATGTTACGGCAGGATAAAATTGATATTCTTAAGGATGTACATATTGAATCTGAGATTGGTGAAGCTCACACCGATGATCATTCTAATGGCCCAGTTCTTCGAAACGTTGGGAAAATTGAGAAATTTTTATTAGAAAGACTAAGATCCTTGGCCAGAGATGAGCTAGCATGGCCCGGATGGCTAACCTTTGAGTTTTAATAGAATAAATAATTAAGGAAACAATGAAAAATATTTGAGATATAAAAACACCAAAAAAAACCGAAGGCGGGACTCGAACCCGCAGCCTTCTCCTTAGGAGGGAGATGCTCTACCATTGAGCCACCCCGGTACAAGTTCGCCCAATTTCAAAATCAAATCTAATTCACTAGTAAATCATAACTTTACAACCCTAACCCTTAAATATTAAAAGATTGCCACAGAAAAAAATATGGCCGGCGTGCCGTGAGGGTATATTAATTCTATTTCTGCTATATAGCTCGCCGCTATATAAAGTCATTGAGGATGCGGGAGGGAAGGCCATCGGATATATAGACGACATCACCATCTACGTCCTTTTCCAGTAAAGCTTGCAGATGTGATTGTCTGCGTTAATGTGAAATGGTTTTCCCCACGTCCTTGAAGGAATCTTACGCCATCGAGAAAAGGAACAGAACAACAATCGAGTTAAGAGAACAGCCTGCATCAGGCAAATATCAGACTACCACCAGTCTTTCTTTAATCTATATAGCGCCAGGGTACCAACCAAAACGACGAAAGGTCACAGCTCATCCTGACTGGCCGA
>JAKTVX010000036.1:0-113471 GCA_030581755.1 Crinitomyces ghanaensis
GTGCCTCTTTTTTTTTTTTTTTTTTTTTTTTCTTTTTTTTTTTTTTGTTTTTTTGTCTTCTCCTCCTTCTTCTTCTTCTTATTCTTGTTCTTGTGTTCAGTGCTTGTTTTCTTTTTCTTGTTTTTCTTTGTTCTATTTTTGCTTCATTACCCCATTGTGAGAATGTCAAAGACGTTTCACCCCACCTAAAGTGGATAGGTCTGATTAGTACATGTCCATGTCAGCCCCCAATGTACCGATATGTAACCATATCTCAATATTTGGATGAAAGGTCGATTCGCTATCATTCAGGTATTACAACATTCTTGTTCGCTTCTTGTTTTGCTTTGCTTGGTCCAAGTTGCTCTAGTTAATGGTCTATCAATTTAATTTGTTTCGATTTGATTTGTTCCCTTTTTGCTTCGATAACCCAACCACAATGCCAAGTCCTGCATGACAGCGTTTATTTGTCTCACTTTTAACCCACCCACCGATAAACTCACATGCATTGTAAGCTTTGCACCTATATAAAGTTTATGCAGGGAGAATGTATGTAAACAAGTTTGGCACACTACATACCCTGGACGGAATGGTCAAATGCAACAGAACTCGTATAATCACGCGTGCACCTATTTTAAAGTGTTACAGATGTCCAGAAAAGAGATGTTGGAATCCTCCGACTGCTGGTGTCCGGAGTTAGATATCATGACCTGATCCAATCGCCTTGCTAACTGCTTGCGTCTTGATGTCAGGCATCCTGCAAGTTTTGCATGTAAAAACTAAAAATTATAGAGAAATAAACTATTATCTGCCGCAGTTAACATTGGACCCCTGGGCAGTCAAAACGCAACTGTTACCCTGACCCTAACCGTAATCACGCGTGGGCGGGTGGTGGTGTGGAAAGGGCATTCCGTTGTGTTTCACAATTGAACAGAACATACAACAACAGGCATCCGCAAGGATATTACGCCAACTATACAAGTATAGGCATTTCGACATTTATCTTCTTCGCTACGCCTTACCTGATCAGTCTTGAGTTCAATTCGACAATCTTGGCGTCTAGAACATCGCTAAACCTGTTCAAATCTACATCAGATCTAACTACATCTCCGCTGCCGACATTTTGCATCTACGTCCACGAGTTTCAGATTACTCGTCTGTTGCACTTCCATTATACTTTGTTTGACAAGTTTATCTATCGCCTAACTATCAGTTCATCGGCCTTCAGACAAGCAAAGTCTCGGATCAATCCCATTGTTGTCTTTTCCATCGGGTCTTAACGTTAGAATATACTCCGATAAATTACCTCGTTGGTCGTGGGGCTGTCACTGAGAAGAAAAAAAAAATAAAAGAAAAAGAAAAAAAAAGAAAAAAAGGTAAAACAAGAAAAAGAAAAAACAAAGAAAAGGCAAATTCAAAACATAACACCCAAACAAAAAAAAAAAGAAGCACGAGTATCAATCACTCGAGTTTGGCACTTTTCGCATTCGACTAGACAACTCATTCATTCGCTTTTAATGACTCAATCTGTGCAACCAGCGCCACCTGAAAATAATAACAATAATGGTTGTGCCTCAAAAAGTGTCACCACTACTGCCAATCTAGGCACTCGCGGCTTTGTTGCCGAAGATGAGGGCACGGGAAAAATATATCTTCCCACCGAGCCCGAAATCACTAACAGCCCAACGACTAGTTCGGAAACTGTGTCCACGGCTTCCAGCACCCGCCCAGCTAAAGGCACAAATACTACTGAGTCTATAGACACCAAGTCCACCGTTGTGTCTACAACCGATACCGCTTTCTCGTCGGCCAATACTAATACCACTCCTTCCGACTCCGCTACGGCTTCTAATATCGTCTCTTCATCTAATACCTCTACCGCATCTGACTCCGACTCTACGCTCACGCCTAGTAATCCGTCTTCCGCCTTTCCGCCGTCCTCTTCTTTTAATCCGTCTAGCAACCCTTCTAGCCAGCAGGATCAACCGGAAATGGATCCGTCATTCGCTGTCGGTCGCCCAACTGGTGGTACATCTACTGCCGGTGCGGCAGATCAAACCCTCACTCTTCGAGGAATCGTTAGTTCAAGAGAAGCCGGTGCTGTTATTGGTAAAGGCGGCGTGACGGCTGCGGAGATTAGAGAACAAGCCGGTGTAAAACTGGCCATCTCTAAGTCCGAACCTGGTATTGTGGAGCGAGTGCTGACGATTTCTGGACCCCTGCACTGTGTAGCTTTGGCCTATTCTTTGGTGGCGCGTGCGCTCATGGAGAACAGCGGATCTGTTCAACAACAGCATCCTTCATTTGCATCTTCCGAACTACCATCCGACATCTCGCTGGCTAACCTGACTTCAACTTTGTATCCTTCCGGAACTGGGTCTACGACAGGTCCCCATTTCTCGTCCGCTGTATCTCTGGTTCCAGGTATTGGTTTGGTCCGCCTGTTGATTCCTCATCAACAAATGGGATGTATTATTGGTAAGCAGGGATCCAAAATTAAGTCCATTCAGGACAACTGCCAAGTTCGAATGGTTGCATCGAAAGACATGTTGCCTCAATCTACTGAGCGGATTGTAGAGATTCAAGGTCATCCTGATAATATTTTGAGAGCCGTTCAGGAAATTGGCATCAATTTACTTCAGGATGCTGATCGTGCAAAAGGTAGTATTTTATATGTTCCTCAGCATGGGATGTCCAATGCTCAGCAAGCTGCGGCCAATATCGCAGCCTTGACGAGATCAAGCCTAAGGAACGAACCCTATGTTTCTGGATCTTCGATGCCGGGTCGTAATTTGCCTGCTGTGCCAGCTGCGCCTAGCGCCACTGGTGGTATCTACAGCGGCTTCTCTAGTGCGCCGGGCGGTGCGCCTTCTGGATACGCGAAATCTTCTCAACCTTCTTCTTCTCTTCAAATGCCTTCGTCCTCTCATTTTCCGTCGACCGGTGGTGCTGCGCCGTCGACATCTTCTTCCTACTTCTTGTTTGGCAAAGACTCCACGTCGGCTTACGAACTGCCCATTCCTTCGGACATGGTAGGATGTCTAATTGGCCGAGGTGGTCAAAAAATTCAGCAAATTAGAAAAGAGAGCGGTGCTCAAATTTCTATTGCAAAAGAACCCGAAAACGACTCTGGCGACAGGTTATTCACTGTCCGAGGGTCTCCTAGAGCTACTGAGCGAGCTTTATGGTTGTTGTATCATCAACTAGAAGCTGAAAAAACACGTCGCGGAAATTAATATTAATGATCCAAGAAAAAAGAACAAATAATAATTAATTAATTAGTCTATCACGATTAGTAGTAGTAGTAGCAGTAGTAGTAGTATTCTTTATTGTCAGTCTATGCGTACATGTCGTCGTATTCTTCTTCCTCTTCCTCATCGGTTTCTCGTATGTGCTGAGCATCTGTCGTCGCCTTCTTTTCCAATAGGTCTTTTCTACATAGTGGACAGGTCGAGTGCATTTTCAGCCACGGCGCTATGCACTCTAAATCAAATCGATGACGCCCGTGACACGGTAACTGAACCACTAACGGATACTCATCGTCCAAATACGGGGTTGCACAAATCGCACATTGATCTTCGGCTTTTAATACCTTCTTTGGCACGCGGTCTAATGAATCTAAATACTGCTGTGACACCCCCTTCTTTTTAGTTGCGTCGGTAGTGCCGTCCTCAAGTTCACCAGCCTCTACCAACTGGCTTAGTAACGCTTGGAGAAGCGGAACATTAGCAGCCTGAAACATAGAGTCCTGCGAAGGAGCAGTGTGGTCTCCATGAAATGTTTCCATAAAGGACATAAACCTCTGCCTTTCCGAGAGATTCCTGTTGTCTGATAAAAACGACCTGATAGCCTGTTGAGTTTCGTTGCCTCGTCTGATGCCAGTGGTCTGTTCGGGCACGTAGTGCTCTTCGTGGTATGAAGCCATTGGGTGTATACTGTTCTTTAGTCTTCCGCTTTTGTATATCTTTGCCTTTCTTTTTGTTATATCTCTATATTTATTTGTCTGTTTTCTTTTTCCTTTCTTTCTTTCTCTCTATGCTCTCTCTCCTTCTATTTGGGTGCCAGTGGCGGTCAGTTCTAACTAGGGTTATACGCAGCCAATTTAGCGTTCACGGTCCCTGATGAATTTGTGGGGCAAAATAAAATGATATGGCATGGACTCGGTATGATATGACGAACATAAAAGGAGAAGAGCAAAGGAGCAAAGAGGCACCGACTTTATCCAAGAGACAAACTAACAACGACGAACATAGGGAAGCGCGTATACGACAGGAGCAAGTGGACCGCTTGGCAGCAATAGAGATTCCAATGTGCAGAGGGCGCGAGATCAATTGTGACGGTAGATGAGGCAATTGACGCAAAGGAGGCCAAAAGGAGTACTCTCATTAAAGAGAACATGGTCCACCCGTTGTGCGATGGGAGCGATGGAAAGGCAAGCGTTCAATTCAACTATTAAAGATAGATTAATATAAAGAATCTACTATAGGAAAATGCATTAGTGCCATTCGGTCACCATCCACAGATTTAGATCAGTACTTGTATTTTTTAATTTCAAAATTTTACTTTAATTTTTTTTCTTGGTATGCTATTTTCAGCTTGGCGGTCGGCTCATTTTGGTGTGAGTGGGTAGGACATTTTTTCCCTTTGTGGCACGGGTATGGAACACAATGTGTTTACATTAAGCCGGAAACGGGCATGAATCACAGGACATCCACAACAAAGCAGATCAGAGGTCTAACTATCTGATCGAACAACGTAACGGGTGGATTTTTGTAGAGGAGCAAAACCGGAAAACCATTCCAACCCGTGAAGAACGCATGGAGGAGAAAGAAAATCGAATAGACATGACAACGGCGATAAACAGCAATGAATGCAGCGGGTATGGCAACGGATTCGAGCCGTTATACGATCGATTAATCAGACAGATGCAAGAGCGAGCCCGGCAGATCCAAGAACAGGAAAAGATAGGAACAAGGAGCCAAATAGAGATATTAGATGAATCGACCAACCAAAAATTATTAAATAGCGTCCCAGATCTAGGGCAGGATCCGAAGCAAAATTTGACGAAGCCAACAAAAGCGCCTCTCAGCACAAATTTCGGTTGGCACCAATTTAATGAGACTCAGGAGAAGTTTGACCAAATAAATGGATATCAGGAACCCTTCGGATCATCAAATCAGCTTCGGCCATTCAAGGCCAACGCCAACGCCGTCACCGACGATGCAATCACGACTGGCGCCAGCTCGCATCCTAGTGCTGCGTCACGAAGATCACCCGCGAAGCCGGTATCAATACACGAAAAACACGCAGCGTTGAAACGACGACAGTACGCTAAGATGGACCCGATCACTAGTCACTATGCAGCTTTCAGGTCGAGAAAGCAGCGAGAAAAAGAACAGCAAGATCAGCAGCTGCAGGAATCAGCCGACGAAGATCAACTGACCAAGGCCAGCAAACGACTGGCACAGCTCAACCTGTCGGATTCACCGACAAAACGTCGAAGACTGACAGAGACCAAGTGGCGAGCCGCCACGTCCAAGATACCAACGAGCACAGGCATGACACCAACAACACCATCCTCACAAACAGAGAGAACAGCAAACGGGGCCTCGCCTGCATCTAACTTTTCCGGGGCCTCTACGCCCTCCAGCAGCTCTTCTGGATCTCCAACGTTGCCCAGAATACCTCGCGCTACAAAAACATCAAACATCAACAAACTAACTACAGCAAGTAAACAACCAGCATTTATTGAGAACACATTTGTATCAGGAAAAAAGCCAAGCGAGACGATCATGTCCTCGACATCGATACGTCCGAATCGATCATTTTCATCTAATATACCCCGGCCCAGTGCCCCGGCAGGCAGGAGCTTATCTAATCCAGCCCCGAGAGCAATTCCGAACCTTCAACGGTGCGCATCATCTAACACGACTAAATCGGAAGATCCTGTGAAACAGGCTAGTAAATATCAAGATCAACAACACCTACATCAGCACTCATGTGCAACACATTCTATTCAACCTAACCAGCTATTGCCTAGCCAAATGTCGGCGGCTTCTCCATCAAAGATCCCCAGATCTAAAACATTCACTAGTTTAGATGGACTCCAACAGCCGTTAGCCGGCTACCGGAATAATCGCTAAGCCGATAAGGGTTAGGGGCGCCAAAATAGATGGAATTTTTGTTGTTAACAGTTAGAGTTAAGAACCGAGTTAATAATAATTGGCAAGGCAGAAAAATCGTAAACGGCAAGGGAACAAAAGCTAACGTTAAAAATCGTAAAGGTTGAGTGAGATAACGGTTGCGCATATACCCGATCAGTCCGACAGAACATAAGGAAGCCGAATATTAAAGTTACTTTTTTTTTCTTTTTGTTTTTTGTTTTTCTCTTAGTTTCCAGGTTTCCCACCTTATCCATGTTCGTTTTTATTTACTTTTTTTCGGTTTCTTTTTCTTTTTGCTTTTTGCTCTTACCCAGGGGCTCCATTTTCTATGTTTAAGGTAAAATTTCTTTTTCAGACCTTTTTTTTTCTTATTTTGTCTCTCTTTCTTAATGTCACGGGGAAACGGCGTAAGGACCTGCATGGTTAATTGATCCCACAGCCGCATACACAGAAAGTTAGATGCAAAAAAGATATCTATCAATCAAATGAATGTAATGATTTGATAATAATATCTCATTTATTTGACATGTATGATCTGTTAAATGAATAGAAAAAATATTTCTCAAAAAATGAAACAGAATAAAAAAAAAAAAACCGTCGGGAACTAACTAGCTATTGTGATTTATTCTATTTCCTAATTTTTTTTAATATCTCATCCATCTCCTCTATATAGTATCTAACTAGTCTTGGTTGGCCAGGAATTTCTTTTGGGTGAAAAATTTTCCCTATAGTCCGAAACACTGCCAATATCCACCAATCAAATTGGGATAATGCGGTTTTCATTTCCCAATTCGCCAGTTATGCGGCGAGTCGGGAATTTACGGTCAAGGTTTAAACGCTCTATATAAAAAAACCATATCCCTTTTTTTTTTCGTTTCTCTTTTTTTTTTCTTCTTTCTTCAGAGATCACACCGGTTCTCCTCTAACTTTACTACCTAAAAAAAACCAGAAAAATGGCTGATAGTAATTTCCTCGTTGATTTCATGATGGGTGGTGTTTCCGCTGCCGTCGCTAAGACTGCTGCTGCCCCCATCGAGAGAGTCAAGCTTCTTATCCAAAACCAAGACGAGATGATCAAGCAAGGACGTCTCGCTCGCAAGTACGACGGTATCGTTGAGTGCTTCCGCAGAACCGCTGCCGAGGAGGGTGTTATCTCCTTCTGGAGAGGTAACACTGCCAACGTTATCAGATACTTCCCCACCCAGGCTCTTAACTTCGCCTTCAAGGACAAGTTCAAGGCTATGTTCGGTTTCAAGAAGTCCGAGGGATACTGGCCTTGGTTCGCTGGTAACTTGGCTTCTGGTGGTCTTGCCGGAGCTACCTCCCTTTTGTTCGTCTACTCTCTTGACTACGCCAGAACTCGTCTTGCCAATGACGCCAAGAAGGGTAAGGGCGGTGGTGACCGTGAATTCAACGGTTTGATCGACGTTTACAAGAAGACCCTTAAGTCTGATGGTCTTGCTGGTTTGTACAGAGGTTTCGGACCTTCCGTTGTTGGTATCATTGTCTACAGAGGTCTTTACTTCGGATTGTACGATTCCATTAAGCCTGTTATCCTTGTTGGTTCTTTGGAGGGAAGCTTCGCTGCTTCTTTCTTGCTCGGATGGACCGTCACTACCGCTGCTTCCACTGCTTCCTACCCCCTTGACACTGTTAGAAGAAGAATGATGATGACTTCTGGTCAAGCCGTCAAGTACAAGGGATCCTTCGATGCTTTCACCAAGATTGTCGCTGCTGAGGGAGTTATGTCCTTGTTCAAGGGATGCGGTGCTAACATTCTCAGAGGTGTCGCCGGAGCTGGTGTTATTTCCATGTACGATCAACTCCAAATGATCCTTTTCGGAAAGAAATTCAAATAAATATAGACTGTGAATACAAGGTATAATTTTCTGTATTTATATTTAAAAGGTTTTTTTTTTTTTCAGAATAATAATAATAATAATCATTTAGTTTATCGCGAAATCGTTCGTTCAATTCATTCTATATTGTATAGATCATCATCATACTATACATTTATACTCATGTGTGTGTATAGCTTGGTTATGCAGTTTTCGGCGGCCGCTTCTTCTCTTCATGGCAACATGTGAATAGTATCATAATTCATGATATTTCTGAGCCAGCCTGCGGAGCTTTGTTACAATCTCTTGAGCAGCAGCAGCAGATACGGCTTCGAGATCATAGCGCTTTGGCCCAGATGTCTTCATGATTACAATCTTGAAATTAGCCGGAACTTTAGAAGATTGTTTACATTTAATAATTTGGTTAATGTGGAAAGAAGAGGTCTTGGGAGAATCAAACCAGGTCCGATCTTCTGAAGGCATAATATGAACATATTCTCCATCTATCGCCAGGATTCGCTCATGACGACTAATGAAAGACATCGGCTGGCGACGCCAAATAAAATACTTCTGATACCCTGCGCCCGTCAGCAACGCTTCGGGAACAAGTGAGGTTCGAGCTGTTTCAGCGGCTGCCAATTCTGCAGCCTTTTGTATTTGTTTGTGACGAGCCCATGCTGAGCCAGAACCAGATCCGCCAAATGGTAGGTGATCAACTCCATTCACTCCGTTACCCATGGTATTGGCAGTAGGAAGACTGCCACCGATATTTCCGACAAAGCCATTCGTAGCGCCAGTGCTAGCTGCACCACCCATGTTGCCGCCGGCAATCGCGCCTCCTCCTATACTGCTGCTCATATTTGCTCCAGAAGCAACAATAAACGATAGATCATAGCCATTAGAGGACGTAATCACACGCTTCGGAGTAAGTTCCAAATTGGCCTGGGCAAGTGTTCCGATTTCAGTAGAGGACAATACCAACACCCTCGTGCCTGCTAATTTAAAGGCGAACATAGACTGATCAACTGCTCGCTCAGCACAGACCTTGCTCAGGATGTTGCCTATCTTGGTGTTAGAGTCCACTGTCATCGTGACGATGGGCTTCGATACTAGCTCATCGTAAGGATATGAATAGATCTTTATGGGTTTCGCCGTAATTACTGGGGCGTTAATAGCCAATCTAGAAGGCCCAGACAATGCTCCTCCATCCGCACTAGCGGGCGAACTATTAGGACCAGCTGCCGCGCCGTTTTTGTTAGTTCCATCTCCCCTACCTGCCTTGACCTTTTTATTAGTACATTCAGGAGTAATCCTTTGATTGTCCTGAGCCTGAGCATCGGTAGCCTCGACTAGAGCAAACTCATCAAACGAAAATGAAGAGATTATCCGAGTCCTATCCAAGGCAGGGAAATCTTCGTCGGGTTCTCCATCTTCCTCCACGATTCGGAGATTCCATCTGTTGGCATCACACTGATCCAACGTCAACTCAGGACTCCGCTTATCTTGCATATAACAATACAATGCAAAGCCTATAGCGCTAGCCACGTTGACATCAGTACGCACAACAACGGTCCATGGCGTCTTGGGCTGGGAACAGGAAGGCATGAACATCTTGAGTTTTAAAGGATTGCGCTCGCTTTTCCCAGACGCAATAGCGTACTGGTCTAACGGGTTGTCATCTTTAACGCGCATGCTTGCAGTTAGTTTGGACGTGGTAGTGGTCGGCCGCACGATATCTAATCGAGCCTTGCCTGAGCCAAAAATGCCGGCGCCTTCATCATTTACAGGATTTCCCATACCATTCGTTGCACGGCCTCTCTCATCAGGGCTGCGTTCTTCTTCGATGTTAGCTTCGTCTATAATAGTTCCAGCTTCAGCTGCCCGCTGGGTCTCTGGTCCTCCTCCAGTCGATCTCAAATAGCTTGTCAACCTCTCATCAGTGTTTCGCCGACGGGCTTGCGTCGTAGGATGAGGTAAGATATTGTTGGGGACGCTCATTCGCCTCGCTCTTGGACGACCTCCGCTCATTATGGAATTGAGAGCATCTGTGGACTTTTGACGGTTGACACGCCGGGACAATGGCGATGTAACTATGCCGCCACCGCCTGTGCCAGAAGCGCCCCCGGTAGTATTAAGCGCGCCGCCACCCAAACCGCTGGGGGCTATTCCACTTACTCCTCCAGTAGCTGCCAGGCGTTGTTCTCCTATACTCTGGGCCCTGGCGCGCGCGCTGGGCGAAGGATTAGACGAAGTTAACGAATCAGTGTCATGCTCATTGAACGCGCGAAGCTTCATCTGTTCCACAGCAAACCTCATGTCCTCCTCCATATCACTGTCATCCTCCTCACTAAATCCAGGCTGCTCGGCTAAGCTCATGTTCATACGCATATGGTGGCCCAAGTGATGGTGGTGGTGGTGATGATGATTCTCTTTATAGCTTGCTTCCTTGGTGCTTGAATCATAGCCATCGTCAACTATGCCGCTAGCATTGTCTGCGTCGATCGCATCGCCTATACCGCTTGCGCTACTTAAGCTACGGTTACTTGCTCTTTCGGCCACAGCAAGCCCATCAACGCCGATGCTGGTAGCATCATCGTCTTCCATGTCGTACTCGTCGTCATTATCGTCATCGCTGAGCATATCACTGCTGGTGTAATCGAAATCATTGTCAGAGTCTGCGGTCATTAGTCCAGTATGAGAATCCAATGGAGAGGCCATGCCTCTCTTGTTCATGTGCATGGCTAACAGTCCCTGACTGTCGATATTATGACCGCCATGGAAATCAAACGATACGTCTGAGTCCTCGCGGTCCGCTTCCGTTTGTTCGTTTGTGTGTCCGTCTTCATCATTGCTAGTGTTGCCGTTAGTATTTCCAAAAAAATTGTTAGTTTTACCTTTGTTTGTACGTTCCTTAAGATAATCACCACCATCCGGGTGGCCCGTTTCATCGGCCAGCGGCTGTGTTCCAAATTCGTGGCTACGCCGGCCGCTGATGGTAGATGTATCTTCAGTAAATTTGCCTTCACCCACTCTAGAGCCCATTTCACTCCTTCTCCCGTTATCTGCACTGACATTCTTTCTACCGCCTACGCTAGAGGAGATCGGTAGCGTTGATGCCCTTGGCCTCAATACTCTAATACTGCCACTGCCATTTACAGCAGCCCTACTTCCGCTTGCATTTTCCTCATTTCCAGTTTTCGACCTAGCCCAAATTTTCCTATTTCTTGAACTCAGTCTTCCGCCACCTAATGAAATTGTAGATATGGGTGGAGAGCCAGGAGTTGCGCTGGCTAATACACTTGTTGCAGCCCAGTTTAATTTATTTGGACCATTCTTGGTTATATATAAATGGGTGGGCCGGATGACTTTTTGACCGATCCCATCTTGATAATTTGAAAGATATGCCGCCCTTAAATGAGTGATTACATAGTCAGGATCCTGTAGTAGAGACATTGATTGGATATATCCTTTGTCGTACCCAATGCTATCATAACATGGACATGTAGGTGTTAAGGTTATCACCACTATCAGATTAACTAAATCAATGACAGTGTCGGTCCGAATCAATGAAGGGGGATCTAGGAGATCTCCTGAATCGGAGTGGTTCATCAGCTACTTCTTTTCCTTTTTTGTGTCGCACGATAACTCTAAGTAATAATTTCATTGTATGCTATTTATCATCATTTTTGGTTCCCATTCACTTAGTTTTCTCCCAAGGTCTTCCTGTCTTACACTTAAGTTAATTGACCTTGCACTCGTGTTCTGTGGCTCCGCTCAGATAGATTCCTTCTTCACACACACTCTCTAACAGCTTTCAACCTTGCATTTTGTCCATACCCTAACCACATTGCTATAGGCCTAAAGTTACTCTGATTGGTTTGAAAATCTCATACACACAATGGGAGGACAATACGTTATTTTTGGACGAACATTCCAAGCTTGGCAGGTAAGCACGAGACGATAATACGATGACCAATCTGTCTGATATAAGGAGCTTTTCTAACTAGCTTTCTATGGCTACCATGGGTACCCTTGCTCTTGGAGCCACCTACGCTACTATTGGTAAAAAGCCATCCACCTCGCCTCCTATTAACGCTGGATCTTCAGAAGAGGAGAAGTTCATTATGGATTTCTTGAAGGAGCAAGAGCAACAGGCTGAAAAGAAATAGATGAAATGAAATGTATGTAGATTTGCTACGCGAATATGAGCAGTATTGGAAAGGCACACTACTAGATGGCGGGTGAACTGTGACAGTAATAGTTAAGCAGGACGAGTCCTGGACAGTAGAGGTGTTTACAATACCAGACTAGAGATTCTTGGAGTAATAACCTGTTGGAGTTAGTTCTTGCTCACAACCCGCTTGTCATCGATAAATGAGACTCCCGTCCCTAGCAATATTTATTTTAATTTATCCTTACTTGTCCCATCTATCGACTCATTATTATCTTATTACATTACATATATGCTCTATTTAAACAATTCAGTTTTGGCCAAGGGATCCTCGGCTAGCACATTGATCTGCCGCTTCACCCGCACGGATTTGGCAGCCTCTTGTCGCAGTCGTGCTTGTTCGGCTTGTTGATGTTTCAATTGTGCTCGCGCAAAGTTTGGCGAAACGTATTCCTTGTTTTCATAAATCACCGAGCCTGAAAAAGATCCCTCAAGGATTGTAATAGGTGTTAAAACAAACCGCGGACCTATCTCGACCAAAGACAATTCGGTTTCCTTCTTGTCCTTCTTGTCCTCAGGCACCGACTCAGATATCTGATAATTGCGGAACCATATTTTGTTGTCCACAATACTCACAGTCAGGACATGGTCTACGAAAGGTTTGGACTTGCGGGCTTTGGGGGGCACTCCAAAGACATGAATTAGTAGTTCCTTGATAAGTCTGTTATGTGGAGTTTCGTCGAATGTAGAGTCGAACGATAAAATTGGTCGAGAGCCCTTCAAACAGTTACCGGTAAAGTTAAGTTCGTCCATAGTATGTATATTGTGCACATGAAATTTGATGGTGGGTCCATTAGGAGCCTTGGATATCCACATATACAAATCTTGGTGTTTTCGGGCTTCGAAATATAAGATATTGTTACAGTTGTAAAGTTCTGCGATTTCATTTAGCTGCCGTAATTTTGATTTGGAGTCCAATTTCGGTTCCTTTCTGGCATGGGGCATCATTGAACACAGATCACTGATAAGATGACGGTGACGGAAAGTCACTCCACGGGATGAAATTACTAATGCTCGCTGTCTGTTTCTATATTTTGATTCGGCAGATTGAGATGATGACGACGATGGCTTTTCTGCCAAAGCTTTGTAAATTGCGGACATCGTTAGTTTGTAGGACCAGAAAACAGGAAAGAAAAAAAAGTGCCTCAGAAAGTTGAGAAGAAGAAAAAAAAAAAAAAAATCCGCCAACGTTAACTCTAATGTTAATGTTAACCTTATTTCCGGGTATTTCAGAATCAGTTGTCTAATCATTAGCATCATAGAAGGTATAGAATTGCTGCTGTAATCTTGTAATCTATGACCAACCAAGTAAAGCTCCTTTGGGACTCGGTCTCTCAGGGGAATTACAGTAATGCATGGAAAATAATTGATGCGGGATTAGCGCAGTCGCCTAATCATCCATATTGGCTGGCAGTTGCTGGATTTGTGTGCTGCAAACAGGGCAGAAAGTTTGAGAGCTTGAAGCACTGTCAACAGGTCTTAGACCTCAAACCATCCAATGTGTCTGTGGTCTCATTGGTTGCTCAGGCGTATATTACATATGGCCTGGGAGATCTGTTGAATCAGATGTACGACCAGGCAGTGAAGAAAGTCATATCACAGGGCAGCAGTAACGACAATGATGAGCAACTAGTAGAATTGCTGGACCTATGGGTTGATGGATGTATTTGTACAGGTAATTTTAAGGGATTAAATAGGGCGTCAGTTGTGGGCCAGCAGAAGTTGGCAGAACGACATTTAACCTACCAAGGCGTCATGGCGACATGTTTGGCTATAAAAAATAAGCAATATGCAAACGAGAATGAGAAGAAGATCATGTCTATGGTCGCATTGCGGACATTGGACAAGGCTATTACGGGAGACTCAGCTAATGCACAAGAAGAGGCATATGTCCGTGCAGAATTGCTTAAACTCAGCGGGCAGGACTCTCAGCTAATTGAATTTCTTTTGGACGCCAAGAAACACAACAGCCTTGAGTTGATGGTTATGCTGGTTACAGAGCTTGAACGTTTGGAGCGATGGGACGTTCTATTCCAGGAATGTGAGCAGCTCACTAAACCGTCGGCAGTTGCAGAGCTGGATAGCTGGCTGTATTGGAAATTGCTGGTAGTCAGTGGAGTAAAGTTAGGCAAGCAGCAAGCTTTGAAAGACGAGCTGCTGGTTGGGGAGTCCAGAAACGTTATGTTAGCCAGAGTGTATTTAGATGACACCATGGGCATTTTGAAACAAAGTGGATCAGTCGAGTCATCTCTTTACCGATACACGGAGAGACATGGAAACAAACGCTGCTGTTTTGAAGATATATCAGTTTATCTGGGGAGGATTGATGATCTTGCAGAATACGTCCAATGGATGGAACACCATACGCAATACAAGAAAGACGTCACATGGAGGGTGAACGCGGCAAAATTTCGAGCCAAGATGAGTAGCGAGAATCGACTGGACGTGAAACAATTGACAGAGTTGTACAGTCAAAGCTTGGACGGTATCGACAAGAAAGATATAACTGATTACCATAGTGGCGACGATTTTTTGATCTTGGCGGTTGAAAAGATCCTATCGTCGTCATCCTCGATTGAAGAATCGAGTGGCCGTTTAATGAAAGCTGCAGTTTTACTGGAAATCGCGGCTAAGTACGACAAACATCAGTTTTATGTCAGAATATGGTTGATTCACATTTACATGGCTTTAGGCGCCTATTCATTGGCAGTTTCGCATTACGATACACTGTCTATTAAAATGATGCAGATCGAGAGTTTGTCATACCTTGTGGCGAGCAGATCGTCCGCGGCCTGTCCGTCAGAAAAGACACTCAGCATGTTGGGCACATTTAATGACCTTTATAGACAGACAGATGAGATTGTGCAATATGTCAAGCATGCATATCAGAAAGGAGTCTACAGTCAGGTAGGCGGATTTCACGAACTGTATAACAAATTAGAGAATAGCCTTTCGCACATGGTGATGCAAATTGAGCAGGTTAGAGTAACCCGAATTTTGGGCAAAACAATCAATACTGTGTTTTTTGAAAGGTATAATGTGGATGGGGATGAGATAAGTACTCAACAGGCAACATTTATCGACAACCGGGATACTGCTATCTGGCGCGGTCAAAATGATGATTTTGGATTATCTGATCGCCCTGCTCCCGACGACAAATGGGTTCGAGCACATGTATTGCGAGAGCTGATTATTCGAAAACTAGCGGTATCTGCGGCGGCGGAGTCGCGAGCTGCACTAGTCGTGGAGTTACAGGAGATTGTGAATGATGAAGAGAAGAAGGCGTCCTCCTCCTTGACGGCGGCAGAACTGGCTGCCATGCGAATGGTGATGGCATTGGCTCGACAGGAATACAGATCCATACGAAGCATCATGGATAGCATTAGAATTGATGACGAAGGCCGTGGGACAACAATATGTGATTTCGTGCACAATGCCAACATTTACAAAGAGTGCACCGCGGTCATTGGGGGACTCGTTCAAATTTTGAAATCCAGAAAGACGGAGCAGATTTCGCCAGATCTTCTGAGTGTTGAAAAGTATGTACGCGAACAGGTGCAGGATACCATATGTAAAACAGCTGATGGCGTCAAGAGACGGTTGGAAGCCGATCGTAGAGCAATTGTAAACAACTGTGTGGAATGGGCGGATTCGTTGAAATTAGACAAGGACATTGCAGAAAGGGTGGCAGATGATGTTATCAAGTCGCAGACAGAATGTCTATCTGTGGTGAAGAAGATCAAACGATAAATTGTAAATACATTTATAGATATAATATAATATACATATGCATTGTACCATTATATTTATGATTTGCATACGTGCGTGCAGACATACATACTACATAGGCAACGCAAGGTTCATAAGGGCCGCTTAGACCTTGGCAGACTAGGCTGTCCATGGTCTCAACGGGTAACCACCCAGCTCCAGTAATAGTGTTCTGCAAGCGAACCGTCGCATTATCTGGGCAATCCCAAACCTTTGACTATATCATTTGCTTGCTTGGTACCTACTGATACCAAGTATCGAATCTTTTCTGGATCAGTCTCGTGTCTGTGGTGATTAAACTCATCGCGGGCCCAGGAGAGAAGCTGAGCGCGTTGATGCACATCAGGCACTCGGTAGGCGGATTTCACAATAAATCTCCATAGATGTTTTGATTTGGAAGCTTCAATGAAGAAGCGCAAAGAAGGTGGTGATGACTTTGACATGCGGCGGACCCAGGACTACATGGGCACTATAAATAAGGTAAAACCATAACAAAAATACGACAGCAGACAATTATAGTCGAGTCACACATCCTGGTGACCAGTTAACAAGGATTTGTATGGGGGCACGTTTCTTTTTTATTTGTATACACCAAATGGTCGTCGATGATAAGTTGAAGCATAGAGCTATCCATATGATATGTCCAGAGACACCTTCGCGTTTCTAGTATTTGTATTATGTATTAATTTCATATTGCAAGTCGGAGCTGTCTTCCGCTGGGTCGAATTTGCAATGGTTATTAAAAGATAGTTATTTTAGATGCCTATAATAATTGATTCTGGTATTGCAGCGAAATTTTTACAACTTTCTCACCAGATAACATGATGAAGTAGCAACGAATAAAGAAAAGGCTTTTTCATTAGAATTCTGGCAGAAATCTTTAGGATCGCCGCGACAAGTGCAAGGGGATTTCGTCGAAGTGGACAAACTAGGATGCTCTCATTCTGAAATATTTTCTTGAGCAGGGGCTCAACTAACTACGCGCCGACGAACATGCATTAGACCTTTCGCTAGAAGCATAAAGATATAACTGACAGCCGGAAGTGAATCACATAAAATTGAAAAAATATGTGCTTTATGGACCATAATAATTGAGTTTCCATTAATTTATAATAAACCTTAGTATGAGTTAAGAGAAAAAAAAGACCAATAAAACTCACTTGATCAATGGCAAGAACTGTTCAGGTTCTTGCAAAGGAATTTTTTCCCAAAGTCAGTAACCAACAGTCAGGTCACAAATCTCATTCTGACAATGGTCCATGGCACTTGTATTTTGAATTGGCCAAAAAGTTGCGGCAGCGACCTGATACTACACTCTCTGAGGTTACTGTCATCCAGATGGAACGAGGCCTGTCATGCCAAGAGGCTAACATTGTATTCAATGTTCATGGACTGGGACGGGCCTGCAAAGTCGCGGAAAATGTAGTATACCATACGCGAGTAGTGTTCGGCAAGATGGAAGTAAAAAATGAGAGCACTGCGGAGGCTAACGATTCACATGAAGGCGATGGCGTTCGTGAAAGGAACTCCAAGGCGGAGGCCCCCCATTTGCCGTTTTCCGAGAATTCTATCAGAATGTTTCTCACTCAGGCTATTCAAGCATTTAAAGAAAACAAGACATTCTTTAAATGCCTGGATCTGCCAATTCCGTCACGTGAGGCCGTATACGGAGTTGTTCTTCAGGGAAGTTATCCATTTTTTTATAAGACCACCATGACTAATGAGATGGCAGAGCGGGGCTGTGACGAGAGTTGGAAGGATTCAATAGTGGAAGTATTGCAAGACAAACTGTTACTCGATAGCAGCGACACAGAGAAGATAATGAAAGAAGGCATGGCAGATTCGCTGAATTATACGCGGCAAGTGGCAGTCTGTAGGCAGCTCCAACAAGCAGTGTGCGAGATGGAGTCCAGATTGTACCAATTAGGAGACCTACAACAGGATCTAGATCAGCGTCACAGTAATTGGATAAGCCAGTATGGGCTGGAAAGATATTATGATGATGAAATAGCATCGGGAATTCAAAGAAACATTGAGGATTAGCAATAATAATAAAAGGATGTATTAACGACGGGCACAGTAGTCGCGTTCACAGAAACTCTACACTTTATTTATCTTATTTATTAGTGGCCTCCGCAGCCTCCCGCTCTAATTCCCTAAGAGGCTTGTGGTTTCCACTAATGATATTCATAAGAGAAGTATAGTTATCGTGACCCAAAGACTTTTGATAGCTAAAGATTCTTGTGAGTTGCACACCAGCAACGGTACCCAAGAAGAAATTTACTGAGGCAAGCAAGTAATTCTTGGGTTTAATAATCATACACCATCTAGTCCAAATAGCACCGGTAGAGAACAAAGCAATCTGTTGGGTACCAGACAACTTCTCGACGGGTCTTTGAAGGTCATTGATTCCGGCAATAACCAGAGCCCACTTGTTAGCAAATTATTCAAATTGAAAAGAAACCGAACATAAAACAAACGGAAAAGCGAAATGTAGGACAGGAAGTCAAAACGCTCAATTCAAACCGAATTGAAATCGAAGCAAATAAAAGGTTAGGAATTCAAACAAACTCACCTTCATTACTGGAGCCTGGTTAGCAAATCAGAAAAAACAAAAAAAAAGGACAAATGTGTAAATTAACTCACCCAAAAGTGAATGGTCTTGGGACCAGTCTCTGAGTTCATGAACCTGGCAAACCGGGATGCTGAAGCTGTTGCACCTGACATTGTTGTTAGTTTTCAGGATGATAGATAATAAAGTTCCGCAATATTGCAGGGAATGTCTAGGAACTGGACTCCGGCAACCTTATTTTCGCAGGCTTGTGTGAGGGGAAAACGGAAGATAGCTCCCCGGGGCCCGGAGAGATGAGGGGATTTGCAAACGTTGTCACGTGATTCATATGCCGGTAATCTGTTTATTTAAAAAAATTCTAACAAAGAGTCTAATGTTCTTGAATTGGCAATGCAATGGCATTCAAATTTAATGCTGCGTTTCCGTTTTGCGTTTCTTTTTGAGTTCTGTTCAGAATATAATATGTATCTAGACGCTATAGACTATAGTTAAAAAAGCTATTTTGGATTATTCTTCCTGAGCTTCCTGCATCTTTTCCCTGCTTTGCATCGAAAGACAACTTCGGTTCCATTGAATTTTCGAACCGAAACGGCAGAATTGTGCTCCTTTTTTTTGTTCAAATAGAAAGACAGATTTTGGAAAGTAGAGAAGCAATAGACGACTGATGGTAGTGGTGATAAGGAAAAGCTGCCTAACGGAATCTTTTGATAACTCCTTTATGAATGAGCCTTCAGCATCATTAGTCAAAGAATAGATTCCGCAGTAGTAATAACGCCGGACCACCATGCTCGTTCCTTCTCAACCGAATGAACATCTTCCTATCTATATGTTGTTACTCAACCATTACCGGCTATAAAGAGCTAGTGCTGTCAGCAACTTTGCATCCTGCGAAGCAGCGACAGCATCTTTCAGCGGAACCAATTTCAAAGTAATAACTTCATTTTCGTTCTCGGCGCCCGACATTTGCTTTCCATTGATTTCATCAATCTGAGCTCGGGGCAATTTTTTGGTATATACAAAGAAACGGATATGTTCATCAGTAATGCCCGGGCTTAGGAAAATATCATCGGTCGACAATTGCTTGAAATCTGGATCATTGCAATCAATCTTGAACCCGCATTCTTCTTCTAATTCTTTAGCAGCTGCCCCACGGAACTCTCCGTCGTCCAACATTCCAGCCGGTAATTCAACCAATTGCGTGGAGCCTACGGCCATTCGAGGCTGCTGAACTAGCACGACATATCTTTCGTCATTGTCCCGCTCCTCAGTTTCAACGATTACTAATATTCCAACTGTGCCTCCACGTAACAGGACCACTCCTGGTAGCGGTTTACCATTTGGATGGATGATATCTGCCTTTAGTTTGAGAAACCCGATTTTGCCAGAGGAACCAAAAATATCTACGCTTTGTATATCAATTGACTTGATATCATAATTTTGTCTGGAAGCCTGAACGGATTTATCTAAAGTACTGATCCAATCGGTAAATGGCTTGAATTGTTCCAGTTGTGATTTGGTCAAGGAGAGATGTTCAGGTATGTTTACCGGGACCAAAGTCTTAGCGAAATTAATTTTAAACGAAGAAGTCATTGAAGACACACGTCTGCGGAGCAACATAGTCATCAACTCTACTGGTGAATATTTACATTCAGTACTGCTAGGTCGGCTGCTTAGTAACAGCAGGAGCAACGTAGAGCCCAGGAAGAAGATTGCAGGGCAGCGCATGCTAACAGTAGTAAATCTAGTCCATGAGAAGAATCAATAAATAATCCAGAGCAGAAATGAGAGCTTACTTGCGGATGTTTTTCTTTTCTCAACATCTATTATTATTATTATTATTTTTTTTTTTTTAAAAAAAGAAGAAGGTTCATGATTGCTCGGAAAGGGCAGAAACCTTACGTGAGACGACGCGATTACGCGTAACCGCGCATATCACAAAAACGTAGAACAAACAATAACCTAAAAATACAAACACACCATGGAAACCCCGCAAACCGCGTCGAGAAAAGCGCATGGCGGCGGCCTTGGGATCTCGAGCCGGAAACGGATTCATAATCAAATAGAACAGGTTGCCATCTTGTCGCCGCTATACTCGCCACTGGGTGACAACGGCGGTAGCGACAACATACATGCAGGTATTGCACAACGGGACACGCGCCGAAAGTTGCAGCTTGATTCAAAGACTGTATGGGATAGAGACAAGGAGAATTTGAGCCGAGGACCGCCCAAATTGCAGTTGCCAATCACTAAAAGGAATGACCATTCACGTGAAGGCCACGAGAACAAAAAGAAAGATTGTGGCCCCATACATGTCCACGGTGAGGACGTTGGCGGCTCTTCTTTGCAAGAGCTTGATAAGAACTGTATTGAAAGTGAAAATGGGCTTGACGAGGAAGTTCCCTCTTCGGTGGCACAGGGCGACAAAATGGGACCCACGGGAGACAACTTGGATCCATATTATGAGGTGCCTAGCTCAGAATGGTGGGAAGAGGAAGCCGAAGACAGGACCGAGGAGAAATTAGCGGAAAACGGCACGAGCAATGGAGGCGTCGGCGAGGAAGTGCCTGAAACAGTGCAAACGCCTATTCTACGTCCTTGGGCATCTGAAGATCAGTCACCGGAAGGTCTGAACCTCGAAATAATACTAACAGAGAAGGAAGAGGCAAAGGAACTCGCATTAACGCCAGCTAATAGAAGCTGTGATCCAGTTGAATCATTTGCTCCTTTGCGGACTAACTTCTCGCCCGAAACCCCGAAGTTATTTGGGTCTCAGCGGGACGTGACTGACGATCAAATTGGTCAAGATCAGCTTCCACTCACGAATTGTCCTGTAACTCCAGGAAAAGACATTTGTAGCTCTGCGTCAGCTTCGACCGGCTCTAGTCCCAGTAGTGGAATGAGCTACAACCCATCAACGCCCGCCGAACGGAGCACGCTTAGCACAGAAGATGGCCCCAGTGAACTCTCTCCGTCTCCTCGGCTTGACCCAGTTTTATCTCTGAATCGTCTTGGCGAGATCGAAGGAGTCTGCAGTGATGACTGGAAAGATTCATGGACGAATTTGTCGCGGAACGCGGATCAATCGTCTCTATCAGTCTCGTCATGTCACTCTTCAGACCGACGAGAAGAATTGGACACATACTCTTACTCTGTCAGCCAGAGCCCATCACTGACCCAGTGTGGATTAACTGATTCTCTATCATCGCAGCATTCGGCTGAAACTCCCATATATATCCGACACAAGCGGCGGATATTGGCCAGTATGTCAGAGGAAGATTCCCAGAGTAGTGCCAGTAATATCGATGGCAACGACTCATTCAACATCCTCTCGCCTAATCAATTATCGCACTCTGTCTGCGAAATCCTTAGTTCTAACCACGACGTCACTTCGCCTTTCAATTCCCGTACTCAATCTAGTTGCCAATCCGGTTCAGTGGTTCGCGAGTCGCCTCAATCTAATTCCATTTCGGGGTCAGTTTCAATACCAGCCTCTCCTCCTTCTCCTTCTGATAGCCACGGGAGTCAATTTGCAATTGTTGAGACCGACTTGGATGACGATGAGGACGAGAAGGGCGACGACCACACACATCTTCCAATCCTAACTAAAAGCTTGATTGACTGTTTACCCTTGCCAGACAACCGGAAACTAATATACAATAAGCTGATCCAGTGAACTTCCTACTAACCTGAAATATAAACTAAATAGATACGAGCATGATTATCAAGTCATTAATTAAATAAATTATTGCCTTATGCATGTGTGTGCTCACATACATTTTCTGTGAATAATGGATGGGTCTTCTTGGTATTCTTGAGCACTCACCAACATTTTGCGGAATGTGCTCAAGTTTGCTAAAATTGATCCTCCAATCCATGTGCTGTATTTTCGCTCTGGCGGAGCCGTGATCCGTATTTTTGTGTGACGAGGCGATAGTAGCTTTAACTCCTTTAATAACCGTTGACCGAATCCTTCGAAAAGAGTTGTACCTCCCGACAACACGATATTCTCATATAGACCGGGACGCAAATCTAAATCTGTCCTGGAAATTGAATCCGCTATTATTTGGTGTACGCCGTTAGACTCTGAACCAATGATGTGAGGAGAGAAAAGCAGCTCGGGGGCTCTGAACCGCTCAGCGCCAAGATTCAACGGCTTTCCATCGGGAAGGACATAGACGGACTTCGACGCCGTAGCATTGATATTATCTATTCTTGAAACGCCTTCATCCGTTGTGCCGGAGGCTGTGACATTGCTGGTATGACCGCTTGTCGTACCACTACTGGTCGTGCCTCCAACAGTGGATCCCAAGATGGCATTGGTAGCCCACTCTTTTTCCTCTCGTCGCGGATCCAATGCCACATAACATCGTCGCTCCTTGATATTGCGCACAATTTCTTTTTCAGCAGAAGTATAGAGGGCCACTCCTTCTCTGCGCAAGAGCATCTGCAGATATTCGGTGACATCTCGGCCAGCTAAATCTATCCGTTGGATAGCCGATGGTATGGCAAATCCTCCATATACCGGCACAGCATGAGTGACTCCGTCACCCGAATCAAGAACGAGTCCGGTAGTTTTACCCGATGCATAAAGTGCCAGGACCGCCTGGATAGATATGTACATGGCTGGCACGTTAAATACCTCAAAGAATCTTTCAGCGGCCCTTTCCCTATTCTTCCGCGGGTTCAATGGGGCCTCGGTTAGTAGCACGGGATGTTGTTCGGGTTTGACTTTTAGCTCGTCACTGTACACATGTTGCCATATCCTTTCCATGTCTTCCCAATCAGTCACAATTCCATGCTTCATGGGGTATTTAATCTTCAGCAGCCCTCTGTGCTCCTGTGCCTCAGGGCCAATGAAGTAGTCCAGTTCCATGGCCCCGGCCATCACTCGTTTGTGCTTGGGACGGCCCACATAACATGGGAAGTAGCTTGATGGTTTTTCCTGGCCGGCAATACCAGCCTTAATAGTACCTGATCCCTAGTTAGTTAGTCTTCTTGTTATTTTTCAACCACGCTTACATTGTCAAACACCACCGGCTGATTGATTAACACGTCTTGGTATTCCATGTTTACCTGAGCACGACAAGAGATTGAGTTTAGGGCGAGGTTAACGTGTTAGCTTAACGTTATCTAACTTCCAATTTAGGTAGCAGCCTAACCCGCGCCCGAATGGCGTGAAGCTATTCTACCATAGCCAGTCATGCCCGACATGGCCTTCGAGCTTTATGTTTTCAGGCCCATGATAGGAGAATATTAGTTCTGGTGTTTCAGAGGTCGACTGCATCTAAAATATTTGATTTCTTTTAAGCTCGTCATACTACTTAATTAAATGAGAGCACTTCGGAATTCATTCCAGCTGAAATAACTCAAGTGCTGTTCAATTAAGATCTCAGAATCGCATATAGAATTTATATATTATATAATGATAAGCCATTCGTACAACTTCCCATAGTAAATGCCAATTTGTGCGTGTGACAGACAGTGTCATAGTAATACCAATTCTAATCTGAGGTGGCCGAAAAATGGCAATAATTTCTACGTTGCTCGTTAACCGGTGACAACAAAGGCAAACGTCTCCTACTTGACATGTTTGCTACGGCGCATTTTTCATATAACTATATACTTTTAGCATCAGGCTAAAGATATAGGCATCTAACAAATAAAATGGATATAAAAGAAAAACGATAGTTCGTAAAAGGTATTCATTAGTCGAACCCCGCAACTCGAAATTTTAAGCATCCGAGTATTTTGATCACCCAATAGCTTGTCTGTAAGAAGTAGGGTCCGAGTTTTTCTTCTCGAGAATTTTAGACAACTAGGTACGACTAAGCAAAGACTTAAACGATTTTCTTTTTTAACAAAGGGAATCAGCCTAGAGATAAACTGGCGTCCAACGGCAATTGGAAGGATTTATCTGCAGTCCTTTGACATTATAAATTATAAGGACATTATTAATAACTCATTATTATATTACTTTTTCGACTGTATCTCAATCCATTCCAAAGCAAAAATAACAGGCAGTTCAGCCTTATCGACCGTTCATACCCACCGAATTCCCAAGGGATTCCCCGCTATTTCTTGAAAAGTAAAGCCAGGGGGAGGTTAGGGTACGCCCAAGTGGGCAGTAACTCGCATCAATCTTGCATAATAGGGTCTGGTATTCAGGGGACCTTGTGCGTGAGTTTGAGTAGACTGCCTGACCCGCGAAGACAAGTTAGGACCAAGAGAGATACAGCACGCTACTTACAGATAGCAGAGAGGAACAAAAAAGGAATTTATTAATATTATCTTCCAAGAGAATCTATAAGAGGTCAACCGTCTACTGCTCTAGTCCCGGGGCGCAGCGCATAACAATCCAGCTTATATTATTATACGAATAATAATTCCGACCATGCGCCATACTGGAGATAGCGATGGCGATGCGACTGCAGAGCAGAGTCGGGCGCGACGTAGGAAAAAGCTTCAACAAGGGAAGACTGTCAAACTAGTCACAGGAAGCGAGAAAATGGATAGCAAAAATAATACTGACAAATCTCCGGAAGGGCCCATAGAACCCCAAACAAAAAAAGGTGAGAAACAAAGCAAGGAGAAGCAAAACCATAACAGCTCCAATATGAAGCAAAATAACGGCAAGGACAGTGGTAATGTGAAGCACAAGCAACCTGGCATTGCACATGGCTCCAGGTCAGGCAGTAAATTAGTCGCGGTGCTGCCATTGACACTTGCGCTTTTGCCCACAGCAGCCAGCATATTATTTAGTCGCAATGTTGGACTAGTGGTCACGGATGCTGTCTTGTTGCTGGTGCTAGGATGGGTGCTCTGGGGCTTATCGGAAGGAGCATGGAACCTCTACCGCAAGACTGTGGGACAGCATGAAACAGAGCGAGAACGACAAGAAAGGGAAGAGCATCATAGAAAACGCGACGAAGAGGACGAATACGAGACAGATGAGAACGAAAATGAAAGTCGGTCACGAAGACCTCGCAATCATGCGCACGCTAATCAGCCACATGTCTACTCAGGTGATACTGCTGCGTTAGTAGTATTTCTTGTTGTCTATTTAATTTCGCCGTTACTGGGTGGTGCAATTTTGCATTATTCCAAGGACTCGTTTTCCCGTGACACTCCGCTAATTACAAACTTTAATATCTGTCTATACATTACATTGGAATTTGTACGGAACCTGAATCGGCTCGCGGATGCCCGATCATACGAAGCGTCGGAATCAGCTACTACAGATTCCTCTGATGTGTCTCCCTCGCCTTCTGTTGACGAGTCTTCGACTGGCGACCATTCTAATGAGCTTAGTGTGGCCCTGACTTCACAGCAGCTAGTACAGGCACAGCAGCTGGCAGATAGTGCTATGGAAAAGATTGCACAGAACGTGGGAGAGCGGATGGACCGCATGACACGGGATATGAAACGGCTGGACCAGAAATATGCCCATAATGATATGTGCGTCAAGCAAGTCCTGAGTGACGTAGTAATGAGATTGGACCGAGTATCTACGGACGTGGGATATATGGCGGCAGCTAGTGCTACGGCACACATGAAGAATAACGTGAACAACAATAGTAACAGTCCGAGCAGTATTGGGAACGGAACTCCTAGTAGCACAGCCAACAGTACTGGTACTGTTGGCAGCGACGGCGGAGGCGGCCATTCAATGGCCTCATCAATGGCAGCGTCAATATATGGGTCGCCGGCGGCTACCACGCCTTCTGGCACGCCTACGGGAATAAGGCTTAATAGACATAAACGATTGAGCAGCGATCCGTCGCCGCGAATGATCATGTCACCAAGATTGGATATGTTGGCAGAAGAGACAACACGGCCTGCAAACTTAGCGGGTAGGACAGCCAGAAACAACTTTATGAAATCAGGTATCGGCATGGGCATCGGGGTTAGCGGCATGGCAGGAGCAGGCACAACACAGGTATCGGGAATATCAAGTATGACTGCAGCCGCCGCTGCGAATCAGAAATATGCACAAGAGTCAGAAATGAAAATTCGACTGGCACCCAATGGCAAGTCACCGACAAAGTTGCCATCAACGTCTGGCTCAAGTACTAGTTCTGGTTCCGCCAAACCCCATTCTGAGATTTCCATGAGCTCATCCGCAATCTCCACAGAATCTCTCTTCGGCATGGCATTAAGCACGTTATTGGGCATACTACTCTGGCTGACCAAGCTACCAATTGTTATTCCGTGGAGGATGATGGATACGGTAACCTGGGGTATTAAATGGGGGATTGGACTAAGTCTCGGGATACTGGGGAGTGTGGCGCGATTACGAGGTGGAACACATGGTATTGCAATTAACTAACAGGATAATGAAGAAATAAGAATTAAGTATTAACAGAATGATATAATAATAATATATGTATAGGATTATTGGAAAAAAAAAAAGTGACTATATTTACATTTCTTACCAATTGAGTAAAAGTCTTCCGATTTAACTTCAGACTATTTCTATCACGTGACTGCGGCAACCCCAGCTATCCCCTTTTAGCCCTAGTTGAAGTTAAAAACAGTCACATGGAGCAAGCCAAACAATGACAATGGTGCGGCTGGGTAGTATACAAAAGGAAGTCTAAGATTGAAACTTCTTTCTACACCACAATGAGAGCTAAGTGGAGAAAGAAGAGAGTCAGAAGACTGAAGAGAAAACGCAGGAAGGTTAGAGCCAGAAGGTGAGTACTGAAGAATACGAATGAATGAGTGGAAGAACAACAAACTAACCAGCAAATAAGCGAATTGCGCCAATTGAGGTAGCTTTGCAGATATGGATAAGGAAGGTGTGTTTGATAAAAGGTCCAAGGATAAGACGTGCCGAGTCTGAATTCGCTTAGAAAAGAAAAGGTATTGATTTGCCAAAAGCTATTTTTTGTTTTGCTTTTATTTACTTTGTAGATTTAATGAGTTCCTTGTCTATATATTAGTATAGTCGATGTCACTACGAGGAGTCATGGTTACGTCCATGCCGAAATAGTGGAGAATGTGATGATCATCGTTACTTGAAACGCGACCCGTGAGTCAATGCTTAGCTGTCGGTGACCATGAGTATGCACAATGCTGTTGGCTCATCGTCGGCGCAGCCCAGTTTTGATTCCGAAAAAAAACAAACAAAAACGAGAAAGAAAAAAAGAAGAGAACAGCGCTACGCCTAACAGTTCTTGTCCATAGTCTAAAATTCCCTTAAGTAAGAGAAAAGATGGAGCAAACGGCTTGAATTAAACAAGTGTGACTTGTTTACTGGAGTCGTTACTTCTTTTCCATAAATCTCCTACGCAGTCGGTGGTCCTTTTTTCTGCTGATTTTAGAACTCGTCCATTGTCTCAAATTGTTCAATTCCTTTGCTTTTCAGATTTAGGCATTGGTTTTTAATTATTTCTCGCAATCAAAACTAACTTAGGGTATCAATGATGTCCCCACATTTGCCTAATTGCTTGAGATCTGCCACCTGCCCTCTATTGAAATATTTTAAACCAAAGCAAAGAGACAAAAATAATTGGATAAAAGTAACAAGCTATTCAATTCCTAAAAAGAAATCAATATTAATTAGCCACAATGGCCAACCGACTTTTGTACTTTGTTCAAAAGAGCAGTAAAATCAATTACTGGAGGCATGGTAGCCAGCCAATGTATTAACAACAAATCAATGAATGCATTAATTGTCCTTTGCACGAACAACTAGCCGCAATGTAATAAAATGCATAGCATTTCAGATGGACACGCGACCAACGCATGCATATGCACACCTTGTTACATACCGCTTGCACCCCCCACTCGTCCCGCTTTCGAATACGGGTAAATAGTGATCGGCTGGATCCTAACAGTGAAACACAAAGTAAAGTTAACATTATCTGCGCTTTCCAGTATAAACCGCCCTAACCACCGCAGGGCTAGCCATCTGAGCGATTTGATTTTAAGTGGGGAAAAAGCTTATAACTAACTAACAACTACCAACTAAATCGGGTATCGATTGGCAAACACTGACGCTGACGCCTTAAAAGGATATTTAAGGTGGACTGTCAGATATTTGAAACCGAGCCCTTTTCTCCCGATCATCATTGTGAATTAATTAGCGGCGAGCAACATGCGAACGAGGCCTAGAAGAGTTCGGGCTCCGTATATCAGATATGGCCCGGCAGCAGCTGCAACATTGGTACAAGGAGGGCAAGAAGGGGTGGACATGGGGACACAAGGGGCGGCAGCACAAGGTCAACACGTTCAAAAGTGTGTCAAGCAGCATGTTTTGCTTCCTCTATTGCCGTCTAAAGGAGCGAGGCATGAAGAAAGAGAGAGTTCTGATTCTGATGAGTCTGTGAAATTATTTGTTCGGCAGGGCAGTCCGGACAGTGAGATGTCGATTTGTGAAAGTTTGGAAGACCATGAGGAGGAAGACGAAGATGAGAATGGGCAAAATAATAACGATTATGAATGTCAAGGAGACGGCGTCCCTTCTCAGGATGTTCATGACAGAACAACGGACCAAATGCCAAACATAATGAACCAAAAAGGCAAAAAATATGAAAAAACACAAAAAAATGCAAAAAATGAAAAAAATAACGGAAATCCAAAAAATCGAAAAAGCACGAATTCTAGTAATATTTCTGCAGCGAGCGCGTCGCCTTTGGCGACGTTGACATCGAATGGATCTACCGCCGCTCCGAGTTCTGCCAGTTCGTTTCTCCCTGTGGAGCTGACTGAGCTGATTGCTTTCTTCGCCGACCCGCAGGACCTGCCCAGCCTCGCGTTGGTGAGCTCCGCTTGGCACAGTGGTGCGATGCGAGAGCTGTACCGACGGCCAGTACTCAACAGCAACAACTACAGAAAATTTGTCGAGACCTTGAGTGTACGAGACAGTTTAGGAACCTACGTCAAAGAGCTGGATTTGAGCAATATTATTCAGTCGGGGCGCAATTCATATACTAGCAGGATTTTACGCAAATGCCGACACTCGTTGGAAGTATTCATCGCTCCGCAGACTAGTTTTGGATACGCGCCATTGTTGAGTATCAAGCAATGCAAACGACTGCGGATACTGGATTTGGGACTTGTGTCAGAGATGGTAGATCTGCGACAGTTGTTTGTAGCTGTTGAAAATGCACGTCGACTAGAGAGACTGGAGTTCCCGCGATCTTCGATGTTCTGTGAGCATTTTGATGAGATCGTGTGGCCGAAGCGTTTGAAATATCTAGGCCTAGCTGGTGGTATTTCGAATGAGTTTGTGCAAGATGTGGGCCTGCCAGATCCAATGCGCCGTACGCTAACCCACTTGAGCATCAATAACTGTCCTTTAGTCAGCGGAGAAAGTGTGCGACTGATCTGCGGAAGATTGGGCGAACATCTTCGCTCGGTGAGTGTGACGTATCCTATGCCGGTGATGCGAGCCAACAGTATGGATTCAATTTTGCGACTTTGTCCGAAACTTCAAACTTTGACAGTGAGTGTGGATTACATCAGTCGACATATGTTTGATCGAGCGAATCTGCCACTGCCGGAGAGAAGTCATCCTTTGAGATGTTTGACATTGGACAGCAGTGGAATGTTAGGACAGAGTGGAAAGATTGATGCAGATGATATTGCTCTAGCTATTTTGGACAATAAGATTCCTCGGTTGAAATATGTCAGAGTGACTCGTAAATTAGGTTGGAATCCGGAGAACGAGGATACTTGTGAATTGATTCAGGTTTTGGAGGAGAAAGAAGGAGGAGGGGTGTGGATGTTCTGACTGAGCGGAGATGAAGAACAGGCGTGAGCTCCGTTGATGGTGCAGATTTGAAACGACTTGCAATGAACGAAAATTTGAATGAGATATGATAACATGTTGTCTAACTAACAAAAAATCGGTACTAAAAAAGGAAGAAAAGCCAAACAAAAAATTAAAAAAATCAAAGGCAAAACGAAACACAACAAAACACAACAAAAAAAAAAACCAAAGCAAAACAGCAAAGCAAGGAAGAGAAAAGAATTGCTTCTGAACTATCTATTATCTATTGCCAATATATAAAAGAATTTCAACTACCAAAGAAGATTTAAATCTTATAGGTCCTGGAATGTACATGTAGACATTCTGCGACAAAGTAATTTCAGACGTGAAACTTATTAATAGAGTTATCCCGATATAGTAGCTGGTCCCACAACCACCCTATTTTATACAGTGGAAAACTCAAACTAAAGTTAGTGAACACTTGGAAGCTGGCCATTACTTGATTTATCCACATTGACACCAGGTAGCGTGGAAGCATGAAACGGACAAACCCCGAGAAATTGGCGGGGGCCCGCAAACAAAAGCTCGATCAGAGATCGAGTAATGGCCCTATAGTCAAGCGAGGCAAGTTGCAGAAGATTGATACTATTTTATTACCTATTTTGACATGTGTGGCTATGTTTGTTCGACTGAACAAACTGTCATACCCTCATAGCGTGGTGTTTGACGAGGTACATTTTGGAGGATTTGCTCGGAAGTATATCATTGGTCGGTTCTTTATGGATGTTCATCCTCCATTGGCGAAAATGCTGTATGCTGTTGTGGGCTGGCTCGCAGGATATGATGGAGAGTTTGAGTTTAGTGAAATTGGAGTAGACTATTTGACCTCCAAAGATTATGTGCCATATGTGGCTATGCGAATGCTTCCTGCAACATTGGGCATCTTGACATGCATGTTGGGATATTCTACATTGCGAGCCACCGGCTGTCGGCCATGGATTGCAGGGTTTGGAATGCTCCTAATGATTGTTGACAACGCTCTGACCACACAATCACGATATATTTTGCTTGATTCACCATTGCTATTTTTCGTGGCTGTCACAGCCTACGGCTACGCCAAGTTCCGTAATGAGCACGAGTTCACGAAGGACTGGTTCCGGTATTTGCTACTTACCGGATTGGGATTAGGCGCGACGGTAAGCTCAAAGTGGGTGGGTCTTTTTACTATCGGCTGGGTCGGCCTTTTGACACTATATGAACTATGGTGGATGTGGGGAGATCTTAATATTAAGCCTGCCAAATTTGCCAAGCACTTTGTGGCGCGTCTCGGCGGTTTACTCGGCGTTCCCATACTTTTCTATCTGGGAATGTTTGCACTGCATTTTGTGTGTGTTGTCAACTACGGCGACGGTGCATCGTTCATGAGCCCTGAGTTCCAGGCAACTTTGCAGCACGCAGAAATGGTGAATAATGTTCCTGCCGACGTAGCAGTTGGGTCCGTAATCTCGATTCGCCACGTGAATACCCAGGGTGGATACCTGCACAGTCACGAGCACATGTACGAAACCGGCTCTAAACAGCAGCAGATCACTTTGTACCCGCACAAGGATGACAACAACATGTGGGTCATCGAGCGCGCCGATTTGGATGCCAATTCCACACAAGAAGAGCGGGAAAAGTTTATGTACATTGAGAACGGCATGACTGTCAGACTACGACACTTGCCCACTTGGCGCAGACTCCACTCCCATGATCATCGACCTCCAGTGTCAGAACAAGACCACCATAATGAGGTTTCAGCTTACGGCTACGAAGGATTCGATGGTGATTTGAATGACAATTTCCGCGTAGAAATTGTTGAATCCAAATCGGAACCGGGCGTTGCTCGCGAACGACTGCGAACTCTCCAAACCAAATTCCGGCTTATCCACAGTCTTACGGGATGCGCGCTGTTTTCTCATAATGTCAAGCTGCCTAAATGGGCATTTGAACAGCAAGAGGTCACGTGCATTTCCCAAGGAACTCTTCCCAATACTCTGTGGTACATTGAAGAAAACTCGAATCCTGCTTTAGGACCTAATCCCGAACTTGTTAGCTACCGCAAGCCTTCGTTCCTTGGCAAGTTCTGGGAGCTCAACAAGGTAATGTGGAAAATCAACGCCGGGCTTACAGACACCCATACTTGGCAAAGCCGACCCGAGGCATGGCCCATGCTCAAACGAGGTATTAACTTCTGGGTTAAAGACCACCGTCAAGTCTACCTAATTGGAAACGCTGTTGTGTGGTGGACAATCTCTGGACTCATTGTCTTGTACGTCGCATGGAAAGGCATCTGGTTGATTCGTTGGCAACGGGGATACCGCGATTTCCAAGGAGACGAGGCGTATTCGACGTTTGACACAAACTTCGGAGCATATTTGCTTGGTTGGGCCGTCCATTACTTCCCGTCATTCCTTATGGATAGACAATTGTTTTTGCATCATTATTTGGGATCATTATATTTTGGAATTCTTGCACTGGCACAATTTTGGGAATTTTTGACAGCAAAAGTGATTCGAAACCGGATTGCATATACTATTGTGTCCGTGGCATATGTTGGAGCAGCCGTCGCATTTTTTGTATGGTATGCTCCATTAATCTACGGATCACCATGGACCAAAGAATTATGTAAGAAGTCAGAATTCCTCGATATGGATTTCAGCTGTGACAGTTTCCTAGACAATTTTGCCGACTATCCTAATTATGACAGGGAGGCCAAGTTGAGTCAAGAAGCTGAGGCGAGCAAGTCATTGGCGGGGGAGACCGCACCGGTGGCAGGAGAGACCGTTGCAGAACAGCTTAAAGTTAACGTACCCCCGGTATATGAGACTGAGCCTGAGATTGTGGATGAGAAAGAGACTCCTGCAGATGGTGAAATACCTGTCCAATCATTTGAGCCCATGAGTGCAAAAGCAGCTGAAAAGCCAATTGTTGCACCCGCGAAGGCGGACTCCAGTGAAGAAGAGAGGAACCCAGTTCCAAGCGAGGAAGTTAACGAGCTGACTACACCTCCAGCGCAAATCCCATTAAGTACTAGTTTAGTTAGCCAGGAGACTTCAGTGGTGTACCGAGATGAACATGGGAATGTGTTGGATGCCGACCAAGTTGCAGAATTGTTGGCTAGTGGCAACGTTGAGCTCAAGACTCGAAGATCTAAGATTGACCGGTTAGTAGATCAAAGTGGAAATGTAATCCGACAAAGCTCGTATCTGGAATATGAGGAGATTTAGACTAGTACCAAGGAGAGAAGAAGGAGGAAAGAGACATATAGTTGTAATTGATATTTATAAGATAAACGCTTAAGCATTTATTATCATTTGACTAATGTAATAGTTTTAGGTGTCTTTGTTACCCCTTTTTTGTTTTTTTTGTTTTTTTTTTTGTGTTCAACTTGAATATGCAAATGTTGCTCGGTAGGTTTATTGCGGTAAATTAGGCATGTCACATGACGCAAACGCAGCGACAGACCATGGCAGCAGATCCTCCACGCTTAGACATAAATCTACTTGTGAAAGAATATCTTGACGAATTGGATGAGTACACGAAATGTGAAGCAGAAATTGAGACTAGGCTTGGCGAAGGGTTTATTAATTTAGCGGCAGCCAATCGAAACAAGTCTACAGGACTGCATACTCGGTATGGCCAGGACATGTATGATGAAAGAATCAAGGCATTAGTGAGAGTTGTTGGCGATGCCAATGCAGAACATACGATTGAGATGACTGAAGCGAGAAACGAAAAAGAAATAAGCAACGAAAGAGAAGACCGTCTAAGTAAAGGTGAAGAAGTTGAAGAGGAGAAAGACAAACTCAAAGAAGAAAAAGAAAATAAGGATGATTCTATTGCTAACAACAAGGGTTTTCAAATAGATATAACAGGAGACGTCAAGAAGACTGTTAACATGTTTGGAGGCATAGTTCCTTTCGAACTGAGAAAGGCGAGATCCGAGTTTCATGAGGGGGTCAAGAGCATGATACGATTAGTCGACCAGAAGCGGAAAGTCGAACAGTTAGAGAAGGCGATAGAGCGACTGAAATGCGAAAGGCGAGAGGGAGAAATAAAGGAACAAGGCGAGAAAGAACAAAAGCAGCTGAGGGAAGAAAATGAAGGAGGGAAGAAAACTACAAATGGAAACAATGACAGCAATAAGACTATACAAAGCGATGAAGATGTCGCTCTTGAAATAGACTTGACAAACAAACTAAAACTAATAGAATAGATTTGTTAGCTAAATATTCAATATCTGGGGGGTTTTTTTTTTCTTTTCATTTTCGATGCCTGCTCATTTGCCTACGACGAACTTGCAAGTCGAATGATATCTAAGGATCATAAATATAGAAGAACGGTAGTGTACGACCAGACTAATCTTACGGAGATACAGGTGAAGTTAGTCTTGGTCTTGGCCATCATTACCATCAGCGTTACTGCTCTTGTTGCTATTAGCGGACTCTGGGCGGTCAATATCGACCTTTTCCTTGGCCAGTTGTAAAATCAGGCTATCACATTGCCGCAGTAGCCTTGATCGTTCTTGCATCACTAGAGCTTTCTCGTCATGCAGATCATTGAGCTGCTGCTGTAATTGTTCTACTCGGGACATTTGCTCAGCTTCACTTAGCCCAGTGCCTGGCAAACTGTCAATTAATAATTCAATCTGCTGAGACTTTAAAATAATATCCCGTGCTAATTCATTAAGGTCATTATCAAACTTTTCTGGTTCGGCCACGGGTAACTGCATCTTCTCGTCTGACACCTTGGGCTGTTGGCTATCTAACGGCTCGAAATCATGATGTCTATTAATGTGATTTAGCGAAGAATAAAACTGAGTGACCAACTGATCCAAACAGGTCTGCAGTTGAGTGAGTCTATCTGTAGTCATAGATGGGGAAACAGTATATGCTGGAGAAAAAAGAACCTAAGGGAAACCTAGTACACGTAACGCAGGAATGTTGAAATATGCTGCAAGTACATGCAATGAACATATAATACCGGCGAAGCGCAGATATTTGGAAGGCTAACAGTGAGCAATGTCACGACGATACGGATTATCTAGTGTTGCCGCGAACCTTCTCTAATCTAAGTTAACGTATCACGTGACCGTATTTTTCATACTCCTACATTAAATGAACAGATATTCGTACCAATAAGTCATATTATCATTACATAAAGCTCGTTAATCATTAAAACCAAGTCATATTCTCATACTCTTCTTCAGCCACATCATGAAGGTCTGCTCGGCTACCTGGCTGTGCCAGCGAATGAGCTACTACAGGAGCTTCCATATTCGGAGGAAACGGTTCATTCTCGGCCACCGGCGAAGAAGGTAAGAGAATTGACCGTTTTCTCTCTTGCGTCATAATAGGTCGTCGCAACGGAGGAACCGACGGGGGAACAGTAGATTGAAGGTAAGCCTTGTGGGTGGCCTGGGAATGTTGTTGTGCGTATTGGGGGTGTTGGGAATATGACTGCGGGTATAGTTGCTGCTGGTGAATTTGGTAAGGATTTTGATGTTGGGGTTGCTCCGATGAAGGACCATCTATATCTGCATTGTGAAGCAACCATTTTTGTTGTTCAACGAAATCTGATGTTTGAGTAACCCAGCCAAAGGAATCACTTGAACATTGGTTACGAAGAGCAAACTGAGGTTCAGGGAAAAAGGAAGGCGAAGAGATTTCAGAAACAGGAGTCGTATTATTAGAGTAGTTGGAGTTTGTGGAAAATGAAGAGGATGTAGATTGTCCGCTAAGGTGGTGAGGCTTAGTAACAAAGGGTTGAGAGGTAATAATGCTGGATGGTCGATGTTGAGGTTGATATTGGTGCTTCTGTTGCTGCTGTCGTGGTGCGGGAGCAGCAGGTATGCCGCTGTTAGAAGGCGAGGATGGAGTTCTATCAGAATTCATAGTACCATCCAAGTGTCCCAAATGAATGACATTAGTAGGAGCAGAGATTTGCATTTTAGGAAGATCCGTCTCGGTCTGCTTTTCTTGTTTCGAGGAACCAGGCTTTTTCGACCAAAATTTCCAATTTTTGGACGAATTGTTAGTGCCTGTAACTGTCACAGTGGAAGATTTGTTAGTAAGAGTGACCGTATTGGAAATGTTCGCACTGTCCTCGGTGTATACGGACGCGTCCAAAGAAACCGAAGACCGATGGCTGTCAATGCTGGGCCGGACAGGCTCGTCAGTCTCGATAGGATATGGAAGTGCAGAAAACGAAGGAATATGTTCCTGATGGATTGAATGAATCGAGGGGTTTGATGAATGCATTGAAGATGCAGAAGATACAGCCAAAGATTTAATTGTCTCTTGTTGTTGCTTAACAATTTCCTCTCTTCGCTTCCATCCCAGGCCCTTTCGCAGAGACTGAGAAAGCGACTTCCTGTCTTTACGTGGCGACTTGTCTGATTTTTCCGCTTCGAAAGACGCGCTTGTTGGCGAAGGCGGAATGGACGACAACGGGGGCTGCGTCGCGGAGGATAGTGCAGTCGAGGAGGAAGAAGAAGACAACGACCAGTACTTCGGATTCCGAAGGGTCATTCTGTTTTTCTTCTGGGAATCATTGCCTTGCCTACCCCCATCATCCTCGTCGTCATCTTCATCCAACCAGACTCCATTCATTGGTGGAGGGGGCGGGGCGAGAGACTTACGCGAAAACGAATTACTCCGGTGGACCATTCCCAGACTGGCCCGGGGTCCAGGAGGTACAGGAACAGCGGTAGTGGCGTGATTGGCACTACTGTTGTTTAAACCTGCTGGCATATTGTGAACTGGCATAGGAGCCTGAGACTCATAGGACTGAACCCTTATTGGACTTGTTGGGATGGGTACAGGGTTGCTGATGACCAGGCCACCCGGCGAAGACGAATTCTGTAGTGACTGCAAATACATGCTGTTATTTGGAGGATATACCTGCTGCGACCTCAGCTGCAGTGATCTCCGCTTGTCGGAATAAGGAGGGACTACAGGCGAGTATATGGTAGTAGTGTTGTTAGAAGAACCCTGTAAAAAATTGCTTGACCCACCACTAGTTGGCAAAATAGGGGCAATAGGTGACGCGACAGACGTGCTTGTAGACGAAGATCGAGAGTGAAGCGGATATTGCTGATATTGATAGGGCGAATGACGAGTCTTAAGAGAAGCCGACCTTCTTAAGCTGGGATTCGGATGATAATCCATTTGAGGGGAAATGTTAGGGTCTGTTTGATTCAAGTGGGGTCCGTTCAACCTGTATGTACTTACGTATGTACCTTGGTATAATCTAGTACGGTGTCAAACGAGATGCTGGTGTTGCGGGGGGTAGGGGGTAGCTGCAGGTGATAGTGCAGGATGATATGCAAGATGTTGAAACGAGAGTTCAAAGAAAAAAAAAAGAACGGCGTTCAGTTAGCTGACAGTTGTAAAAGACGCGCGTTTGCCAGGCAGTGCAAAATGAAGAGCGCAGAAAAAAAATAAGAAAGAGCGAAAGGTTAAAAAAGAAAGGAAGAGGTGCAAAGGACAAAAGAGTAAAAAGGGCTTCGCAAGCAGAAGAGATCCAATTAAGTATATTATGGCAAAAAAGAAAACAATAGCAAAAAAAATAAAATACATGTGCCGCCCAGCAAAAGCAAAAAAAATCTGTCGGTGCAACTTAAATAGGTTAGATAGTTTTTCGGCTGATTCACTCTAACTAATAGATGCACTATCGGCAGCATTTTCAAGCGTTTCTTTTGGCAAAACAGACCGTTGATGATTTCTTTTTATGAGACATGCAGCTAACCGGATTAGGTAAAATGCTTTCCGGGTAACTGAAAAAGTTAGTTAGTGCACGGACATTTGTGCCAGTCAGTGACATTAACAGGTTGATGTTGTTGGATCAAGTGAGACAGGGGTATTAACAAAAACGGTTTAGTTTAGGGGGCCATAATGTGTTGCCACCATCGGCAGAATAGGAAGCGAAGTAAAAGCAAATTGCGAGCCTAGCGATTGGTGATAAATTTAGTGACATGACAAAAAAAAAAAAAAAAAAAAGAAAGGGAGAGAGCAAAAAAAGAAATGACCAGGAAGAAGCCAGGGTTTACGTTCACGTGATGATGCAGGCAACGGGCCGAAAAATTATTGCAGCCGTAGTAGATACGATACCCTGAAAATAATTTGGGCCCTGATAGATACTAGATAAGTAGACGTGTACACGAGAGGTGAAATAATACGAAAAACGAGATTTAGCAAGGCAAGCAAAATAGATGTGCTAATCGAAGGGACTGGGTTTCCCGCATATGAGGACGAATCGGGAAAAAGTCATTAGAAGAATGACTAAACTTGCTTCTAGAAATCGTATAGCTTGAAATGAAGAGGACATTTTTAGAAAATTAAATTTCCAGATAGTCATTGCCACTTTCGCCAATATTGCATTGCCAGAAAAGAGCTAGAATTACTGCAGCAAAAAAGAGAAAAAAAAAGTGTTAACTGCCCATGAGCTAATTGCTGCCAATCTGGCCCACCGAGCCAAAACATTTTTTTTTCCACGGTCGCTAAGCTCAATTAATGAAAATTCAGGATTTGTCTGTTCCATGACTGTTTTCAAAAAGCAGCCATACGGAAAACAGCAAAGCGAGGGCATCTGCAGCGATTCCCTAAATGCACAAAATATAAGGAAATGTCTGATCTTGACCATCTCGTTTATTACCCAGAAAGAGGCTCTTCGCGATCGAATCAATCGCGTCGCAGTTCGATCTCGCGATTTATTTATAGTATCAAACCTGGTCTTTGGTGAATTACTATTACATGTCCAAAGGGCTTGGTTATCGATTTAAAAAATGTATTCGGCTAAAGCAGCCCACAGCGGCCATGAATATTTTAGTTTTCTTGACGATTTATAAGAAATAGAATTCAATTTAAAAGAATTACAATCTTTGTTCCTTCTCATTTCGTCACAACTAAAAAGGCACAGAGGGCTATCCGATTTCCTCCTTTTACCTTTTTTTTCCTTCTAAATCGGCGTGACTTAACCAAACGCGACGCCAAGCTCAGCTAATATCAACTTCGGAAATGTCGGAGATGAACCTCGGTTGAGGCCTCGAAAGGAATCGTGAAAAAACGCGCGGTGACAAAGTTAGCAGCAGTGGGGTCCATGATTGACTTACGTGCAGGCGCACGATCATGCATGATGCAAGGTGATAAGGCTTCCAAAGGTGGATAAATGTTTTTTGGGTTAACTATACAACGGCGAAACATTGGACCGAGCAGCGACGGGAAAACGTGAAAAATATATAGTTCAAAAAGAAATCTTGGCTGACCCAGGCTAGCCGTGGCTAGATTAAAGAAAACGTGCGGAGAGGCGAATGTGGACGCGATTCGAGATGCGCAATTGAAACTGTGGGCGAACCGATAAAAACCAAGCCGATGATATTTAGCAAGTCTTAGCATATGATCATGGGCCCTTGTAGCTGCATATTGTTTCAGTTTTCCAATTCCCGTCAATTTTTAAATTCTAGTGGGCATCTTTTCTTTTTTTTTTTTTTTTTTTTTTTCTGTTTTTTAAAAAACGAAAAAAAAATAAATCAGAACTGACTTCCCCCCTGATGCTCCCAAGGGCGGTCTACCGCCGCAGGTCCACATGACTTGTTGTGGCGTCCCTATTTAAACCCCACCAAACATGTCAAACGACATTGTAGGAAAATTATACAAGGACGTGATCGACACAGTTATAGCAGGATCACGGATTGACTTCGAAGATTATGGAGTAGATGAGGCTACATTACAAGAATTAAAACAAGTATGGCAACAAAGGCTGTCGGCTCTAAACGTGGGAAAATTCCCATGGGATGTATATAATAATGTTGATGCAAATAGTGGAACGCCAGCCGTGGGAGGTCAACCAATAACGGCAGGAAGCAGTGATATCACTGGCGCCGGTGGGGCTACTAGTGGGCAGTATGTCAAACAAGAAGAAGCTTACTCCTCCGGTGGACCTGGAGCAACTGCAGCGCTAAGAGCTGCTCAAAATATTCAGCAATATGGAGCAGCTAATAAGGATGCCATCTCATCAGTTGACCAAAGTGTTCAAGCGATTATGCGAAACCGAGGAGGCGTGATGACGCCGGGAGGGTATAACGGCAGCACACCATCTCCGGGAGTGGCAGCTGGAAGCACGGCGGCTAATGCAGGAACCGAATCTGGAGCCTCAGGTACTAACGCTAGTAACAACAATGCCAGTAGCAGTGCCAGTGGGGGGCTGATGTTACCGGGTCGGATCCCTCAGAATGATGGAGCCGACGACGACGATGATGATGAAGGATTGTCGGACGAAGATAATGAGATTGGATCAGATCTTGATGACAGTGAAGATGAGCTAGGATCAGGGAATGAAGATGAAGACGAGGATGGAGGAATGATTATGTTGTGTTTGTACGATAAAGTTCAGAGGGTGAAAAATAAGTGGAAATATGTATTGAAAGATGGGATTGCCAATATTAATGGCAAAGATTATGTATTTTCAAGAGGGTCGGGAGAATCCGAATGGTGACGACCGGCAGCAAGAATAATAGTAATAATGACAAAGAAGGATAATTTATTTTAAAGCAAGAACAGCAACACAAGATCGACAAGAAAAAGGAAAGAGATTGTTCATAGACGGATGACAATAAATCAAGAAATAACAAGTAAATGCATTGTTTGTATTTCTAGGAAAACAGATATGTCAAGTAACTGAATGAAAATCTATGTAAAAAAAAAAGAAGATGAAACAAATCAATCCTATTTTGAGGAAAAGGAAATTGACTTTTCCATGTCGATCGATCGATCAATCTTAGAACAAATCAAATTTCCTACTCACGTGACCGGGAGATGACAGATTGATCCAACACATATATGAGCTTAACTTTAAGCCACGATCTGCATTATATCATATCTGTTGTTTGTGAGTTTAACAACTTGGAGAGAAGGTACGTCCATTTTTCCTTGTAAAACAAGATGGATGCCTTTGCCGATCTGGGCACCAAAAGGTCGAAAAAAGTAGAGCATCTGACACTACAGGAGAGACAGCGTTTGCAGAGCACTAGCAATAGTAATGGTAAACTAGGGAGTACAAGTACTACCAGTGTAGACAGCTGGACGGGACTGGATCTGCTATCTGGAGGGATTGGCCAATTTGAGGGCCAAGTAGCAACTGGAACTACAGTCATTAGGACCACTACTACAACGACGACCACTAGTTCGCAAGAGAAAGACGATATTGATAACCTGTTCGATGTATTTAATAGGCCCTCGTCAGTGTCTCCGCAGATGACTGCTCCTACGACTACTGAGGCAAGGCCAGAGGCGGCGGATCAAGGGCCCCAGGGTCGTAGTGCGGTTGCTAGTCCTCGTTCGGGATCAACGACTAGTCTAACACGAAAGATGGGGGCTGTGAATTTGAATGGAACAACTGTAGATCAGGATCGTGACAACGAGGATACAAACGACACAGCAGAAACAGCTATAGAAACGCAGGCACAGAGAATTGCTCGAAAGCGCCGAGAAAGGATGATGGAAATGGAAGGCGGAAGTCGTGCGTCATCAAAGCTATCGGCCACGTCCTCTCCGTCCTTGTCTCGCAATCCAAGCGACAGCGGATTCTCGACCCCAGCGAGCAGATCGGCCGGTTCAGTCAACAGTATAGGACGAGCTGATCCCGCTGTAGACCGAAGTGTTGCCGAACTGGTGGATATGGGCTTTTCTGCTAGTCAAGCAAGAGTAGCATTGTCTTATACATCGAATGGGAGAGATGTGAGAGAGGCAGTAGACATCATTATGGATGAAGCGCACCGGGCATCTACAGGCCAGAGCAGTGGACTGAGCAGTAGAAACAGAAGCCGAGCGTCCACTCCGGGCTCGGGACAGCTGAACACCGATAATCTTGGAAAGATGGCCCAGGATTTGTCGAGCCAGTTGTTTGCCAAAGCAAACAGTTTGTGGAATCAGGGGAGAAAGAACATAGCCAAAGCAATAGAACAAGCGAATCAATCTGCTCGAGAGGAGGGAACACCAGCCTGGATGAAGCAAAGTGTCCAGGCTCAGCAACAATATCGTGGAGATGACCTTGGTAATATGGAGCGAGGAGACCGAGCGGATCGGGCAGCCAGACAGGATAGACATAGCAGAGATTACGTTGATGATGAAGATGACCTTGAGGAGGAATCAGTTATGGCTACGCGCGAGGCCATGATGCTGGAATCACATGCCAGACCCACCAGAAATAGAAAAGATAATTATCGAGAAAGGGACACAAGTGCACCTGCTGGCGAAGCTCCACCAGCATGGTTGAAGGATGCCCAGAGACAGCAGTCGCCTCGGGCGCCCCCTCCTTCACATACATCTCCGGAAGTTGATGCATCGACTAGAGCTGTGGTTTCCAAGCCCCCTAAGAACTCCGCTGCGCAGGAGCGCCCGCCACCCATGATTCCTCCGCGACGCAAGATCTTTGAGGAAGAAGAAATGTATGTGTCCAACAGTCGACGGCGGCCTGCCACACCGCCGGCGGTGCTGAAAAAGCCTGCCACGCCAGCCACTGTGTCGCGACCTCCTATTGCAATTCAACCACGAAGACAAACCCCGATACCCGCATCGTCCCAATGGAATACGTTCCGCAGCCAAGGGACAGAAAAGTTTAAAACTGGAGACTATTCTGCAGCGTGCGAGTTCTATACAAAGGCGCTAAAAGACATTCCACAGGATAACGTAGCATATGCTGCCGTGTTGGCCAACAGAGCAGCGTGTCACGTGAAATGCGGGGATGCTAAAAACGCAAATGTTGATTGTGAGCAAGGATTAAAGATTATTGGACCAGGATTGGGGGCCAATGAGAAATTTGAAGAAAAGCCACTTAAAGATGTGTGGGCTAGATTGATGACAAGAAATGCGGAAACATTCGAGCATTTGGAGAAACATGATCAGGCGCTTAAGTGCTGGATTGCATTGTTAGATAATGGATACTCATCGGCTGTTGCAATGGAAGGCAAACGAAGGTGCCAAAAAGTCGTGAATCCAGAGCCTCAAATCCAACGGCCACCTTCCCAACCCCGAAGGGCCATTCCATCGAAATCGATTAGACCATCCAATGGGTCATCTTCCGCGTCCCCTTCACCTTCTACTCTCCAAATTGTCCAGGCGGCTAACCGCAAGGCAGATCAAATCGACAGAGAAAAAGACATGTTGTTCGATAAAGTTGATCAGCTAATTGGTGGCTGGAAAGGAGGCAAAGAAGATAATTTGCGGGCTCTATTGGCATCGCTTGACACGATTCTTTGGCCAGAAGCTGGATGGCAAAGGGTAACGCTGGCGGAGCTGGTGATGCCGAAGAAGGTTAAAATATCCTATATGAAAGCAGTAGCCAAGACACATCCCGACAAAGTCTCACAGGATGCAACTACTGAACAGAAAATGATTTGCGCGGGAGTGTTTGTGGCTCTCAACAAGGCATGGGATCAATTTAAAACAGCTAACAATATTTCCTAAGCAGGATCCTCCATCAGATCAAGATTATATATATATGTACAGCGACTTACGCTTTGTGGCACACTGGTGACGGTATTGAATTAATTGAACACAAGCGACTATACGCATGTTATATTTACTTTCTTTATAGAAATTATAAAAAAGGCAAATCTCTGTCTTTTATATTATAAAATATGTATATTTTGTATTTACTGAATTTGTTATTAGGTATGGGATTTTTAGGATAATCTCGTTAACTCACCGTCGGCGTAGGTGTTCCACCATTTTGCGCATTTCGCAGTTGCTGCTGCTTCTGCTGGTGTTCCTGTGCAGCAATCAATGCAGCTTCATATTTGTCTAAAGCTCGTTGAATAGAGCGAACTAAGGGCTGCAAGGAATGCCGCGCCTTTTCACTGTGCTCTTTAGACCCCGCAGAAGAGACCACCACATTAATACGCTCAGCACTTTTTTTAAGACTTTCCACAAGTTTGACTAAAGTTGACGCTTGCGACGGATCACCAGAAAGGAAAGAGATCCAGAAATGACGGAGGAATTCCACAGAAGTGGCATGACACAACTGCACTTGGTCCAGCAACTGAGCATCACTGTCCGCCGCCCACTGTTGGGAAACATTGTATGCCTCCATGCTGCGGAGCCTCAATACTTCCTTTACATGGTGATCAGCCTCTAGAATCTGGTCTGAATCAGCTTCGGCATACCGGAGGTCAGTTTCTGCGATATCCGAATGGAGAAATGAAATTGTTGCCTTTGGATCAGCAGATTGTTTCTTAAAGGTCTTGTCAGAAGCACCAGACATTTCCACTGGATAATCACTCAGCCTCTGAGTCATTTGTCTGGCCAAATTGAGATGGATATGCAGATCATCTTGATCCTGCCCCTCCAAATCTACTAGCCGTAGCTGCTGTTCAAGGGCTTTATCCTCGTCCACACCGGCCTCGGCATCGCCAGACCTGACATTGGGTTGGACCCAATTACTTCCATAGGTCATTCGCTGGCTCAGTGAGTTGACCGAACGAATAAGTGATACCGCACTGCTGTCCTTGCCCGGCTGCATGGTAATGTCTGGAGCGTTTCCTAGTCTTTGTGAGTCACTCTGTTCGTTTCCTTCAATATCTAAATATAATGGAACTGCATTAGAAGACTCGGACCATGAACGCTTATGAGATATTTCAATGTCTTGTTTGTCGTACATATTCAAGTACGTAACGTCTAGAACAGGGTCCACAGAATGAGTGGCCGAAACTTTTTCGCCTCGTAGCCTCTGGAACAACCGCGACAAAAAAAAGCGTTGCCAGAAATCCGACTCATTGAGTTTGGACGGGACTGTATCATTATATGCCTGACGCACTATAGGATACTGGTTAAAGATATCGTGAATTTTCTCTCGGGTGAGCGAGACATTAATCTTGTTCTCACTAGTGTTTGTCGGTTTAATAGTTGCTAAAACATTATACGCACCCCGTTGCTGCCCTGATCTTAAAGCGTATGCTCTCAACAAGTGAACTCTAGTATCCCAGAACTTTTCGTCGGATAAGTTGCCGTTAATGACCGTTTCCCTGAACGTACGCATCAGCTCTTTATTTTCTCTGAGAAATGCTTGCTGGAGCTTGACATTGCGAAGCAGACTTTTATCGTCTAACTTAACCGGTTCATTGGCAGGGACAGAACCTGTAGGTACCGCAGACGTAGCAGCGACAGCACTGTTCGCGCTCCCACTGGCCGCAGATATGCCCTGCGGGGCAGGCGTACCACCCAGCGTAGGAGTTACCGATGCACTCACATTTTGGCTGGGACTCTCAGCTCTCAGCTTCTGAATTGCCTGCTGCAAAAGTGTCTTTACCTCATCCAATCCAGGCCTGTCGGGAAACAAGAATTGAAGATTCTGAGACTCCTCCCCGGGTCTCTGATAAACCACCCTTAGTTTTTGCTGGGCAGCCTGTGGCGTACTTGCTTGCAGATCTGGTTAGAAATGTATACACAAATCATGTCGCCTGTCATGTCAATTCATCAACCTACGAAGAACCAAAGCAAAAGGGACGCTTATCGACGCCTTAGATCCTGAATTACTCGTCCATGTCAACTCTGCATTTTCTAATCGAATCGTTCCTGGATCCTTTTTATAGGTTGCCGGGTACATGTGACAGTACACAATGGTATCGGTAACTAAAAAGGCACTAATAATGCAGGTGAGATGAGATACTGGTAATATTCCAGTGCCCGGACTAAAGTTAACGTTAAAGTTACGGGTTAAAAATATTTTTGAAAATCTCGAAAAAAAAAAAAAAAGGTCCACTTATCTTACTGACATTTAACACCTCGTGCACAATGGGATATAATACGGTAATTGGACTAGCGTTCGGAAATTCGACATCTTCCATTGCTTTCGAAAAAGATGGCAAAGTCGAACTTATTGCCAACCAAGATGGTGATAGAATGATTCCATCAGTGGTTTCATATGCTGGAGCCGACGAATATCATGGAGCCCAAGCCAAGGCTCAACTGATTCGAAATGCCAAGAACACTGTCGCGTTTTTCCGTGACTTCGTCGGTTTGCCCTTTGACAAGATTGACCCGACTAATAACCATCTCTCTGCACGCCCCCAGGATGCTAGTGGAGATGTGACATTCCAGCTCAAGACTGAAAATGACGTTTTCGATGATGAGGGAAACCTTGTAGAGGCCAAGCAACCACACAGCGTGTCTGTAGATCAAATTCTCACTAGACATTTCAGCAGACTCAGAGATTCGGCTGAAGACTTCATTGGTCGCGATATTGACGGCTGTGTGTTGGCTGTGCCCACCGACTTTACCAAGGAACAAAGAGAAAAGCTTTCTCAGATCGCCAGCGGTAGTGGCTTGAAGGTTATTCAGACTATAAATGAACCATCTGCTGCCTTGTTGGCTCATACTGCCGCCAATGCGACCAGTAGCAAAAGCTCTAATAAATCCGACAAGATGTATGTGGTCTGCGACTTTGGCGGTTCGCGAACTGATGGAGCTGTGATCGCCAGCCGGGGCGACATTTTCACTATCGTCGCAACCTTGCACGATATGGACCTCGGAGGAAGACTCTTGGATCTTGCCCTGTGTGAATTTGTTGCCAAGGAGTTTGAGAAGTTACATAACATCGACGTTAGACAAGATGCTCGTGCTATGGCCAAGTTGCTGGCTGAGAGTGAAGTAGTCAAGAAGACACTATCCAACTCTACCTCTGCAAACTTTGCGGTTGAGTCTCTGTGCCAGGGTATCGACTTTCACATCTCTATTAACCGACTCAGATTTGAGCTTATTGGCCGTTCTGTCTTTACCCGGTTAACTTCGTTCATCACTGAGCTCGTTTCCAAGGCCAACCTGGACGTACTGGATGTTGATCAAGTTCTTCTGGCAGGAGGTTCTTCTTATATTCCTAAGCTTGCATCTTCTGTAGCTCAGCTGTTTGCTGAGAACCCCCACTGCGAAGTCGTTGCAACGCCATTAGACTCTAAGGCCATTTTGCCCGATGAGCTTATTGCTCGAGGATGCGCCATTCAAGCATCTCTTGTGTCTGCATTCGATGACGAAGAGATCCAAGAGAGTTTACAGGCAATAGTAACCGTGGCTCCACACTTGTCCAAGCCTATTGGAATTGAGGTAGTTAGCCATCATCATGAGAGCCATGGATTTGTTCAAATAGTTCCAGAGCTTACTGCATTGCCCATCCGAAAGACTCACGTGGTCAATACTGGAACCAATGAAAATGTCCTCGTTAGAGTATGTGAAGGAAATTCCGAGATTATAGTCAAGAAGGTTGAAAAAGCTGCCAAGACTGAGGATAAACAAGATAAAGAAGAGTCTGACGAAAGTGATTGGAGCGATGATGAAGACGAGGACCAAGAAACAAGACACAAGGTGATTAAGCCCGGTAAAGTCTTGGCCGAGTTGGCTCTTAAGGGAGTTCAGCCTAATGCTCAGGTGGAGGTAGTTGTCAACATATCTAGAGATCTTAAGTTACAAGTTGCTGCGCGCGAATTGAGATCCGGTGGTGCGTCTGCTCGGGGAGAGTGCTAAATAGACAGTTTTATTTTTTATAATAAAGAAAGCGAAAACGCTAATTAAATGGAATTGGTAAGTTTGTAATAATAAGCTTTGTCTTCGGTTTTTTTCCTTATTTTCTGCTAACCACGACGAAACTTTGTCCTTTTCGTTAGCTACCTAGATCACGTGACCTGGCCTCAGCCGCCTGTGTATAATCTAAGTGACTTTAATCAAGTTCGCCAAAAACTTACCCGATAGAACGTCAAGAGCACCCTCGTGTTTAGTCCAGTAATGAGGGCTTCGGCATTTCCAAGGGTAGCGGTTCCTCCGCCAGCCCAGTTTGCGTACATGCAACAGCAGCCCGTGTACCAACAGCAGCAGCAACAGCAAACACAGCCTCAGCATCAAAGAGCAGGCGGGGCAGCAACAGCAGCTAACGCATATATGAGAATGGATGGCAGCTTGCCCAGTGGGGGAATTGGTGAAACTGATAATACTATGCCGGTAATTAATGTCTGGAAATGGAACTTGGAAGAACAAATGTCACTTATTCGCAATCTAGTAGATCGATATCGATACATATCAGTAGATTGTAAGTTTCCTGGCATTGTCGCCAGACCTATCGGGACATTTAAAAGCACGAGTGAATATCATTACCAAACGCTTCGAGCAAACGTAGATATTTTACAAGCAATCCAAATAGGATTATCATTATTCGACGAGAACGGAAACCATCCTCCAAACACTACAGGAACCTGGCAGTTTAATTTGCATTTTAATGTTAATGAAGATATGTGTTCGGCTGAGGGAGTTGAACTTCTAAGGCAGAGTGGGATCGACTTCATGCATCATGAAAGTGAGGGTATAAACGTATTTACGTTTGGAGAATTATTAATTAGTAGTGGATTGGTATTAGATGATACTATTAACTGGGTCACTTTCCACTCAGGTTACGATTTAGGGTACTTGTTATCAATAATGTTAAACAAGGAGCTTCCTGTTGAAGAAACAGCATTTATCAAGACAGTTGGCTTATATTTCCCTGTAGTATGGGATATCAAGTATATTTGTAAAGCCTTTAAACTATCATCTAAGAATCAGTTAAGCGATGTGGCTGAGGATTTTGGCATTCGAAGACCAAGTGGAGGTAGTACAGGGGCAGGTGGAGGAGGAGGCGGTGCATCTGGCGCGGGCGGTGCAGGAGGAGTAAGTTCTGGTGGACTGAACCAAGCCGGCGTAGATTCACAGACGACTGGGACCATGTTTTTAGAAACGAAGCGTATCATAGGTGAACCGAACATGGCGAAGTTGAGTAACTGTTTATTTGGACTAGGCGACGCTAATCCACCACCAGAGGAAGGAGAGCTTGCTGCAAATGTATGGCAAGGAGTAATGACCAAATGAAGTAAAAATAAATAATAATATTAAAAAAAAAAAAAAGAAGCGAAACAGCTTTTGTCCGATTTAATTGTAACCTTCTATCATGTAGGTAGATAATAACTTAGTCACGAGATCTTTGTACGAGTACGTTCAATAGTAATGAAAGCAAGCATGACCCGTGGAAAGTCCGGTCACTTATATTTAGTCTATCATGGGGACAGTCTACCATAGGCTGGATGGGGTTGCAAGCCAATTGAATGAAGGAAAAACGATAGCGAGAGTAATTGAAAGGAAACGGCATTCTGGAGAATTTAAAAATATGCTCAAAATAGCGGCTGGCAAGACAGAAAGTCCACCAATATAACTTCAAAAAGTCAGGCGACAATTTGGTGTTTGAGAGGAGAAGAGACCACATCATTAATTATAGCTATGCAGCATGGGCGATTTGGTTCGCTTTTTGGAGCTAACAATAATTTGAAAATTATCTCCGAATTCAGCCATTTTAAAAAGGCTCAGGTGTAGACTCTTCTCCAAACGCTTCGTCACTGCAATTATTGCCGCACTAACATTTGCATCGAAAACATTCGGGCAATAATAACCGTTATGAGATCAACGCATCTTCTAATGATTAATTTATTTTGTCCTTTGTTCAATCTTGTTTATTTTTTTTTTGAAACCGATTTGGGAATACGCGCGCGTGTCTCCCTTTCCCTTTTCGGCCCACATATGTTCGTTGACGCGACCGTATTATGCCCCACATGATGTTCAACAGATTTTATTGCACATTTTGCGCATTCAATTATTTTCTTATTTATGCATTTTTTTGTGTTTTCTTTATTCTTCCTTTTGTAGTCATTATAATTCATATCGCGCTCTATATAACAATAGGAAGCCACTTTGCTTTTATTCCATCCGTGGATCACACCTCAAATATGAGCACTGACATTCCTGACCATGCCACTGCACGCTCATCGTCTTTCTTAGACCAGTTTGTGACTATTTTACAAATTGTCATTATTCTATGTCTAGCCTTAAGCTATATTAGGATGTTCAAATTAGACAAAAACCCAACCAAGCCGTCTGCGCAGTTGAAGAAAAAAAGATGGGCTGATCTGGATTCCAATTCTGTTTATTTTTCGAAACTATCGTCTAGTTCACAAGTGGGTGGCTACAGGATCCCTCTGACAGTAAAATACGGACGCAGCACTGATAGATCATTAGAACCCTGCTCGCCCTTTTCATCTGATTCTGCATCGTTGAGTCCATACAAAGTCCCAGAACACACATCGAGTGGATCATTCTTGCCTGGAGGCTCTTCCAGCGGCTTGCCGTTGTCACCATTTTCCACCGGCACCTCGCCATCTTATATTGGCAAGAGCACACCCAGTTCCGCAGCCACAAGTCTTTCATCAGAATCAGTTTCTCGAAAAAGACTTCCAGTTTTTTTTCAGCAGCTGATCCAAAATACCAGGATAAAAATCACCATTTTTCCTCGCAATGAAAATTTGACCCAGAAAAAATTGTACAATTCAGTCGCGGCAGCATTTGAATACTTTTCGGGCATCAAAAATGGGTACTCATCCTTTATTTCGGAACCATCGCCTAAATTTTCGTATTCCAAATCAACGGAAATTGCCTATTGTCCACCACATTTGTCGAAAACCAAACGGGAGGACGTTACGATGGTCGATCTAACATTGGTCCAGCTACGCACGTTTTCGCCAGCCCAAGGGACTCAGAAGAATATTGATTATTCAGGCCTTATGCAACTCCATCAGTTTATCCTTGGCGATTTTTTGTTCAAAGGATTAAACATTAATCGCGTCACAGTAATTGACTACATTTGCGAAACTATTATTTTCTTCCAAAGACAACTGCGTACATTCTTGCCCAGAATTGCAGAATATCTGATTATCCACGGGACGCTGAATCAGAAAATGCTCGACACGGTAGTCTGGATATCATTCGTGCTCACCAGAGGGGGAGATAGCCAAACTGAAGGTAGCGAACAGTACAATTGCATTGTGCAAGATGACCAAGACTGCGGAGAGGCAGGCGACGCAGGAAGGGGCTACCCAAAAAAAATGGATTTTTACACGAAAGCTGTTCATGGCCATGAATGCTCAGATGGGGGAGACTGCAACATTAATGGCACCACGAGTGCTACTTTAAACAGTCAAACGGTTGAATTTATCGAACTGGTCTGTAACCTCGAGGTCAATTGTCAGGCTCAAAGAGTGTTGGCGTGCGCAGCCCTATGCACGATCCGGGCTACGACAGTTCTCAACGAAAAATGGAAAACAAAAATTGCAAATCGCATTAGCAGTAATGACAACTGGAGGAGTGCGTACAACGAACTTCCTTTACACTTGCGCGGGTGTTCCTCATATGATTAAAGTAGAATACACATGACTGATAGCAATGACAATGGTGATCAGTAAATAAATAAAAACAACTAGACGTGTCAAGACTAGCAACAAATAAATATGAAAGATTAAGATAACCGCGAAGGTGTAATCGGTTATCACTGTCGTCGGCATGCACGCGAACCGGAAAGGTAATTGTATATAACACTGGGGTACTTATGCAAATATTCCATAGCAACGAAGCACAAGCAACAGCAGTTATTAATATTCACATGATCATGTTGCCGTCTATTTGTGTCGCCCAAGTTCGCCTTAAGACATATCCCGCTGCGACGTGATCTCTATGTCTCATAACTTAGTGCGCAGCTTTTCTGTATAGGTATAAAGGTATACATACTAGTCATCACGTGTGCCTAAATAGTTCACGTGGGCGGCGCAGGACAACCTTAACATATATCACCATCATGGACAATCCGCAAGATGACGAAGATGAAGAGCAATTGCTGGCAGAGAGGATGCAACAAATGAAATTAGATATTTCTCCTGAATATTTGAGCCAATTAAGAGCGTCACCTATCAAATCTAGCGTGACTGGGATGGAGCTGTTTTCTCAGGTAGAAAATTCATGTTCTGCATACGCGTTTAAGGAGGCGGAGGAGCAGAAGCAAAACCCTCCGCTGGACAAAGAAAGAACAAAGGAGGATAGAGAAGATGTTAACAACACGAGAATAATAGAAGACTTGACGGAATGGGCTAAACGATTAACACTAGGAGAAGCAGGCAAGCAAGTTCGCAATTACTGTTACATCGTTTTGAGCGACCTGACGCACGAGCACGTGTTTTCGCGCCACGCGTCTAAGAGATATATACAAAGCATTGTAGAACGACCGCAAAGATTGGAAGCTATATATGTGGGGGTCGGGACAGCTGTGCAATTCCTTCAGGATGAACATGAGCAGGAACATTTCCAACAGCGAATCTGCGTAAAAAAATGCGAGACGCGGGTAAGTTTGCTGAATAACAAGCACGTCACGCGGGTGCACGGCTATGACTGGGCCAACACTTTGTATGAGCTGTGTGAGGGATCGCAGGCAAAGATCGACAAAGGCGAAATCGAAGTTCCAGATGATTGGCCCTCAGCCGATATGTATTTATGTCCAGGAACTGTGTCGGCACTCGAGGGAGCCATCGGAGCGTTGTATGCAGGAGTCGACTTAGTGTTTAAAAAGAGAAATGATCCTGAGGATAATGATGATAAAAGAGATGACGGCAGCTTGCCGCCTAGCGTATTTATTGGAGTAAGGCCGCCGGGGCATCATGCACATTCTACAGAAGCCTCAGGCTTTTGTCTAATTAATAACGCGCATGTCGCCGCCCAGTACGCTGCAGACAAATACGGCGTGACTCATTGTGTGATTATTGACTTTGATTTACATCACGGAGATGGCACCCAGGAAATTTGCTGGAGGTCAGTGTGGGGAGCTGATGAGGATGATGATGATCAAGAAGCAGGCGACGAAGGAGTGAAGAAGGAGGAAGATAAAAGGACGGCTGAAAAGGCACAAGAAAAGAAAGAAGCGGATGAGCCAGACTATGAACAACCCCAGATTGCTTATTTCAGCTTGCATGACGTCAACTCTTTTCCAACAGAGAAGGGGTTTGCTAGAGCGGACAAAGTTAAAAACGCATCAATATGTCTAGATGCCCACGGCACATGTATCTGGAACGTGCATTTGGATGCCTATGAGAATAAAAGCGAATTTGAACAGCACTATAAGGAAAAGTATAGCGTTTTAATAGACAAGGCGAGAAACTTTTTTATGCGAGCCAAGGCTGCATCAGAAGCAGAGCAACGAGAATTCCGACCACTTATTATTATCAGTGCAGGCTTTGACGCATCCGAACATGAGGTTCAGACTATGCAAAGGCACAATGTCAATGTTCCTACGTGGTTCTTCAACCAAGTTACGTTAGATATTATGGAGTTGAGTCGATACATAGAAAGCTCCGTGGTATCGGTATTAGAAGGAGGCTATTCAGATGGAGCACTGTGCACTGGAGCTTTTAGTCACATATGCGGATTAGGCAATTACCGGATCGAAGAGGAATGTTTATCTAAGGAATTCGCTAAAGAAATGATACGTGGCTGTAAGGGCAGTTGGAATAATCCTTTGTTGCTCTCTCAATTAGGAACTCCAACTAAAAGAAAAGTTGCCACGTGTGAACTCAAGTGTAGTGATAAATTGTTCCGTGGAATCGATCGAGGTCGACACTTGTGGCCGTCTTCTATGTTACATGGACCACAACAACAACAACAACAACAATCCTCACCATCAAGAAGAACTTTACGAAGTGGAAGAACCAGTCTTTAGCCCACGACACGGACTTCGAAAATACGACTGTTTGCTATAGCCCACTGACTTCAACTGATGCTATAGATTAGATTATTTATTATTACCCTGATCGCATGATCATGCAGCTAAAACAACGCAGGATTTTTTTTAACCCTAGGCCCTGGTGGCTATTTAAGGTGAAGGATATGGAGATCTAATTGTTGTGATTATTCAATTGACCACTACAGAACTATCAAACTACAACAACTAAACGATGCCCGAACAATGTGGATGTTCTAGCTGCTCCAGCTGTTCTGGAAGCTCTTGCTCTTGCACTAAGGGCCAATGCAGCTGCCAATCCTGCAAATAACATTGACAGTAAGCAATTAATGCGGGACACAAATAATGCCAAAAGAAATTAACTAACCAGAATCAATTAAGGAATTTTACGTATTGAATGAATGAATTGTTTTATCAGTAATGTCAATTATTTGCGAATTGTATATTGCATAGGTCAAATACGCCAGACTATCGTTCGTTGATCACTCTCTGGTCTTCAAACATGTTTATTTACGGTGGAGGAAAGCATAATAAGCTGAGCCGCATACCACACCACCAGATTGATTAACGTTAAAGATTGGCCCGATGCTAATTACAGCTGAAACAAACCTGAGATAAACCTAACCTGCACGTGTGGATCATCGCCGATGACCGTTGTTTTTAACCTCGCGCTAACTAAGACCAATTCGGCAGTGCTTAGTCAGGCTGAGCTGAGGAATCTAAAAAATATCGACCGAGAACAGGGGGGGTTCAAACTAGTTTCTGCCAACATGAAGATCAGTAGTTTATTTTGGACTCTGGCAAGCTATATAATCTTGAGCGTTAATGCGGATGCAGCGGGTCATCAGGGGTACTACAATATTTTATTTTCAAGTGATGTTGGCCTGGCAGATGTTCAGGTTATTCAAAGTAAATTCGAGCACTTGGGAGCCGACAATACGATGACATATATCGACGGAGGAGTGCCAACGCTGATTGTTCACTGCAATGGAAGGATTATTGACCAAATAAAAGATGATTACGAGGGAGTTGAACCATGGATAGCAATTTATCCTTGAAAGGACACTCAGAAGCATCTGTTTAGTAGACACTGGTGATTGAATACGAGAATGCTGAGTATTTTTACACAACCTGAATACAAAAACCTAGCACATTAACGAAAGATGAACAGTTTAACGGGATTAAGCTGACGCGATACAGACACAGACACGCCTAACAGATATACTATAGACGCAAACTCATACCAAGGATGGTATGAACTATATAAGACAATACATTTTGGACAAACTATTGTTGCTCCATCTTGTATATTTTATCTTCCTTTTTATTTTTTTTTTAAATATAAATTTAGACTTACAGTAAGTTATCACCAAGGGCAGAGCGAATCAACGATAAGCCTAGCGAAATGGTGTCCTTTGGATCCTCACCAAGATGAGGGTTACATTCGACCAAATCCATAGCTACTAATCGACCGGTCTCAGCAACAGCTTCACATAAATAACATGCTTCTCTCCAAGTAAGTCCACCTCTCACAGGAGTTCCAGTTGATGGTGCAAATGTGGGATCCACGGCATCGACATCAAAGGATAGATGGATAGGTCTTCGACCCTCGGGGTCGACGGCCTTAAGAGCCCTTTCCACGACCTGAGCAATGCCCCATTTGTCAACATGATGCATCGAAAATGAAGCAATGTTGTTTTCTCGTAGATATTTCTTTTCAAATGTGTCCACATCCCGGAGCCCAATGTAGGCCAGACGACTGTGGTCTAGACATTTAGGAACCCAGGAAAAGATATCCGCAGGACCAGAAGAAGCCTCTTGATCAATAATAGGATCAGCTGCACCTACTAAAAAGGATACAGGGCATCCATGTAGATTACCTGAAGTAGACGCAGTAGGAGTGTTGATATCGGCATGCGCATCAATCCATAGCACCACAGCATCCGGATGTACAGCTTGAACGCCAGATACAGTTCCAATTGCAATAGAATGGTCACCTCCTATTGTCAATACGACTTTGGAGTCCTCGAAAGAATTCTTCACGGCGTGGTGGATCAACTCTGTAGACTGTGAGACATATCGGGGACGTTTAATCAATCCGACATTGGGGTCATGAGACGGCACAGGAAAGCTAAGCTCGCGGACAATGGGCTTATAACCGAGTCCAGTGAGCTCAGAAAACAGACCCATCTCCATAAGATGTTTAGGTCCCTCATCAACTCCGCGCTTGCCTTGGCCGCCTTCAAAAGGTGCAGTGATCAGAGACAGTGTGGTAGGAGGGGAGGAATCGTTAGTCATTGAAATAGAAAACAAATATATGAGAACTAGAAAGAACAGTCAAAAAGACAATAAAAAATTCCAAGGATGCCGAAGCAAGTTGGCATATTTATAATGGATTTTCAGCCAGATCAGCCATACTATCGTTAAGTGCAAGAGAACCCGAGACGCCAAAAAAAAAAAAAAGATTAGGGTTTGATGGGGTGGATGATGACCTTCAAAGTGTACTAGGTACCGGGAGGACCACGGGAACTAGAACAAAATAAAAGCCGGTATGCTCGTGTAAAATATGCTGCACAGCAAGGTAGCAGGTAAATAAGTAAAGTAAATTATCAACCGAGCAAATTGGAAACCAAAACCAAAGCAAATGGACCACCAAATTCAAACCTGAGGTCGAAACCAAACGGCGAGTCACGTGAGCGGAGTAATACATTAATATTATTGTTGACATGTACTGCGGGGTATTGCAGCCAATAATGAAACAATGGGAGAAACAATATTTTGTAAGTGTTCAAATAGCGTACGGCATTGTTTACTCTCCACATGCATGATGCGAACCTTTCATCTGTTTATGAATGGCATGACGTGACGCCGAATTCCTGAATGCCTGTGCCGTGATAATTCTTCTTATTATTAAGTGATATTTACAGTTGTCCCAAACAGGTAGGTGCAGCACTCAGTTCATCAAGCGAGAGGGTTGAAGGCGCAGCACGGAAAGATAATAAAATAAAAAAAAAAAAATTAAAGAAAACTATTCAAACCCACAAAATAAAAAGAAAAGCTGGCGACATCCCATTAGAGGAAATCTACAGATGATGGCGCGAAAGCAGAAAAAAAGAAAAAAAAAAGAAAAGGAAGACAAGAAAGAAAAACAGACACGAAGCGAGACTGCTGCGCTAGCCTAGACAGGCTAGATGCAATCAAATAGTAAGTTGAACATCAAACTCAAATGGCAATAACATAAGATATAAATAAATGAAGTAGACGAAAACAAATAGAAACGTATATTGCGTACAACGTGCAAGCATGCGAATTTTTAGGAAATCATTAGCCGGCCCGCCGGCGTTTGTTATGGAAAATCAAGAGAATGCCAGAAGACTTAGTCAAGGGCCGCCTTCGCCGTCAAACAGTAGACGAGATAACCGATTCTCGTTTTATAAAAAGGCCCTACCGTATCTACTTAAGAGAGACTCCGGAGAACAACATGAAACGAGTCTCGAAGAAACTCTAGGTCTTTTGAGCCCGTCGTACGATGACTTATCAGAGACATCGACGACCCCGTCAACGTCATCTATGACAACACATATAGAGAGCCGAGATAGTTGCATTAAACAAAGGAGGCATGACAAGCAATGTCTTACTATTTCAAATACTACAAATGAAAGTTTCGAGGAAAATATCAACGCCCAGCAGATAGTTCAAGAGAAAATGGAAAGAAAAGATGAAGAAGAGGAAGAGCTCCAATGTGCCGTCTATACACCAGACCAGTTATATGAGCTTCCACCTATCAGTGGAGTCTCTCCTATTTGTATAGTCATGAACGAGGATGACCTGTGTGACCAGGTACCTCTGCTAGACTTAACTGAGCCTGTGAGCTTCGGCGACCACAGGGAGGGTAGCCGCGGGGTTATGGCATCTGTGGCAACGAGGACAAGTGCGATGATGATGCCAGGGTCGATGAAGGCGGAAATGATACATTCTTGTAATACACCATTGCTCGACACTACGATTACACCAATTGACCACCCAATTAATAGGATTGGACAAAGAGGATATGACACGGTCCAAATGGACCAGCATATTGACGAGATGGATGAATCACTCAACCAGCTATATCATGCACGATTGGCTCGGGATATAGAAAAGTTACTGGGCGGCGTGCCAAACTAGGGCAGATGCGGCCGCAGTGACGAAGGGAACGAGACAGACTACGCGAGGCGAAATAAAGTAATATATCGTATTAAAAAAAAAAAAAAGTTGTTTTGTAGGATTTTTTTGAATGGTACGAAAATCGCGCGTATTAACGAGCTTTGCATGTTTTCTTTTTCTTTTACTATCGGAAATATTAAAGCTCCGAAGATACAGTTACCCGGACAAATTTTCCCAGGTAATACGAGATAAAGTCTCGTGCCAAGAGTCGTGAATAGCCAAGAAATGCTCACAAAAACGCACAGACCGCATAACTTAACTGTGTAATTTTTGAGCTAAATGAGCAAATAGAGGCACCACTCTATGGGACCCCCCAGGAAGAAAAAAATTCAAATAAATTCACAGTCGGACTAAAACAGCAATAGGAAATCAAACAACAAAAAAAATAAAAATGAAAATAAAAAGAACTAAAAAAAGAAATTACGAAGGAACCGAAGGTCGACTAATCCCGAACTTCATTACCTGAAAAGAAACCTAGGTATTATTATTATTTAAGTGGCTCCTCCGTAATCATCTATCCGACGATCCACATTAAGAAGAAGAAAAAAAAAGGTTTATGCACCCATTGGCCCTTAACCGGAGTCGAGCCGCGTGGGCATCGAGTTACTTCCTACGAGGAAACAAGATGCAGACAAACTTAAAAGGAATCGGGGTTGCTATGAAAATTCTGCTCTGGTGTAGCTTTTGCTATGCTTTCATTCTAGTGTGAGAGTCTTTAATTTGTTTTATAACTCCAGCCTGATCGGATCACTGTTCGCGCAAAAACGGCGCTGCATGCAGAACGCAACCAAATTCGGACGTATGTGCGTCCGGTTATGACGACGGCATGCATGCCAAGATCAACAGACGTCACTCAGGGATAGTCGACTATTATACGATCAGCGGACCTGCCACAGTACAAAGGAAAAAAAAAAGAAAAAAGATACAGGGACTGCTGGGATTTTTGCACTTCCAAGAAAATTAGTGAGCTGCCGACGCGGACAACCAACTAAAGGAGAGCCAAGTCCAATAGGATTCAGTGGTTTAATAGCATGACTGGATCATCGTCTTCTGCTTCAATACCTTCGGAGCCAACGCGGGCACTCTCTCTGTGTGGAGTATGTATTCATGTATATATGATTTTTGCACTTCTGACAGGGGTTGTACAGGCTAATGTTACTACACCAACAACAACAACAACAACCATGTCGACGGCATCTGCGACATGGTCCTCAGCCGGAGCGCTTACCCAGACTTTGTTTTTGTTTGATCTGGGAGAGTACATATCTACAGCGATGTTTTTATCGGCAGATAATGTATTTTCAACCTATTTATTGGCGTGTGATTCACAGGAGACATGTACAAGTACTGCGCAGAGCGGTCAACGGAAGGCGAAAATGAAGTTGAGGCGAAACAATAACGCGAACTCCAGTGGCGCAGATCTTGGCAACCGGGATAATGACGACATTGAAAACAGTACTGATTATGATAAAGACACTAGGAGCAGCACTAACAAGAGTGGCACTAATAGTAATAGTAGCGACGATGACGATGATGACGGTGATGGGACAGATCCCGAGAAGCCGGAATTGGCTGCTATTGCGGATTGCAAGTTTCTTAATGGACTAACAGTGCTGATCAATCAATCGCAGCTAAAATACTCCACAACTATAAATCAACTGCTTACCACTAGAGTTGACTGCTCGTACCAGTTGTACTCCACAGCCTTGTGCACACAAACAAATGTGGGGCCATCTCACAAAGGAGCCGGGGGAACTAATACCGTCAGCCTTGGACCAATAGATATGAACAGTTTGGAGGTTCCTATAACTCTGGTGTCGACTCTTCAAGTTGCTGGGCCGCTTCCTACATCTACGCGGGAAGGCTCTGAGATGATGTCCAGAGCCTCAGCTAGAACCTCAGCTGTTCGTCGTGGTACCGATAGGCTGATCCTGATGTGCGCATACATGTGCTTTCTAGGTCTTTCAGGACTAGGAGTCCTCCTAGTCTAATTTGCATTCGATCGGGCATACATATGTACAGTAACTGCATAACATAGCTAATTAATGATGATGATGATGATGATGATGAAAAGATATAGGATATAGCTGAAGTTAACATTGGCATAGTATATAAGAACTTAATGCGGATCAAAATATCTTAGTGGTATATACGTATACACTCCCCATTAAAGGGTTATGTGTGCTTGTTAGACGCTCTGCTGGTCTTGTCTCCTCTTCTTCAACATGTTTTCAATAAACGATTCTCCGGCCTTGTATGATGACCGAACTAGTGGTCCGCTCGCGCAGTACTCGAAGCCCAACTCCATGGCCTTGTCATGCCACTTCTGAAACTCCTCCGGTGTCACATAGCGTGCGACTTTCATGTGTCGTTTGGTTGGCCGCATGTACTGACCGAAAGTAACGACATCTACGTTTGCAGCACGCAGCTGGTGTAACATGTCGAGAATCTGCTCGTCGGTTTCGCCAAAACCCAGCATCACTGAGGTCTTGGTAAGAATATTGGGATTGGTCTCTTTCGCATGTCGTAACACTGACAAACTTTGTTGGAACGTGGCCCGGCGGTCCCGGACAAAAGGTGTCAAGTCCTCTACTGTCTCGACGTTGTGCGCGAAAACATCCAATCCTGAATTGGCCAATATGGCAACCATATCCAGATCTCCTCGGAAATCTCCAGAAAGACACTCTACCAAAATATGCGAGGCCTTCTGCTTGATCCGCCGCACAGTGTCTGCAAAGTGATGTGCACCACCGTCTATTAAATCGTCTCTGTCAACTGTAGTCAGCACAACGTAGCCCAGTCCCCATTTTGCAATGGCCTCAGCAGTGTTTTCCGGCTCGTTAGGATCTAAAGGTCCAGGAGTCCGGCTCGTCTTGACAGAACAAAACCGGCATCCTCGCGTACAGGTATCCCCCATTAACATAATAGTAGCAGTAGCTTTAGACTTGTCTGAACCTCCCCAACATTCTCCAATATTAGGGCATCGTGCTTCCTCGCACACTGTATGCAGCTTGAGTCCTCGTAAATCATTTTTAAGTTTCGAAAAATTCTTGCCTACAGGAATACCTGTCTTTAACCATTTAGGGAGTCTAGGGTCCTCTTCTTCACGAGCAGCTACCACTGGATCTAGTTCAACCGCGCTGGCCCGCTTGGCCAAGAAGTCTTCAAAACTAGGACCATTTTTCAATCGGTCGGAAAGCCTGCTCCTAGAAGTTTGTGCTTGCGCTTGAACCTGTTGCTTAGTAGATGTCTGAATACATCTTCGTGCTGAATGGGCCAGCCTAATATTCTTCTGCATTTTTTTAATTTCTGGACCGACAGTGATGAATATCTATCTGACGAAGAAGGTTATTAATCTTTGTACTCGGGACCCAACTATGTACTCGGGTGCGTCGGTCGCAAAATCCGGGATCACGTGACTGACAACACGGGAAAACCCAACGCGAGTGAAGAATCTCACTTCTATGACTATATTTTATTACTGGTGAAATGACTATCGCAAGATATAACAATAAATTATATATAAATTACTATCAATTATTATCCTCTATAAGCTACAGAAACATCTGAGAATAGTTCTCTAGAAGCATGATAAATATACTGGTTGAAATGTGTAATGTGGGAGAAAACACAATGCTGAGATTCTTTACTGTCATCTTGTTGAGCTCAACGTTGTCGACAATCTTTAAAAGGAAACCACACAAAACATGCAGCAGGTCCACATTTTCTTTCGGAAGCTCATGCAGCACTTCGCGGAATTGTCGACACTTTGTCTCCTTGTCCTCAGCTTCCATGGCCCTATTAAAATCAGGCGCTGTTCCCGGAGGTATTATGGGCACTGGGATTTCTCTTAGAAACCGCTTCAGAAGCCCAGTAACTGCATGCACATCAGCATCTATAGCCACTAAATCAATATCATGGTCCTGATTAAAGCGGTTGACCAATTCTTTGATCACAGAGTTTGATCCACTAAGACGGAAGACTCCCTCTTCAAACATAGCGTTCTTCTTCTCTAGAAGCTCGATGCAGCGATACAATATTGAGGGCACCACACATGAGCCAACCGTCTCATTAGATAGCGCTACAACATCAGCCAGTGGACATCCAAATACCTGGTTACTAGAGGAAGGAGGACAGCTTGTTGGTCCTACAAGCGGATTGGGTGAAAGACCATCATATCCATTAAAGAGTGTGTTCAATGCTATATCCGCCCCACCAATTCCGCCAGCTAACGCTGTACTCGGACTAGATCCGGTACCACTTGATGCAAAAGGACTCTCGAAGAACGGCGATGAGAAATGTCCTGTGCCCGGAGTTCCTGAAAATGGAGTTCCTAAACGACCAGGAACGCCCCCTGCGCCGGAGATTGAAGAGCCATTATCGGCACCTCCTGTCGTCGCCAAATCCGAAGGTGTGCCAATCGAACCGTTAGTATTATTATTGTTAGTGTTGACAGAAGATGTCGTCAATGCATCTTCCTTGCTCTTAAAAGAAAATAAGGATTTGTTGCGTCTTTCTTCAGCCTGTTGCTGCGTCGAAACGAGCTTCCTCCAGCCGCTTTCAGTAATTACTTGACCATTCTTTGGACCTGATATTATCATGGACGGTCGTTTGGCCACGATTTCATCCGAAGACGAAGAGACAACAGTCACGCTACTGACGAGCCCTTTCTTCTCAGCTTGCAAATAATCTCCGCCAAATGTATCTGTAGGACTATCGCCTCCTAGTTCTCCATCAAACGGCAACCGGCACACGGGATTAACATCGACATATTCCAACAGCGAAGTCACCCATCGATCACGCTCTTCATCGGACTCTGCACACAAAATATGTCGGATGTATGAATTACTATTTTTCTTTTTCTCCATGATTAAAAATGCATGCCTGTAGTCTTCGTCGGGTGCAGCACCGTTACTATTCGATTCTCCATCCTTATCTCCAATAGAATGCCGTGGCTTCCCTATACGCGCTTCATAGATTAAGATTGTTCCCAAATGCTGGCCCTCAGGTTGATCAAAATAGTCCAGATATGGCCCATTGAGTACAAAAAACCGAGTCTTCCAGGTTCGAATCCGACGTCCTCTTTTCGTTAAGAAACCTACCTTGTTAAAGCTTGTTGAGGCCGGAACCCCGATAATATTAGAAGCCAAGAATTTACACAGACAAGCCGTGGCATCTGTAGGTAGAGTGGGAATGGACATGAGCGCCGTAAAATATTGATTCAACAGGTTCTTCCGGAGGTCAACCTTAGATGGCGTCTGACTGCTAAATAGACTGCGGTCTGGAAGCTTTGGCAATGCCAAGTGCTCAGCGTCCATCATCCAGCCATGATTGTTGCCGCCGCTGATATTGCTGTTGTTAGCCAGCGCTGAGGTAGAGGGACAGGTCGTTCTAACCGCATTGTCCAACACGGCCAATTGGCTGTAATCCTTAACTAGTCTCCACATTTCCTTATCTGAGGCTCGGTCTTTAACGGACAAAATAGCCACGGGATCTTCCTTACCATTCGGTTTAAGTGACGCTCCCACTTTACCGAGAAGTGCACTGCATACAGAAATGGTCATAGAATCCAACTGAGATGGGTCAATTGACACGGCAGATCCGTCAAGCTCAGAAGTGACTACAGCATACGGACTGTCTGGAACGTCTAAATGTGGATTAATACTTGACCGACGGTTGTCTGCAACGCTTCTGCGCCTAGGATTCAATGAACTTCGGCGTGGTGAACTAACAGGACTAATCATATCGGAAGATTTCTTCAGTCGCAAAGGAGGAGGACGGTGAGATGTTTTCTTTGGTGGAGGAGGAGGAGGAACACCCGATTGCGCGGAAGTATTGACACCAACTTGTAATGTCGCGTCCAGATTAGGAGTATTAAAATTACTGGAATTATTTGAAAAAGTGACCTTTTGGTTGATATCTTCGCCTTCACTGTAGATGGAACTCGCAGATGTCACGGGAGATACGCTTCGGGCAACGCCAGTAGTGGGGTGGTGTTCGGTTATTGTACTATTATCAAAGTCGCATGTGCGCGTACCAATCAGTTTTGAAACAAAAGTTTGGCCTGCATTGTTAGTACTACCTCCACCGATACCGCGCCCGAACGAATTAAGTTTGGCAGATTGAGTTTGCGAGCATGAGCTTGTTTGCTTCTGAGCTGATGAGGCTGAGGCGTCCACGCCAGTGTTAGCCGTTACATCAGTGGTTGCTGTCGAGCTCTTTCTCGAGCCATTTTGCTGTCGGATTAGTTCCTGGTTTTCCGCCAGCAGATCATCATAATCTTGCTGCAGTTCGAGGATGGCTTCATGCTGCCGCTTAATCAATTGCCACAATTTCGTGTTCTGGTCCCGCAGTACTGATAGTTGAGTAGCCAAATCTTGGCCGGACGATCCCGGATTATCGCTATGAAATGGTGCCGTAGCGGTCGTAGTGCTTACAGGCGGGGTAGTGACGCTAGAGTGACCGAGCGCACCGCCCATAGTAACGGCAGCGCTATTATCGCTGTCATTCGTAGCTGTTGTGCTAAGGCTAGGACTAACATCGGAATGTCCTGTGCTATTGCTATTTGTCCGTTTAGCAATCACCTTTGTTTTGGGAAAATAGCCCTTGTGACCAACATAACATGTGTTTCCGGGACTAATACTATCTTCGTCAACGCTTGAGCCAGAATTTAGATTGTCAAATTCCGGTAGACCTGGAAGAGGTGGTGAAGGTAATGATTTCGTTTCCATACTGTCAAATAAGTCCGATGCCGTCAATCAAATGAATGTGAATATATCAAACGACTGTATATCCTTAATTGTTAGCCCAAAAAATTAAAAACGAAGTGAACGAAAAAAGAAAAAGAAAAAGAATCTGGCTAATCGCAATGATCGAATGAATGTCAATGTCGTTGAAGAAAAGAAAAAAAAAATTAAATCAATCGCACACAATTAAAATGGATGGCTGTAAGCTCGCTTGCAATTAACTAGACCACCAATCCAGCCACGATTCGGCCACTCTAAGACTAGCTTGTATCAAATCAATTTCCCAGGTAATTAAAATATAAAAGTAGAAATACAAAATAAATAAATAAATCAATCAATCAGTGAAAGATACAACGAAATGATCTAGAGCATTAATTTTGATTGATTCGCAAGCTAATGCCGGCTAGGCAACCCCAAGATCGCACCAAACCATTCTGGGATATATTAACAAATTGATCCCAACCCTAGCCGCCTGTGGGCTGTAACATGCTATCTCTCTATATGTATTTTTCTTTTTCTAGTTGGCTGGGTGACTGTACATTATCGTCGATCCTTCGCATTGCATTGCCTTGCTTCCTTTCATTAAAGGGAAAACCAGGGTCCAGGGTTGCACGTTGTGGTCCTATTCTTTCGCTAATAAAAATAATGGTTGGGTGGGTACGGATGTACGTGCTCATGCGCTTGACCCCAGAAAGGGGTCATTGTACGGCTGACTTCGGTTCAGCCGTGTAAGGTATGTAGTTAGTAGTCCGCGAAAACTGGACACATACCGGCCGACACGTTAAAAGAAAACATGGTAACCAATTTTGGTAATTAATAACGTTTGTTTTGTCACAAAATTAATTATTAAATGAAAGAACGTTAATTAAGTATGTCGTTTAGAGTGGCGTGTCGAAATGGCTGGGCCAAGTGCGCGCCATTGTGTTCAGCGTGATAACGGTCGTAATGACACTATGTAATATGTTCTCGCTATCCTCAACAAAATAGTAACTGTCCTTAGTAGAAAAGATGAACAAACCTACTAATCTTTAATGGCTAACCTTGCGGTCCCGCAATCTTTCCATATGTGCCTCGTCTCTCTTATTTTTTTGCCTCTTCTAATTGTGCTTAGTTTTTGCCATTGTTTATAGTTGCTTTTTCCAGATTTCGGTCTGTCGATTCCGTCAGTCCTTGAGCTTTTGGCGCTTTCCTAATTTTGTCCGTAAAGTCGTGGCAGGAAAAAAACAGGAAAACGCGCGATCTTCGATTATCAGCTAGTCCGCTGCTCAGACTGAATTTAAAGATAGATTCGCAGCAAAGAAGCATTGAAGCAGATAAACCGTAGGCCCTTGAAGTCATTTTGCAATTCCTGGCTATTAGGGAAATCTGGATATCTCACCTATATACATAGGCAATAATTGAACTCTTCGGGAGGTATCCGTCCACAGAGGTCCACGATTGTCATTCCCGATACTGCCGCTTAATGGTAGTCGCGCTTGGTCGGAGTTATGCCTTGCGTTCTTGGTCTTGAAGCAAAGAAACAAACGTGTCATACGCTGTGACCAATTCGCTCTTTTCCTGTCGTTCTTGTGCTACTAATTTTTCCAATTCTGCAATGCGTTTTCCTGCGTCATCTAGTTGTTGTGTCAAATGATTCGTATTCGACTGCGGACTGGTACCGGCAACAACGGAAGCAGCAATCGTGTCTTTGTATTTTTCTTCCATCTGCATATATTTTTCTTCAGTTTGTTTATATTTATCTTCCATATCTTTGTATTTGGTTTCCAAATTGCGTTTGTACAGGGCTATCTTCCGTTGATGCTTTTCGTTGTATTCTTTACAGAGCCGTTGCGAGACAGACTCTACTAATGCCCTTTTTTCTTCATGATTGTGAGATACTAATTTGACTTGGCATTCTTCAAGTGTTCCTTTAAGCTTCTCAATCTCTTTGTCTTTGCCAGCTAACTGGGCGCGTAGCAATGCGATCTCCGTCCGACACCGCGCAATCTCCTGTCTGTCAGAAGACTCAATATCTAAAGCACTCAATTCATGATTGGTCAAACTTGAGACACGTCGATGATCACCTTGATTCCCAGTTTGAGGTCCAGCAGGCGGCGTTCCACCAGCAGCTTGAGGAGTTGCTGAATTATGCATATCAATCATTTGGGCATGTGTGCCGTTGATGCTCACATTATCGAGTCCACTTGACGCACTGCCGTTGCTGTTACTAGTCGCCCCATTTAATCCTTCGCGTTGCTTTAAAGGGACACTCAGTTCTTTCTGCTTGGGCAACGTCCGCTGTACTATAATATTACCTCCCTGTCTCGTGGCTGCCTTCATCCCAGCTAGCCCTGTACCTAGCTCCTTGCTGATCCGACTCAAGCCTTGACCACGGATCTTAAATAATGGCGGCCTCAATGTCCCCTGATTCTCTTTATTCATCTGTTTACCAGTCTTGCAATTTCAAAACAAACAAAGTTAGGGTACGCGCGCGCTCCACAATTAAAGTACACAATCTGTAAATAAAAGTGGAATATATTTTGGGGAAGTAACCTTGCCAATATATTTTTGAGATCTAGTCGCGCCGGCTAGCCACCGGCAAAAAGAAAACGGAAGGGAAAAGAAATGTCATTAATCGCTCCGATATGTCAGTCTTCAATGATAATTGATGCAATTTCTTGCAAATTCATAAACAGTACTTCCTACCGTCAACTCATATTGGCCAGAGACTCTAGTTTGGATATTTATCATGTAAAAGTAACACCGTCCGGTAGTTCTGGTGATGCCAGTCTTGTGCATATTCAAAACCTGCCTGTTATGGGCAAAATAGTCAAACTAACTTCATTCACTGGCCCTACATTGGCAGATTGGCTATTCATTGTTTTGGATGATGGCTCCGTTATAGTATGTGGACACAAATCTGCAAATGAGTATTACTCATACTCCTGCAAGTTACCTCCTGGAGCGTGGGGATCCCCCAATTCGAACATTGAGTACAGCGTCGCTTCTTCGTCAATCGATAATTTCTACAACTCTGCGAGTAGTAGCGGGCCAGCTGGGGCCACTATTGCCCGTATAGCCCTCCATGTGAGTACGGGCTACCTGATTCTCTTCAAGGCCACTATCCCGTCTACGGCCGCCGGTGCCATGGAACAATCCAAGAAAAAGAAGAAACGTCGCAGTGATGATTCTCCGGCGTTCGAGGATATTCTCATAATGGAGGACGCATTTGCGTGTAATTTTTTCCAAGTCTCTTCTATGGCATTCCGTGGGAGTAACGAACTAGCAATATTGACGAGTAAGCCAAATATGATGCACCACGGTTACGACCATGACCGCGACCGTCTGCTCTTGTATCTTTTTCAAGCCAAAGAGATGTCATCTAAGCAGTCCATAACCGAATCGCTGAAGGTCTTTGAGAAAGATACCGATATTAGCGATTCAATATGTGTGATCCCTCTAGCTGCCAGGAACTATATGGTACTTGGTCGTAAAAAGTGGCAGATCATTGGCATGAAAAGTCAGACTACGTACTCTTTTTACAGGGATGGCGCGGCTTCGCGTAATTCGGAGGTCACAGACGTTGCACGTGGTCCAAGAGGCTTCATTGTGACAGCGGCTAAGGAGAGGATTGGGTTCCTCAATCCGTCAACTGAATCAGGATTGTATGAGTATTTCGGATCGGATGCTGGAGAGAGTTGTGGTAGCAGATTAGTAAATGTCGACCGGGATTTAGTGATAGCTTACGGCGGTGGGATGATAAACCTGCTTCGAGTAGCCACGACTTCGATTGAGACTCTTTATACTTTGCAGGATAACGTTGCTCCTGTTGTCGATTTCGTCTATGATGCTGACCCGTTAATCCGACCAGTGCCATCCATCGTGGCGACTACCGGCCCTCGAATAGTTCGATTGGAGGCCACTATTGGAGTTGATATTTATGGAGAAATTTCCGACTTTCCTTTTGTCCTCAAAGGCATCTGGAATCCTGAATACGATATTATGATTGCAGGACTTGTAGATCGCACTGTTGTGCTGAAAGTGGACTCGCATACTGGCCACTTCACCGTATGTCCTGTCTGGTTGAAGCTACGCTGTCAGGAAGCTAGTATCTTTGTGGGAAGAGCGTTTGTTGATGGGCTTGTCCAAGTAGTTAGTAGTGGCGTAATTGACTTAACGAGTGGCAACAAGTGGACCATAGACGGCCACAAGTCGGATGCATCTGAGATTCTTTTTGCAGTGACTTCTATGGACAATCAATATCTAGTTGTATGTACATCGTCCACGGCCTATGTGTTGGCCGCAGGTCTTAATGTACTGAGCGTTACAAAGTTCGAGCGTGAAATTTCAACAGTGGTTGCTTTAGAAAGCCAATTTATTGTAGCATTTTGGTCCAGAGAGCTAGTCTGGGTTGACTGCACGACTGGCCAACAGCTCCATAAAATCGAAAACTTGTTTTCGTCGGTAACGGGTGACGATGACATTGATGATGAGGATGACGGCCATGAGAAAGGAATCGCCATCTCCGGCGTTTCCAGATATGTAGAGAATGGATCGACCCTCGAGATCATTTGGGGTTCCACTGAAGGATATGTACTGAAATGGCAGTGCCATAGCAAAAATCCAACACATCCCGTGATGAGACGAGTCCGGCGTTTTGGATCGGGTCAAGCCATTATATCTCCCGGCCCAAACCAAAGTAACACGGTTGTTATCCAGACAATTACAAGTCTTCATTCCATCCAACAAGATGGATTAATTATGCCCGTGCGTATATCAAAATTATCAAACGGACATTTGCACCAATACCCGCATACGGTAGTTGCACTCAATAATGTTTCGTTTTACGGACCTAATGCAATGCTGTTCCTATTTGTGAGCCAGTCCGCTAGTTTGTTACTTGTCGGATCTTTGCAAAGTCAGGCGAAGATGGGAATAACCGAACAAGCGTCTTCAAGGGATGGATACCTTTTCGACCGAGTAGAAATCGTTTCACCACAGACATATGCGGCAAGTGCAGTCGAAGATCCTGGTAGACAGAGTAGTAGCCGTTTAGGTCCTATTATTGAATTGTATGGTAGGCAGCGCATTGGAGTTGACGATAAGGATATCATTTCGTGTCATCGTGGTGCAGAATCTTTGATCATTAAACCAATCAATAATAGAATACTTAACGGTAGTGAGTTTTTAGTGGCCGCAGAATCTTGTCAGCCAAAGTTATGGTTGGTGAAACTGACCGGTGAGTTTTCCAGCGATCACTATGAGATTGGTGATTTGGTGAATGAGTCTCTGATCAATGATATATGTGTGCTGAGACAAGAAAAAGGAGGACAGAATCTTCTATACGATGAAGACGAAGAGAATTACGAAAACATTTTAATTCTTATTGCGTTTGAATCTAAAATTGTCGAGGCCAGACTAATCCGCAATGAGAATGGGCAAGCAGAATTGTTTCAACGAGAGGACAATTTGTACCCTTATGGACTGTACACTATCACATCTACAAGTGCTAAGTATGTGGAGTCAGGGCGCTGGTACGTTATGACCACGAATTTGCTCAGCCATGCCCGGTTGCTCGAATATTCCAATTCAACTGGGACTATACGTAACGACCGGCCGTTCGTCAATAGCGGAACATCTATAAAGTCGGATTGCTGCTCTGCGTTTTTGGACAGTGACACTACTAGCTTATTGGTAGGGGCTGAAGACGGATGTGTTAGCCGAATTTTCCCGGATGAAGCGAGTGAATTTCATTGGCTTTCTGGACAGTTCGCCCTTAAAGTGAAAGACCAGATCATGTTGGATTCCCGTGTTAACCAGATTCGAGCTGCGACTGAGTCCATGGATGCGGGTGCGGCTGGAGTGAGCCCGTCCTCATCAACTGTTCCGGGTGTCTCAGAAAGGATACATATCTATGATTACACAAGAAGTAGTCGTCATGACGGCATGATGATAGATATTAGGCCAGCTGTGGAGAAGGAAACGACTGCCGAGGAGAAGGAACAGATGTACAGGCTGCAAGTAGCTGCAAGACTGTGTACAGTAAGTGGAGGTATATATGCATATTTCACGCTAGACGACTCTTTGCGAGATAAACTGCTGGCTGTACAATATGCAATCTTACAGGGCATGTATGTTTTGAATTCCGCAGAGATAGATATGGACAATACCGCGGCCTATAGGACCATGCACTATAAGACTTCTTCTGAAGCCACCGTCGACGGATCTATTTTGGCACGGTTTGATGGATTGTCGGAAGAGATGCAAAGGCGAATTTCTAGTGATGCAAATCTTACAGTCCTCCAAATCAAGGATATTTTATGTCAGATACGTGACGCAGCCTTTATGAGAGGCTATTTCTGATAATATGATTTTAATATGTTATTAATAATAATAACAATAATGACACAAAGTACTGAGGACAAAATGATGGTCCAAGAAAAAAAAAAAAAAAAAAACCTGATTAAAATTAAATAAATAGGGCTTCCTGTCAAGATTAGTCCTTGACTTGTCTTTGAGTCAGCGTGGAATCAGAAGCTGTCGACTCACAGTCGGAATTATGGCAACAGTCACTGAGATCTTCAGCAAAGTCACTGTCTCCCCCCTGAGCCGGTCTTTCCGCTGTATTTGTATCATCCGCGTTGCTCTGATCCTTTTGTTTATCTGTTAAGTATGGCTCTCGAATTAAATGTGAAACGTCTACATTGTACTTCACCGACAGATTTCCTGCAGCACTTTCTAACCAATCGACGTCGGCTAAAAGCCCTTGAGAATTTTGATAAAAATATTCATGCTCCTCTCCTTCTTTAGCGCTCAACTGCTGAGAAGAAATGCTGGTTAATCCCTCTCTGTCTGCTAACAACTCGTGGGCTCTTTGTTGAAAATACTGATATTCTTCATACTCTTCAGCGCTCATTGTTAGATTGCCACGAAGATATTAATAGAATCATACCAAGACAATAAGTCAAAGTCAAAAATTATGGGCATAATCTATTATTATATCAAAATCTGGAGTTAAAGCTTCTTGTCGCAGCTGGCCATTAGATCATACGGCTAATGTCATCTTGGCGGTGTTTGTCTACATTATCTAAATCTGCCCACCATTTGAACAAATAATTCTCACAAATTAATTTGAACCATGGCGTAAAGACCAATGCTGGTTAGTGTTTTCTTCTTTTTTGACTTGTTTTTCCTTTCTCTCTTTTTCCTTTTAAAAAAAAAAAAAAACTTACACTTATCATTAAACATTTCTCGTAACTCGTCGGCGCTGACATATTTAGTATCCTTAACCTCATTCTTGTTCACTTGAAAAGTGGGATCACTTCTGATCACCAAAATGTAGTCAATCTCATGTTCCCCCCATGGGCCCGATGCAGGAGCTAGGTAATGAATTCGAGTTAAATAATGAAAATCATCTATAGGCACATCTTTTGGTTGAATTCCTAATTCATGATCGAGCTTTCTTTGAGCAGCAGTTTTTGCGCCCAAGATAGCGGCATCATAACCTTCCAATCCAGCCTCTGAACTAGTCATTAAAGGATGAGAGCAGCAGGTATTAGTCCACATCCCGGGAAACGTAATCTTCTCGTCAGCTCGTTGTTGCAGTAGTAGCTTGTTCTCACTGTTGAATAAAAATACTGAAAATGCTCGATGAACAAGCCCTTTATTAATGTTTGTCATCACATGACAAGTCTTTTTACTTGCTGCACCGATAGCTTGATCGTTCCAATCAAGAACAATACACATTTCATTCATCAACTTAATTTGCTCTTCATCGTGACCTGAAAATAAATGCGAATCTTCTCCACTAGTTTGATTTTCTCGTGATAGTACGTCATTAGCACTAGTCTGAATAGCCTCTACCTGAGGAAAGAGCTGGCGCACATTGTTCCGATTAATGGCCTGAACAAGGTCTGTAGTGTTGGTAGTGCTGACAGAAGAAATTGGCCCGGTAGATGTATCTGTAGTCATAGCGTAAGTAGCAGTTGTCGTTTCAGTCGTTGTAGCAGTTATTAGTACCATGACTTTCAGGAGATCAATAATGATTTATCTATCCACCAGCCCCAACCCTGGTGGGATACTTTTTTTTTCCTCCTAAATCGCCGCACAGTTCCTAAAATAATCGCCTAAGCGTCTGCCCAATCAGGAAATTTCCAGTACCCCTAGATTTGCATGTGAACAGAGATATGACATGCACTACAAATGTGTACTAGATATTCTTCTTGGGCAACGTTTATCAAGACGAAGTCCCCAGGCAGTGCCCAGGAAATTAATTGTGATATTTAACTTGGAGATGATCGGAAGTACGTAGAAAATGGCACGCCAACCCCCATATTTATCCTCCTAATACTCAAACACGACAGGATGCAACACTCGCCGTCTATTCATCACGCGGTTTTTGCAGATTGTTTTTTCAGGGACGAACAGCAGCTTATAGACTGCTGTTCATGCCGGTCTCCGCAGTTTATATCGACTGTCTTGAATCAATCTCCGCGTATGCGTAAGATGGTACCAGTGGCATTAATAGCGAGCCAGCTGGAAGCAATGGCTAAAAACTGGTAAAGCATCTCGTGGCATTGGTAAGTTTGTTTTTTTTCACCAGTAACAAAATTTTTTAAAAAAAAAAGAGAGAAAGACAAGAAAAAAAAGGAAAAGGAGGAAAACATGCTTCCTAAAACAAAAAATAACAAGATATAGCCTGCAAAAAAATGACTTGATATTCAGATTTATTTCAATATATTTGTCGGCCATACATACATCTGTTCTGCGGTATTCCATGATTTCCATATTGCATATTGAGCCGAGGGTTAGGGCGGGGCTTCGCGGGGATTGTTTAACAAAGTTGACAAAGTTCCACGTTTTGATTATTCCCGTTTCTTCTGTCTTCTTGTTATGGCTACTGCTACTACTACTGCTACCACTGCTGCTAATGCTGCCCCTGCAAAGGGAAAATCTTTACCGTCTGGGCCTGTCGTCACTGCTTCTGGGGCTCTATCTAAGAAGCGGTTGACTCGTCCTAGTAAGGATCAATTCAACGCTAGTTTGTTGGACTTAGAGGCAGAATTGAGAGATGCGGAAAAAGAACTTGAAGTTGCTAGAAATGGAGTAAAGAGTTCTACCCCTCAAGGAAGAGAGGAATTGACCAAGGAGCTTGGAGACATCAAAACTCGTCAGGCCACGCTTAAAACTACCAAAGGAAAGGTATTGGATCAAATCCAAGCAGCTGAAGAAGGAGTTCGAAAGAAGATTAAAGAGCTTCAAGCCATGAAGTCTAAGACTAGTTTCAAGAGTGTTGACGAACTTGACGCAAAGATTGCGTCGTTAGAGAAGGCAGTTGATGCAGGAACAATGAGACTCGTTGAAGAGAAGAAATGTCTCGGAGACATTAGCTCTTTGAAGAAGGTGCGCAAGAATTTTGGACAAGTTCAAGACCTTCAAGCTGCTGTTGATGCTGACAAGGCTAAAGTGGCTCAACTTAAAAGCCAATTGGATGACAAGGAGTCCAAACGGTTGAATAATAGATTTGATGAAATCAAGGCTGAACTGAATTCTATGAGAGATTCTCAGCAAAAGAGCTATAACCGTCGTAAGGAAGCTGTTGAGCGAAGAGACAAGATCCGCGGCAAGATTCAAGCCCTGAAGGACGAATATTACTCTGGAGTTCGTGCATACCAAGAACAGGTCAAGGCCGAACAAGCTGCACGAATTGAGGCCGAAAAAGCTCAGAAAGTCGCCCAAGAAAAGGAAAGGAAGAAGGCCGATGCGGAGGCTAAGCTTGCTGCTGCTTCTGAGCCTGCATTCCTTGTCCAGAGAGAAGTGGCTGAGAATCTGCTTGCTCATTTTGATCCTGAATACAAGAGATCTGAAGAAAATGAGCTTTCTTCTGTCAACGGCAAGTCTGTCAACACAGTTCGTGTGGCCAGAAAGGTCGAAGATGTCCAAGGTGGAACGCTTCTGCAAAAGACTGAAGAAGTCTTGTTTGCCGGAGAATCTGGCAAGAAGAACAAGAAGAGTAACAAGAAATCAGATGATAAACTTAAGTTGAACGTGGGAATTATCGATGACTTGTCATTATTGAACATTGACATTCCTACTTCTAAATCCGAGATCCCTGAAACCGTTCAGAAGATCAAGGATAAGCTACAGTTCTACAAGGAGAACGAAGAACGGGTGACCAAGGAGAGAGTTGAGAGAGCTAAGGCAGAGATTGCTAAGTTGGAAGAGGATGGTGACAAAGAGAACGCCAAGACTGAAGAGAACAACAAACAAGAAAAAGCTGATAAACAGGAAGACAATTGAGGATTAGGGACCTTGTAGATATATCACATTTAAAAAAAAAAAAAAACCCGTAAGAAATGGATAATAAAGAAAGATATAATTTGATAATGATGCTGTATTCTTCATTGCATGGTAGTTGCATATTGTTTCAGTCAGGTGCGATTCGGTTCTGATAACGAACCAACCAACCAATTGCAAAGCGACAATTCGCTGATACGCGAAGCTCGAGGACGAATTCTATGTCAACCAACAACTATAACCTTAAATTTTAACTCACTCTCCACAAATTACGTCACCCCGCATTAGTTCTGACAATTTAACCTATCTTGGACAACTAGTTTTACTAGTCAAATACCCCGAGACTGTGCAGACCTGAGACATATATAGGATATCGGGAAACGGTTGTTAGGGCCTATTTGTGTTGTGAAACAGATCATTTGCATTTAGACGATACCAAGATAGCCAAAAAAAAGATAGCGATAACCAACTTAGATAAGAAATTGAACCAATACAAGGACGGCGACGAAAAATCTCTATTACAATTGGCCTATCAACTGCATGACACGAGCGAAATAAGTGAAAAAGAAAACCGAAAGGATACGAATAGTGTCGACCAGATAGCTCTCTTCAACAAAGCTCGCCGTCTTTCATAGTCTTATTATACCCTATGACTCCGCCTCGCCTTAGAAAAGTCGCCGTAGTCGGGGCACGGTCTGTGGGAAAATCTTCCATGACAGTTCAATTTGTAGAACAACACTTTGTCGAAAGTTACTACCCTACTATTGAATCACAGTTCTCCAAGTCTATCAGATATCGTGGACAGGAATATAATATTGAAATTCTAGATACTGCCGGCCAAGACGAATACAGTATTATCAACCAGAAACATCTGGTGGGTATTCATGGGTATCTACTAGTATACTCGGTGACATCAAGGTATACCTTTGATATGATTAGTATTGTAATGGATAAAATCTTAAACTATACGGGCAGCGATAAGGTACCTGCGGTGATCGTTGGCAACAAATCTGATTTGCATATTCAACGACAGGTTACAGAACAAGAAGGGAAAGAGTTAGCTGACAAGCTGGGATGTGCATTTGTTGAGACTTCTGCAAGACATAATGATAATGTGACCAAAGCGTTCGAGCTACTGGTGACAGAGATTGAAAAGCAACAGAACCCGTCGTCATCTTCGGAAGAAGCTGGCAAATGTGTGATTGTATAGGAAGATCAAGTCAGAAAAATGAAAATGAAGTTTTAGAAAAAATAAACAAACAAACCACGAAAAGAAATAAACGGATTACAGAATGGATGGACGAGTGAATGAATGAACGAGCAAACGAACAAACGAAATGAACAAGTTAAAAACCAAATACAAGATGCTCAACGATAAATAAACTTAACTAAAGATTGTAGTATACCCAAATAAATGAATTTGAATATCAAACAGAGTATGCCACGGCTTCCCCTTTCGTCTTTTCATATTATGAATTGCAAGTTCACATCCAAAGGATGCGAACAGCTCAGCTGTGGCTTTTGACTATACTTTCTTCTCATCACTTCTCGCATATTGTTGAGCAATGACAAATATGACTGTTGACCATTAGTCGCCATCACATCGATAAAGGCATAACTTGCAGCACCAGTATTTGTGCCGTTCTCCGTGGCATCGGCTGAGGTCTGAGAATCTTTACATCCAGAAATTAGAATTACATCAGCTGGTGATGTTTTTTCAGCCATAGTCTTTTTGCGAGCGCTATCTCCAATCGAAGCCTTCTTGATTACTCCCGTGAATGAAGAAATCACTCCACCAATGTCACCACGCTCGTACGATCCAAAGGCTCCAAGCAGCCCCATGCCTGCATCTTTGGCAAGATTCGGCTCCTTGAGCAAGCCCTTCGTCGAATACATATAGGGTAAATCCAGTACCGATCCCGAATGACATGAATCGCATACTGCAGTCAACCGCACTCCTGGAGGTAAGGGCCGTACGACTAAATTGTGTATATCGTCGTCAATCAATGGGCCAGCTCGCTCAAAATCTACAGGATAAATACATTCATCATATCCGTCGTCTTCGTCGCCGTCCTGGTCAGGAACTTGACCTCCATGGCCGGAATAATGCAAAAACAGACAGTCATTCGTCCGTGCGTCACTGACTAGCCATTGCATGGCGCGAATAATGTTCTCGCGAGTAGGCTGTGAGCGCACGTCGTTAGAATCGTCACGCAAAATCACGATATCGTCTTTGTTGTATCCACATCTGTCCTGTAAAAATGCCGTCATGGCCATCGAATCATTAATGCAACCGCGTAATTGATTCTTGCTACCAATATAGTTGATACCAATACTCAAGGCTTTGCGTCTTCCGCTCATATTGGAGTATTGGAACTGCATGCGGTTATCGGGTCCGTAGTTTTGCATAGATGTAGGCGGTCGCTGCATGTTGCCACGTGGATCCATGCCAGGACCGCCACCGCCATATCCTCCCGGACGGTCACTATAGTTCACATTGGGAGGCCGTTCTCCATACTGTCCATATCCTGGAGGCGGCCCTGGTGGAGGTGCCCCATATCTCGCGCTGTAGCCATCAGGGCCACCTGGGGGTGGTCCCGACGGCGGACCGTAATTGTTGTATCCGTAACCGTTTGGTGGCGGCGGACCCGAAGGAGGTCCATAGTTGTTGAAACCGTATTGATTATCCTGGTACGCTGACGGCGGCATGCCGTTGTACGTATGATGTCCTCTGCCTGGGTATGACATGGAGATGGGGATGGGGAACGTGGACTAAAGTTAATCTTAAAAACAAAAGAAAAAAACGACCATGTCAGCACAGCCTGGGAAAGTCTTGGCATACATATCGTCGAATGGCAAATTAAGAATTATCGATTTTTTGGTCTTCCAACTTTTGATATTAATAACAAAGTCTATCGGGTAAGAAATTTCTACTTCTTCTGCCAATTCACATGACCCTAGATTGTCAGTGCTTGCATTTTGCTCTTTTCTTTTTCCGGTCACCATCTTCAACTTAATTTTTTTTTATTAAATTTATTTTATTTTTTTTTTGTTTATTTTTTTTCAATTAATGTCCAAACGATCTCTAACTCTGTGCATTCCATCCTCTTGTATATCTTCCCCTGCATGTAATTCTCTTCAACAAGCAACACATGTAGCCCATCAGATAGCGCGGGCCGCTGTGCTATACCAGGTGGATGAAATTGTTGTGTATGACGACGTGCAGCATCAACAGCTGTCCCACGAACAGCCTGATCAACAAACGCAGTCAGATGAACCGAAAAAGAAAAAGATAGTATTTGGCGACGACGACGACGTAGATATGGATAGTGAGAAGGGCAGCGAAACAAGGAAGAATAGTAGCAGTGTCAATAGCCTCAGTACGGTATCACCCGTTACCCTTTTGGCGCATCTCCTTCAATTTTTTATTACCCCATCATATCTCCGCTCTATACTGTTTGCGCCAGATGACCTGCGTCTGCTTCAATATGCGAAAAAGATACCCAAAATCCCGGGGCTACCGTTTCTGAGCCACGCGAAGGCAAGATACCTCGAAGGCGTCACTGTGCGAACTAAGATAGACAAGAAATTATTGACGCGGTTTAAAAAAGGATCGACGAAATCCAAGAAACAGCTGATTTTAGAGTCGACTACTGACAAAGTACAGATAGGCGCCGACCAAGTGCTGTCCCTTGCCGATAACCAGCGAGTGCCGCTTGGCGCGAGGGTCACTGTAGATACGCAGAAGAAAAAAGTAGTTACTGCGCGTGCTGCCTATGCGAGTGATAATTTCGGTTACTCTGTACGTGTTGCCGCGTCATTCGGGAAAGTGTTCACTGAATCTCCGTACGAAGACGGCTATTCCTATACCGTGTACGTTCCATGCGAAGACTATGTACCAAAGAATGGCTCGATGATGCCCCTGTCTGCCGGCTTGTCGGCATCTGCAAAATCCATTTCGCCAGTGTCAGCGCAAAACGTCTTGAACCAGGTGCAAACAGCCAAAACTACAAAACCTCACTATCTGTTTGTGTTCGGCAAATGGTCTAACCTCGAGTCAACCATCAAATCCGATACGGTGGATCTTACCGGCGTCGATGAGCCCAAGGCATTATTTGATGGACGGCTCACGCTTAAGGCGTGTGGCAGAGTGGAGGATGCAGTTTTGATAAGTTTAGCGCGTTTAGATGTATAGAACCATGTTAAGTGTAACTATCTCATACTTGCAGATTTTCTTTTAGATATATTTCACTAAACTTGTTAGACACCTTTGCGTGTGGGCGAATCACGTCTTGCGTGATTCCCTAGACGTTCGTATTGCCAAAGCTCCGCGCCAAGTTGACCCATTTCCGTTTTGGGCCACTTGCATACTTCTGTTTCAGACTTCTCCTGTCTTCGTACAGAGCCATTTGCAGAACTACAAACAGCTGTTTGTATACCGTATACTGTTAACCTCCCCGTTCCGCGCGCCAATGAGATTCATCCTCAGCAGCATCGCTGTTCTCTCCTTGTCAGTACCTTCGGTTCTTGGACTAGGCCAACTCGGCTTTGACTTAGGAGTCAAAAGTAACTCCAACAACGGCCAATGCAAAACAACCGCTGACTTTGAGTCAGATTTTGACAACCTCAAATCTTATGGGACCATTGTAAAGCTGTATGCAGCAAGCGATTGCAACACATTAGAAAACATTTATCCTGCCTTAGCGTCCAAAAATTTCCAAGCCGTCGTAGGCATATGGCCAACAGACGACGCTCATTTTGCCTTAGAACAACAGGCACTTAGTACGTACTTACCCAAAATGAGCGTGGACAATGTCAAAGCGTTCACCGTAGGATCTGAGGCATTGTATAGAAAAGACCTTACAGCTGCTCAGCTGTCTGATGCCATTACAACTGTGAAAAAACTGGTCTCCAATATTAAGGATAAAGACGGTAACTCCTATGCATCAATACCTGTTGGTACTGTGGACTCGTGGAATGTGCTAATTGATGGCGCCAACGCCCAGGTCATCCAGACCGCAGACATTGTCATGTCTAACGCATTCTCGTACTGGCAGGGTCAAGTTATGGCCAATGCTTCTTATTCGTTCTTTGATGACATCATGCAGGCTCTTCAGGTCATTCAGACAGAGAAGGGCGGGGACATTGAATTCTGGGTCGGCGAAACTGGTTGGCCCACGGATGGTGCCAATTTTGAAAGCGCGGAACCCTCAGTAAGTAACGCTGAGCAGTTCTGGAAACAAGCCATTTGCGGCATCCGCGCGTGGGGTATTAATACTTTTGTGTTCGAAGCATTTGATGAGACATGGAAGCCAGCGACCGCAGGCACCGACGGCGTAGAGCAGCACTGGGGAGTTTTAGACGGTAACGGAAAGCCTAAATTTGATACTACCTGCGATTTCGGAAACTAGTCATTGCGGAGACAAGAACAAGGAAGGCATTATTATATATTTTCTATATACATCAATTTCCACCGTGCTACATTTCAATGTGCCTAAGTATTGTTTCTCTTGCTTTCTTCCTGCTTTCGTCTCTTTCCTTATATCCATTGATCCAAGCAAGTGGACAAGCCTCAATTCTCTCAGTCCCTGCTTGCTGTACCTACTTTCATTTTAATCCATTTTTCCTCATTCCTTGTCTCTCCCTCCTTTCTTCCTCGGGTTAGGGCCTTTGTTTACGTTTTACAGTTTGCGTACCGGTGCGGGGATCGGAAAAGAAAAAAAAAAAAGAGTATCACCCATCAAGGCAGCAACAAGTGCAACTTAAACAACTGTTTACCGATTATACCCTTTGTGGATTGGAAATACCCCGCATTTTGTTGCATGTCGTTCAAGTGCGACATAAAGTCGCTTACTCTTTTTAATATACCTATATATATTCGACCATGAGCCAAATTCTGTCTCCCAACCACCATCACCATATGTCCATCTCGACTTCCACGTCTCCACGGTCCTTCAGTAACCCATTGAGCCCTAATGCTTTTGAACTTTGCGGGACGCCTTCTCCTCGTCATTATCCTTTAAAACGACCTAGGAGTCCAGATTTCACTCGGAATTATAACAGCATAGATAAGAGCAGTAGTCATGATGGTTTTCGCACAGCTCTGAATAGCGATACTACCAGCGCAGCATATCGCTGTTCTATATCTGCCACTGCTGTTGCACCTGCCGAGAGTAGGACCAAGCGGCTAAAATCCAAATCTGTCGATGCCTCAATTTTCTATACCTCTGGATCTGGATTCGCCGTCAAACCAGAATGTCTTCCTTCACAATTGTACAGTATTCCACAATTGCTTGTGCTGTTCACCAACGACTCTAGCTCTGACTATGCGGTTCGTTTAGTTTCTCATTCGACCAACTCCGCGATCCGTAATTTCACATGTATCGTCACTCCAGAGGGTCCAGGGCCCGGTGCAGCCACGCTAGCCGTAGCCCCTGCAGCTACGACGCCTTTTGGTCTACCACTGCTCTACGATCCTGTGGGTCAGGTTGCATCAGCATGCCGCGTATTGGATCCCGTAGGTGGAGGACGGCGGCCGATGCGAAGTATAGCTTGTATTCAGAATGGACGAGTAAGAGCGATCATTCCCTTGGACTTAGTTCCTGAGGACCAGCTAACTGACTTATTAGAGGATCTAATTATCATTACGAGACAACAAGAGAGTGTATGACGGGCATGGTTACAAAAATAGGAACTCATGTGGAGCCTTTCCCAAGAGACGTTACGGACACAGAGACAACGCATCAATAGGGCATACGTTCATGCATGCACACACAGACGTATATCTTCTTTATGGCTCTCCGATGCGTATCACACGTTTATTTAATAATCTCGCATTGATCTCCAGCTACAGTGACTGGATCTACTTATTTATGACATGATGTGATGTAATATAATGTATAATATGTTATTATTTTCTATTTTCAAGTGATCTCCCTCTCTTCATTTGAAGATACTCTGAACAACTTTTATCAATTTATAACTCACCGTCAACACCAAAGTAGCCCCAGCAAACAATCCCATTCGTTTCTGATCATCCAACAACTCCAACAGAGGATACGGATAAAAGCCGTTTTTGGAGAACGTATGATGCACCCAAGTCCAGTACCCTGCAGTCAAAGTTGAAAATATTGTAAATGCTCCTGCCATGGATGCAGTAAACTTAGGCGTATACAATGCCACATCAATTAGCTCAAATATTGCAGGATATACGTGAATATTTAAATCCAGCCACGCCGGCGGGATAAGATTAATTCTTGGATCAATCAACAGATTCGGATCCAATGACTTGATTGACCAATACAACAAGGAAATTAATAATTCTACAGGCGCAGCGATAAATGTAATTTTTGCTCTTAACCACTTTAATGGACGGAGGGGCAAAATCGCACAGATTATGCCCAAAGTTTGCGCCACAAACGATACACTCAATCCCAGAATTGTTAGATACTGAAAATGTGAACCATACGAGTCGTTGATCATTGTATGACTTTTGTTAAATAAAAAATCAAATGCCTGCAAATACAGATAGATTGCACTTCCGTGCAATGCCAGCTGAAGGAGCATCATAAAGGCTGGTGGGTGGAACGGCAAAGTGAGTATTATATATCCCTGTCGATGAACTTTGACTGGCGGGTGAGGATGGATGCTGATAGTGTGTGTGTGCTACTTTTTTATAACTTATCTTACGCGACTATGCAGGGTATTCAATGAACGACCCGAGGTGGGGACGGGAGGTTAGGGTAGCATGTGATCTCCAAAACCTTAAACAGGATAAACTATTGTATTCGAAAAGTGCCCAGCCCAGCGACTGTTTGTCGCAGCACTCTAACTCCAGAGCATGTTATCGTGCTATAAATACACTTTTGCATAACATGCAATCAATTCATCTCGTATGCATGCAATTTGCCGTATTTGTACGCATTCAATTTATTAATATACTAATCCAGCGCTGTCGTTCGTCGATCAGATCTTCATTCAATCGCATTATTATTTTGTCTTTCCGTTGATTTCTTTCTGGCTTTTTTTCGTGACAATTCTCTCGTTTAGATCCTATGAGTCAGTATTTCTCAATCAATCAAATAAAAATAAATTTCATAAATATAAATGATATATACACATCACTATCAACTTACTTGGATTGCTCAGGAGCCTTGAGAATAAAGTCGACTCCCTTTTTGATGTTTCCTTCAAGTCCCTCAATAGAAACTCGGATCAATTGCTTCTCATAATCAGTGGCAGTAGCAAGAGGGTTGAATGCCTTGGCAGCTCCTTGGGGTCCAAACTCAATGGGGACAGCAAAGTAGTCTACACCAACGGCCTTCTTAACCTCAGCGGCACCTTCAATGCTAGAATCCAAATAAATAAAAGAAGGCTCAATTACGTTCTTCTCGCCGGCTGCACCCTTAAGGACAGCCTCAGCGAACTTGAAGCCAGCATAGGCCATGGACAAAGTAGCAGATCCACCACCGTTCTTGGCTTGAACAACCTCGTCACCACCGAATTGAATTCTCTTAACAAGTCCGTCGCGCTTGTCCTCAGGAATCTTGACGCTAGGCTTGGTTTGAGAAAGAAGGGGAACAATGGTATCACCAGAGTGGCCACCAATAACTGGGACAATCAAGTCAGCAGGGTCAGCAATGCCAGCAATTTCAGCAGTGAAAGTCTTGGCACGGACAGTGTCCAAAGTGGTAACACCAAGAAGCTTGGCAGGGTCAAATACACCGTGCTTCTTAAGTACCTCAGCGGCAATAGGCACAGTAGAGTTGACAGGGTTAGAAATGATCAAAACAAATGCCTTAGGAGCGTATTTAGCAACGCCCTCGATAAGGTCGCGAACAATTCCTGCGTTGATCTTGAACAAGTCATCACGAGTCATACCTGGCTTACGGGGGATACCGGCGGGAATGACTACAATGTCGGCACCAGTCAAAGCGTTCTTGAGGCCCTCATTGTCAGGGAGGAAGCCCTTGACAGGTCCAGTGGTGCTGATGTGAGAAAGATCGGCTGCAACACCAGGACTGTTGACTACATCGTAAAGTGCCAAATCATCAACGTAGTTGGACAATTTCAAAAGCAAAGAAAGTGGTTGACCAATTCCACCACTAGCACCGGCGACGACAGCTTTGACCATTTTGCGAATAAAAGATTTAAAGAATTATTTTATAAAAATAAAAAAAATATCGTAAGTTCCAAGAAACTTTGTTGTCAATGCAAGTTCCTTGTATCTTTATATATTATTGCCGGAACACGTTTCCATTGGATTCGGCAAACCTTTGTGCTGCAGTTTAGGTGGGGTCGAGGGTTAGGGTGCATACCCTAAAATTCTCGACAAAACTGCAGCAGGACGATATGATATGTCGACATACAGTCTACATTTAGCTGCGGTCCGCATTGCGCCGATAGAATTGAGCAATGATAAGAACACGCCTGAAATGCAGTTAAAAATGAAATTCTTAAGATATTACGCGAAATTGATACCTCTAAGGGTATTTCCATGCGGAATGCTATCACATTTTCCGATTCGATTCCTCGGTATTATTGTCCGAACCGGAATAACGTCATAACAGCCACGAATTGTTAACGGACCGGGATATCCCGCCGGGTTTTAGGAACGAATTTAGAGTTACTTGGCTTGTCTTAGTGGACGGGCAGTCAGTGTCAGTGTGGTATTTGCCTATGCAATAGTACTCTGCAGCACATGTGACAGTGTACACAGAAGTATTTATAAATTTATATGGATAACTATAGCTAAAATCATTGTACAAAATTAGGTGGAGGCATCTCCTATATGAATACTAATGAATGTTTCACTTTAACTGCTCATTACTGTCTTTTGTTTAAATCATCATGTACATACATACAGTTTAGTTTTGTCCACGCACGGTAACAGGGTAGACCTTCTTGGCCTTGCGAGCACGAGTAAGTGCAGATGCCTTAAGAACGGCATCCTCAACTAAGTCATTTCTGTAACCTTGAGTAGTCTTGGAAACAGCAGCGGCAACCTTTCTAGCAGACTTGTACTTCTTGAAAGTAGAGACAGTAACAGCCTTGTTGGGCTTATTGGCGTTCTTAGCAACCTTGCTAATCAATTCAATGTTACCGTTCTTGTTAACAACGACACCTACAGCCTTGTTGTTAATGAATCCACTTTGGCCCTTGGTATATTGTCCAGAAACGTTAAGAGGGTCAGTGGAAAGGGTGATTCCACCAGCCTCTCGTCGCTTCACAATGAAGCTGGAGTTCTTCTTAACAAGGTGCCACAAAAGATCGTTAGAAACAGTTGACATGATGTGCGGTTGTACTGAGCTGTCCTGTGTGCAGTAAATGCGACAATATCGATTAAGGTAGGGGATGATGCTCGATACTGAAAATTTCCTATTTAGGTAGTCGTGACTGTGTAAATAGGGGGACAGGGGCGCCCCTGGCCGATGAATGCGAGAATTACCTCCAGCTAGTGCAGTATTTTCCTTCGCCGATGAGTTAGCTAGTAATTTTTCATTCTTCTTTCTTTTTCTTCTTTTGTTTATATATTGTAGCTCAGCTGACTTCTTTAAAACTTTGGGCCGATAGGCGAGACTGTTTTGACTTGATGGTTCGAGTCGTTGTCGCCAGGCTAACCTTAGATCTGCTGCAGGACTCGCAGACAGATTTGGAAATAGCAAAACTGACAATATACAAACACCAGTAAACCTGTAAATGACGCGAATTATAATGAGAGGGTCAACGAAAACAAAGGCTTAACCGCTTGACCGCTTTCTGTTTGATTCTTTTATCAGTACACGTCGTGTAACTCCAGCCTCTTTTTTTTTGGAAACAAATAAATAAATTAGCTATACTAACAACAATATCAATAGTGTGCTCGTAGTGGTATACTCAAATAATTAAAAAGTCAATAGACCGCCAGCGATGAAATCACTTTGTTCTTAATCACCTCAAAGACACAATGGGGAGTGCCAAACAACTCAGTAGTCCCCCACCCGTCCAAATTATCTTCATTCTCCTCCTCAGATAAATCACCCAGTAGCTCAATGCTATTGCAAGGAGAATCGAACGATCGATTGAGTACCATCGGCCGCGAGATCTTGGTAAAAATAAATGATGACTCTCCGAAATCGCTTTCCGAACTCAATTGCCGATGCTCTCGGTCTGGCAGCTGGTGTTCTTGTTCGTGGCGTTGACCTCCCGATGATGATGATGATTTATCTATTAGTTGCCATCGACATCGATTATATTTCTGGAAATTTAAACTGCCCGGCACATTGCCATGCAAAATTACTTTTTTCACTTTAGCGGGCGCCACCGTGGTGTCAAAGCTGATATCAATCCCTAATGAGAAATAGTTGAAGAACAGATCAGTGTCATCATTGCAGTCACCGCCCGCATCACCTCGCCCAGGATCATGGATCGATAGTCGACTATCGCGCTTGAAGACACGTTCTTCCGGCGGACCAATATTCATTAACACTTCTTGCATCGTTGTCTGATTAATTTTAATCCGGAACGACGAAGACGACGACTTGCCATTTTCTTTCAAATGCAGCACTATATTTCCACTGCCAGCAGTTATAGTGGCCCTGTACGGCTCCTCTCCTGACACTCCGAACAGATCTCTGCGAGCTTCGGTCCACGAATTGCCTTTAAATAGAGACATTGATTTACACAATGGGGACTCTTTCCCCGACATCAGTTTGATCATTTCCTCAGACCGATTTCCACTGTCAGGGCTCTCTGCCCGATCCTTCCTACTGCGGCTATCTTGACCTTCACCATCACCATTGTGATCAGAGTGATGATGCTCATTGTGACTACCGTCATATTCGCCATCATGGCCGCTATCATGGTTCCCTTCAGCTCTTCTCTGATCTGCGCCTGCCAATCGATCGCCTTTCAGAATGCTCTCGGGCACTTGGAACGAAAATGCTAATCCTGGATACGATAAGATATACTGCCCATCCTCATCTATCGTGCCGGGATATGTGGGCCCGAAGATCCGGTTATAAATTTGTTTGAAATTCGGCGACTCGGTTTTATTCAATTCATTCCCTTTGTACACTACCGATAACGGATGCTCAACGTCCGTCCAATTGGTCACAGTTATCAGCCTCAAGGTTTGGTCCGTACCATCAAAGAATAATTCCAATCCATTCGATTCTAATTTCAAAATGATCGGGAACTTTAAGCAATCTTGAGGTGAATAGATGATCTCAATATGGGGAAATGTTCCTGGTTCGCTTCTCAATAATGCTAGGACAGAATAGAGTGACGATCCGAGATCTTGTTAGCACGGGTCTGCAAATCATATAAAAGAAATTACTTACTGAACACTCCAAGGCTATGACCAGGCTTAATGGCAAATACATCCGTAGTATCCCATGTCGAATATTTGGTCATAGCGCTAATGTTGCCGTCCGATTTCAATTATCGTCACTTGTACAATATGTATATATGTATGTATTTATAGGCGATTGCATATCGCCGCCGCCGCGGCTCACAGTTGATAAAGTGCGGCTGTCCCCTGACTTTTTTGTTGGGAGTTTACAGTTAGTTAGCAGTTGGTGAGGTTTACGTCAAGGTTAGGGTTCAGCGTGAATATAAGGTTCTTTTTTTTCTATTGCATCTTCTTTTCTTCTTCTTTTTTTTTTCATTGACAAGATAAAAAGTAAGTACTTACGTGCCAATTTAACATGATGATTTGGAAAAGTGCATAGTTCAGCTGAACTTCATTGACGAATCAAACCAATTTTAGTCTTTCGCTCCTATCTGATTTACTTCTCGAAACCTCTGTTTATTTTGAACATCCTCAACTAACCAGCTTTTGCGATACAAAGAGAGAAAGACATGTCAATTATGTTTGTTAATTAATTATCTAATAAATTCGCTTAATCATCTTGCTGTTCCGCGCTTGCTGGTTGCAATGCGTACATTCTTACTGGATACAAATTCTTTGGCAATCCAGTTTGGACGCTAGTACGTTTAAGATCCAATCCTGCCTCTTTAAATATTGTTCGAAACTTCTCATCCGTCCGTGTTACAGAACTATCTGTATCGTCAAAGTCATCTTCGATAGCTGTATTGTTTTCTTTGACTATAATATACCCTCCATCTTTTAGTCCCTCAATACATCGTTTAAGAAACTCCACCAATTTTTCATCTGGTAAATGTCCTAAACACCACTGACACCAAATCAGCGAATATCTTTTAACCTGTGGAGTGAAGTCTTGCATTCCAATTTGATAAATAGTACCTATTTTTCCCTCAGCCTTCAGATCTTGTAATTCGACATGGGCTTGGTCTGCGAATTTTTTCACTGGTTCAACCAAATCCACAGTATCACACACTTTACTTAAAAAATTCTTAGTGATCCGCCCAATGCCTGCTCCTACATCTAAGGCGATCCGCTGTTCGCCTCCTTCAGATGATGGGTTCCAATTTAGCTTCTTCAGAAATCCATTCGATCCAATTATATCCACCTTGGGTAAACTAGTGTTACCAAATCCTCCTAGAACTCCATCAACTGTCGCCGGAACACTATCCCAATACGCTATAGCATTATCATAGTTTATGTGGGAATCCGGCGGTACATAAATCTCGGATGGCATTGAACGAAAGATAGATTGGAAAAAGGCATCTTCATCATTAACACTAACCTGTAGGGCACGTGACTGGTGACTAGATCACGTGATTCGCGGACCTAGAAAGAGCAACGAAGTAAACAAGAAGGATTAAAAATATACAACAATGACAGGCACAGAAAACATGAGCATACGCATAACAGACTAACTGAGTAGTTTTTTTGTTCGTGTTTTCTTTTTGCAAATGAATAGAATTGGAACGGTAAACGATAGCAAGCAGCCAGGTGTGACAAATGCACAACAAATCTACCCGCGTGCCCATTGAACTGGCGGCATCATTTCAACTATATATCAACTTCTACAAAATCATGTTTCAGAAGAAATCACCCTTAACAGAAAAAAAGGAATTTTCCGAAGTTTTTGCATCCATTAACTAGCCATAGCTGCATTGATAAGACCCCCACGGCTACGCGGTACCATGCGGCACTGCTCGCTCAACCCCTCAAGGCTCGCCGCACACTAAGACGTGGAACTTTTCAACCCCTAGATATCCTCGAAGTCTCAACTCAACCTAACAATGAGTGGTCGACGTAAGTATTGATTTGATTGATCATTATTTCCAGGACGATTTCCCTAACAAGTGCGTCTGCTCGATTTAGCAAAGCCTTTTCTTCCTGTTTTACCCGAAGTCGAGGTTCCTGTTCAAAAGGTGAGTGATATTTCTGTTTGTCTTGATTGTTGTTTGCTAGCAAGTTTGTTTGCATTGATCTTTCTCTTACTAACCAGGTCCAAAATGATGAACGCATCCTCTGGACAGTCGCCGTTGGCCTTTTGTATTTTATCATGACGGAGATCCCCTTGTACGGCATTAAACAATCCGCGGAGGTAGCGGTTGACCCTATATATTGGTTGCGCCCCGTGTTTGCTAGTGTCCCTGGATCTCTTATGGAGATTGGTGTTTTGCCTATCTATACTGCAGGCTTCTTTTTCCAGCTAGTCGGTGGTCTGCAATTTATTGACGTTAATTTTGATTTTAGATCTGATAGAGAACTTTACCAAAGCGTTCAGAAACTCCTGGCTATTGTTTTATGCATTGCTCAAAGTTTGCTGATTGTGTTGTCGGGAGTCTATGGATCTCCTGCCGAATTGGGTCCAAGCGGAATTTTGGTAGTGTCAACCCAGTTGTCCATGGGAGGAATTATCTTGGTATTCTTTGACGAACTTTTGCAAAAAGGTTACGGATTTGCTCCGGCTGCTCCTGAGTTATCCGTATTGGCTATTTCTCAACAATTCTTGTGGAACGCCTTTTCGTTTGTAACAGTTGACAAGGGCCGCGGTAAAGAAACTATTGGAGCTGCGGTCGCTTTGGTTCGAAACCTGTTTTCTCGCAACTTCAAGGTCGCTTTGGTCCAGTCTTTTTACAGAACCAATCTGCCCAACATGTTTGAATTGTATGCCTCTTTAGCCACTTTCTTCGTGTTGGTTTATTTCCTCAACTTCAGATTGGATATTATGGTCAAAAGTACTAAGGCAAGAGCTCCAGCAACTACTTTCCCTGTAAGAGTACTTTATACCGGATGCACCCCAATTCTGGCCTATTTTAGCTTTATTGCCAATATTCTTCTTGTTTCGGCCATTCTTTTCAAAATGTTCCCATATTCCGTGCCTGTTCGTTTGCTTGGAACTTGGGAAGTTAAAGGCATTTCAAGTCCTCATCTCACGGCCGTGTCTGGACTTTGCTATTACCTTCGACCTCCTGTAGGGATTTCTGAAAGCCTTCGTGATCCTATTCGTGCTATTGTCTACTCAGTTTTGGTCATTACTTCTTCGGTTATGCTGGCTAAGACTTGGGCTAAGGTCTCAGGCTCTTCTCCTAAAGACATTGCCAGAATGTTTAAGGAAAACGGTATTGTTATTGTTGGCCACAGAGAATCTTCCGTGTACAGGGAGCTCAAAAGGGTCATTCCCTCTGCTGCAGCTATCGGTGGAGCCATTATTGGACTACTTGTTGTTATAATGGATCTCGCTGGTTTCCCGAGCTCTGGAACCCCCATTCTAGTAGGACTTAGCACTGTCTACACATTCTTTGAAGTCGTGGCCCAGGAAGCCGGTGGCCAAGGCTTTGGACAATTATTCTAGTGTATATTAAAAAAACCAATAAATCTCTAAAGCATTATTACTACTACCACTGCTACTGTTGTTATTTGTTTAGTTAATAATTAATAATTATACGAGCTCGTTACAAACAGTCAAAAATGACTGCGCTCCTTTTTGCGCTGCGCTCATTAGTTTGTTCTGTTTGCTTTGATTGTTGTCGACCATAATCTTCATATCCAGCGTCGGGAATCTCAAAAGAGTGTTGCCGTCCATTATGAGGTCGACCGTGGTGGACTTATCCTCAGCCTCGTTTTGCAATTTCAGTCGAATACGGAAGTCATTTGCCTGTACATTAATTTCATAAAGAAATTGGATTTGAAGCATCAGAACAAGACGACTTAACTCAAGCGCAGACCACCACAATTTGCGAATGGTTGCCAATTTATCCCGTAATAGCAATCTTTCTTCAACTATCTTTTTCATCTGGTTTAAACAAAATTCGGTATACTCTTTGTTTTTCAGCATTTCAGGCGATAATGACGAACATTTGATGTTGAACTTGACGGTACCATTTTCCAAGTCTGCCTCCACATTAAGGCCACCTGCGAGGAGAAACTGCCATGTCTTAGAATCCGGAAACAGGAAGGACTTAATTCCGGCACATTGCAAGGCGCACTCATAAGTTCGCTTTGCTCTCCGGAGTTCAGCGGGGTATTCGATACGGTTGGCGGCTTGAAGCTGTTCTAACTGTCGAACTTTTTCACCAAGACCACTACGAGTCCCATTTAACCCCTCCAATTTGGCTTCGGATTTCGCCCGTCGTTCTTTCAACATATCAAGCTTCTGCTTGAGATCCGCGAGTCGTTGTTTTCTCTCGGCTATGCGCTCTCGCCTTTGCTGTACTTCATTTCTGTCGTACGACTCGAGTCCACTAACTTGCCTTTGCAGTGCTTGAAATTTCTCTTGCCGTTCTCGACATTCCTGCGCTAATCGGTCATCTTTTTTCTCACATTCCAAAACAAGTTTTTCCACGACCTTTTTGTCCTCTTCCAGTAAGTTTTCGTATTTCTGAAGATCTTTATTTAGACCCATGGTAAGTTGCAGTCGCCAATCATACCAAGCTTCCCTGGCTTGAAGTCTAGCGTATTTTTTCAACAGTTGGAATTGATTATTCATCAAACTTCGTTTCTCGCCCGAGGACTTCATATACTCCTGAAACAATGCTGGGTTCTGTTCATACACCTGTTGTTCCCATTGGCTGCTAAACTCGCTGGCTGCACTAATGTCCTTTTTCAGCTCATGGTTCGCAAACTCGTACATATTAAGAAGAGGCAACTGCTGCGCGATGCACACATAATCAGTCATCGTGGGTTCCTCAGAAGTTGTTTCCTGCGAAATACCAAACGAACTGTTGCCGCGTGTTCTTGGCAAAAATTTATCCATAAAGCTAATCGAGATCATATCTAGGAACTCTTGAAGAGTTAGAGTCGCATGAAGGGACGTTGATTCTGTGCGAGACAAATTGACGGAAGGCCGGCGCAATGACAGTGTTGATACGTAACCAGGTGAGGTCTCACGGTTCGGCGATGGCGGAGGCACTATTGACATTCTAGCTTTAATTGGCGTCTTATTCAGTTTGTCCCGCAGGCCATGATAGCTTCCCACAATGGTGGATTTTTCCAATTGAAATTGATCAGCCGTGATCCGTTGATGTTGATTCAATATTTGTGTGTCGTCGCCATCATTGACAAAATCGACCACTCGTTCATGGACTTGATTCGGTTTGTCAAGATTGAACCGATCAAGTGGCTGTGTCATGTCCATCTCTTCAAAGTCACCAGCGGGCCTCGTTTCTCTGTCGACTGTAACGATAATTTTCCCCATCGGCTTTGTCATATCCATATCATCAGGTTTCAGTATGCCAACGGGCCTGGTCATATCCATATTGTCATCCGGCTCGATTCTGCCAACAGCCTGGGTTATATCCATGTCGTCGTATGGCTCGTGAGCAATTTTGCCGACGTCCCGAGTCATGTCCATGTCATCGTCCGCGTTTTGAACAATTGCAATTCCACCAACAGCCCGTGTCACATCCATGTCCATCTCCTCAGATTCTCCCATAATCCTATTTAGCGCTTGCGTCGCATACGATTTGTCATGTTCCAGTTTACCAACTGGTTGTGTCATGTCCATCTCGTTGCCATCGCCGCTGGAACCAGTACCTTCCTGTTGCGCGCTTATGTTTACCTTTGCCGAGGGCCCGAATTTCAGTGGCGAATCACGCGGCCACGTAAATCCAACTGAACCAATTCCTTTCCTGTTATCCGTTTGTAATATTCCGCCCACAGGGAGCGTGATGTTCATCATCGTTGAGTCATTATTAGGCATGGAGCCTTCCTGGCCAACGAGAATCCGACCTACTGTTTGAGTCATATTCATAGTCACGTCATCATTCGACTTAGCACTCTCTGACCTGCCAGCTTTTCCGCCCATTTGTAATATTAGATCCATTCGGTCTTCCGTCTTCCGTCGTTTTTTCGGAGTTTGTTGACGTTCTCCGGGCTGCTCCAAAACCTTAGTAAACTCCATTTCTTGTTCATTGTCATCTTCAGGTATCAAACCCATATTAGAGATCCGAGCTTTTAGACGTTCAGTATGTGACAAAGATGTTCTTCTTGATGGTGAAGCAAAATCACTTTCTGACTCTGACGACCGCTTTCGTCTCTGGAATAGCCCTTTCAGGCCAAGTGTGCTCCGTCGTTGCCTTCTTTCTCGGGTTGCTGTACTGCCATCTATTTCCAAATTGTTCATTGCCTGTGTGACACCCAGGTCTTCGTTGGCCTCTTTACGGAAAATAACCGGCATATGACGGTGGCCCTCTTCTGGCAGCGTTGAATGCCGATTACTTCTATTGCTGCTGAACACCGCGGTCATGTTCATGGTCGTCTCATTATCGGAGTGCTCTTCCACTATGCTTGTGCTGGCCGCCATCTGATCTCCCGGCCGCAGTCCTAAGTCTTGTGTCTTGGGCGGAATTTGCGTTCGTCGTTCACGCGACTCGTCGGCATGTCTCATACCTTGTAACTGATCGCCTTTGTGTCTATTAGCAGGGCCCATTTTGCTAGGACTCTCATGTGGCTGGTCGCTCTGGCTATGTTCTGTAAACACACGGCCAATTCCTTGAGTTAATTCTATGGTACCGTTGGCTGGACTGTCTGCATTGCCCGCAGACAATAACAAGGATGCTAATGGAGACGTTCTGAGTGGCGTGGTTCCATTGGAATTTATCGGCGATTTATTCGTTAGGTTGGGTGACTCTGATTTCCGCATGCTCGGCGAAGCAAGGCTTACACGTTCCATTGGTTTGGCCACATGGATATTTGTCAATTGCATACTTTGCATACTCTGTTGGATACTATGAGAGTCACTATTCTGCGAATGTTGTAGACCGTCCATTGTGCCCGTGAAGTCCATGCTTGCCTCTGAGCTTTCCTCGCTTTGAATCGTGATATCGATGTTTTCCAGACTCTCTTCTTCGCCCTCTTCCTCATCATCCGCACCATCAGCATCGTCATCATCAAAGTCGTTCGGATCCCGTCGATGGCTGCTTCGTAACGGGCTAGTTCGTTTTTGAGGCGACCTGCGCTTTTCACTAGTCGATAATGAGCTCGGCGACAATTGCGGAATGTTTCCAAATAATGCGCTTGCACGGCGGTTGTTCTTGCTGCTATTTGAGCCACTGGCGCTTCCTGTGTCATTTTCACTCTTCTCGCTCTCTGTCTTTTCCGTTGCCTCGCTGGTATCGGTTTGCTCAGGTCTGGTTAGCATAATGTGAATAAAACGTAATGTAGCCAAAGATATAAAGGCCTGATCACTTACGCTGGATATGCCACAGCTTTAGGCGCAAAACTAACGCGTCTTTGTCGCATCATCGTTTCAGTCGATCCGAACAGAATTTCTGTATTTTCCGACGTCTTCAAAATCCCACGCGACGGGCCCATCGACCATCTGCCCCGACTGGCCGGCAACGTATGCTCGTACCGATCTGTTGCATTGGCTTGCTGATCCTTGGGCTTATCGGGAAATGAATTCCTACGATATGACGACATTGTACGTATTAGAAATGGATATACGTCCAGTCAATACGTGCCGAATTGTATGCAGTTGGCTAAACAGCAAAAAGTAACGAGTGCGTAGTTAGGTAAATGTCGACAAATATTTGCACGTAGATCAGTCAATTTAGTTCTGTCTGTCAGTTGATTGATCTGTAAGTCGGCTGTAGTTCTGGCAGATGTGATATTTTAGAACATTCGACTCCTAGTAATAACCCCTCTTACTACTAGCAGGTAAATGGCTTACCTTTTTTCTTATTGATTTTAAATAGCAGCCTAAGCCCGTCTTCTGTTTTGTTTGTTTCGCGTCCGTTTGGAATAAATAAACAACTATTAGGTTAAACGTCGTGCACCATCATCTTCCGCATGTCGTGCGGCGCAGCATCTTAATTCTTGCACACAAAGTTTGGACAGTGTATTTTTCGTATTTTTCACAATCTAGTTACACACATGTGCAATCACCATGAGTGACCTGCAGTTCCAAAACGCAACCACTGAGGAACTTATTGAGTTAATCAAGCGTAACACCGAGGCTGATGCCTCCGATGAGATTTTGTCCCATGGTCATCAGTTGGATCAAAAGGATCACGGACCACTGGAGCAACAACAACTAGACCCACATCAACAGCAAGAACACCAGCTGATGCAACATCATGACACCTATAGCGCGCATGATGACCCAAAATTAATAGAACGAGAAGAACGCGATGAGCCGCAACAAGAGCAGAAAAGCGAACCTGGGAATGAGCATCAGTTACAAGAGCAGCATGAACCAGACCAAGAGCACCTGGGAGGAAGCCAGGAAGCCGAAGATGCTCAAGGGCACGAGCAAGCTGAGCTTTTCCATTCGGCCGAATCTTTCAAACGTCCTAGAGCATCCGACGCGAATGATGTGGAAACCGAGAATTCGAAGCGGCGAAACGTAGACGGTACAGGGGAGACCGAAATCCCGGTCTTGATAAATTACGAACCAAATAACAATGATGACAAAAATAATGATAGCAATGGGGAAAATGTTGATAATGGTGACATCAATAATGACGATGACGATGATGATAATAGCAGCGCGTCGGCCAAACCAGAAAATGAGCATCATTCTAATGGCCATATTGACGCCGGCGTCAATACAGAAAAATATGATGACATATTCAATACTCTGGATACTTCCGAGCAACTCCGATTATTAGCTCAACAACTCGGGCCCGATGTTCTTGAAGGTATTAATCTCGACGAATTACAGCGTGAGCTCGATAAAGCTGATGAGATACAAGAAAGCATATCTTCAACCGATAAGTCTTCCGACCTTGACAAATTAGCCTTGCCTCCAGAAAGCTCAAAATTAATCGGTGGCGGTATTAGTGAGGCAGGTGTCCCAACGCGGCAGCAGCATGTTTCAACAGACGAGAGTATATCTATTCCAGTCCATACTGCCAGCCCGCCCGTGACGTCTTCCGGTGCTTCCATGGCTAGTTCTATGAATGTGGGTGAACTGCATCCATCAATCTCTTCGGTTCTTCCCACTCAATCACCTCTTGAATTCATGTCCTCTCACACATATCACATTCCGGATAGCGTCTTGCAATTGCGGATCCAGTCACTTCCTGCATTGGACTGTCTTGCTGTTCAGGTTTTGGAGCTTTTGACTAGTTCCTCTTCATATAAGGATGTCGTTTCAATAGTTACTCAGCCTGACTCCGATTCATATAAAAGTCTACAGGCCATATTGGTGCTCTTTGAACAGATGAAATATTTATATACTCAAGATCCATTCATGACATCGCGAGTACTGATCGATGTTTCCAAGTCTCAAAAAAGCCAGCAAAATCAGCAAGCTAATCAAACAGCCCAGCCACATCAATCTTTGACTCCGGCTCCCAGTCCAGGTGGCATCGTTACTCCTCCTGCAACGACGGCAGCCCCTACAAAACTTCAGCGAGCGATTATTCAGCGATCTAATCTAGCGACATTTATTGCCGGTGTTTTTGGGTTCTTACATGTTGGCTTTTATCATCTCAATGAAAACTTTATGGATTCTTTTGTGGCGCCTAGCAGTAGGTTAGTCAAACCTCAGATGAATATTTTCTTAGATCTCAAGACTCAGGCGTTTTTGTCTGGCATGTCGACCAAGGAAAAATCTAAGGATGAGTTGCTTAGTGAACTCTTTCCCGAAAATGATGATGAACGGCTGTTATTTGGCAACAGGAAAGGAAGAAAACCATTTCCCAGTGAAGTAGAATTTGTCACTAAATGCAAACAACGCAAGTCTTATTTGAGTACGACGCCAATTCTCCAATTACAGGATTCCTATAAATGGATTTCATTTGTACGAGACGTTTGTGAATATGTCGGCAAGACTCATGAAACCATAATACCACAGCCCGCATTGTCAAAACTCGCAATATCTGGCAGCCCTCAGCCTTTACAGCCATCCCAGTCTCCAATAAGTCGAAAATTTGCTGTTCCCACTACTAATGGTGGAGCAACTGGTAGAGGAACGCCTCTTCATAAAGTAGTTCCCAGAGATTTAACTTCTGGCATTTCTATTACGTTGCAGTCGTATAATGCACTCAAACAGAAGCAGCGCTCTCATAGTGTGCCACAGACTTACGGTTGGACAGTTGAACAGGAACGAACAATGTTGGATTGTATGGACAGGATCGGCGGTCCATTTTGGCCCCAAGTACTTGAATTATGCGGCATTAACGGTACGGAATCTAATGTTCTTAAGGATAAAACAGAATTACAGATGACGGAACGGTATTTTGATTTTAAAAAGGAGTTCCGCGAGTTCGGTATTGCCGCTCCGCCTATTTTCCAACAACAGCATCCTCATCTTCTTGAGCAATTACAACAGGCTCCGTCACTTCCGTCAGCAAAGGCAGTTAAACATTCTAATGCATACTACCACCATCATCAACAACCCGCGAAATTGCAGAACATATCATCTACTCAGAAATCTACTACTAACCAATCTAAGGATCTTGACAAACTATCTTCAGCTCCGACTAAGAATTCGTCGACCGTTACTAGTCATCGCACTACCCTCGGTGCTGATACCACTGGACGGAATGTTGCTAACAACAGCAATAATAATAATAATAATAATACTAGTACTGGCATTGAGAACTCAGCCACGGCTTCTCCTGCTGTCACAAACGCGGCTGCTGCTCCTACTACAACCAGTAACTAACGACGTCCCGTTTCACGTGTATATATTTAGAAAGATTCTAGTTTATTATTTACTTTTTTTGTTGGTTTATGTTAGCCATTTCGCGTTTGCTTCCATTTGTTCCTTTTTCTTTTCTTTTTTTATTTTTATTTTAATTTGTTCGTGTCGTCATTCGGTCTTGCTACAATCTGATTAGTACCTGAATTTCCTCATGCAGGGCAATGCACGATCGTTTCTGTCAACAAGGTTCAGCCTTGACATTTTCCGTATTGGGATCAATTCAAATTAACCCAAACGAATCCGTAGCCATTTGTGGCTCGATTCCATTTAGGCAGAAATTCCATATAAACGGTTCTCAAATGCGGTTTTCGTGGCTGGATTCGTTGTGCATTGATTGCTATTTGATCTCTGTATATATACCTTTGTATCTAATATGTGACATGTAGCTAAGTTTTCTTTAACCCAAGCGCTTTCGGCGATCTCCTGATTTCCGCGACCTTGGTTTTTCTATCGTATATTATTCTTCTAGAATCCTTGGTATTGACCTGCTACTTCCATCGTTATCTGTGCTATCTCATATCTCATCCTTGGCCCTACTTACTGATATCTCACAGACATTGCTATCATCATCATCATGATCGTCCGATCAATTCTTTACTGGTCATTCTTCATTTTCGCTTGTTATTGTCAAGTCATTCAAACTGTGCATCGAGTACACACCCATCCTGCTAAGACTATAACTCGGACTGCGCCGCCAATCATTAATGAAATCTTGCAGGCTGTAGATTCAACAATTACCGTCTACACGGCAAAATCTTCTCCTGTCTTTGCCATTCAAGGGATTCTTGAGACTGTTCTCTCAGTCACTGCTCTGCCCCCTGTTACTCAGTATTCAACTTACTTAACTACACCAATATCAAACCCAATAGCCACACAGACTTACACAAGCGCAGTCAAAGTGAGTCCTGACCCTGTGTTTAATCGTCAACAGACACGATCCCAATCATATACTGATTGGTCCACGGGATCCCCGACTACTCAAGTAAATACTAATTCTCTTAGTAGAGCTAGACCTGGTAGTACTACTATTAGTACTAGCGGCAATAGTAGCACTGTTGTTCAACCTGCAGCTACTGCTGCTCCGCCTTCTGCCCACGACGATAATCTCGCTGTCTCCGCTTCATCTTCAGTCTCATTATCGGCCAAGCCCACTAGCGTCAGTAGCATTTCCATTGCCACGATTGTGGCTACCAGCCGTGCAACCTCCGTCGTCGCCGTCTCATCCTTGTCCTCATCTTCAGTCACTTGGTCCTCTCCGGCAGTTAGTACTAGTCCTACAGCTCCATCTGCTGCTCCTAGTTCATCTATCGTAAGCTCTGCTGTCTCCGTTTTGACATCAGTTTCTTCATCCGTCCAATCTGCTAGTACCAGCAGCCCCAGCGGAGCTTCGGCGTCGCAGGCGTACGGCGACATCCCGGACTTGTTCACAGCACTGCAGGGCACCTTGCCTGCTTCTCAGTTACCTCATCAAGCCGTACCGCTCTCTATTCCTAGCAATGTACAATATTCGGGAACTCTTCAAACAAATAAATTTTACGGTAATCTGTTCTTCGATGGTCAGAACGAGACTGTGTTTGCCATCCCGTATGAAGTATGGTGGTCCACTGATGATTCGTACTACGGCTGGGCTGTCGGCTACAATCCATTCAGCACCCGCACCTTTGGCCCCGATCCGGACGCCAACCCTGTAGAGTACTATACGACTCCATTAAAAGTAATGCAAATGGTCTTCTCTGCAGTGGAATTTAGTTCCAACAATGATATGTCGCTTTCTGTGTCAGATGTAGACACCTTCTCCGTCAATGTCAATCTCAAGACTAGCTCCAGTTCTGGTTCCGTTACTTTCCCTACAGTGGAAGGCATGGGTTTTGTCACAGCAGTCTATGACAATATGACTCCTCGCATTTACTCACAAGTCGGCTTCCAGCTTATTACCCGAATCCCGGCCAACAACACGTCTTCAGGTACTCAGCGTTATGTTGCCAAGCTCTTCAGCGGCCAGACCTGGGTCATCTACGCCACCGTGTCACAGGGTACTTTGGACCTGACAACGGATTCTAACTACCAATTGACGTCGAATGCGGGTGCTGTCACCGCCGTTCTTCAGATTGCGGTTCTTGCCGCGGATGGCAATGACTACACCAATTCTACTCTGTCTGCGTTGGACACTGCAGCCGGATGTTATCCTCTATCAGCAAGTCTCTCTGGCAATGTCAACAGCAACCAGGCTGTATACGTCCTCAATTACGACACTCAGGGTTCCTCCGAATCGGGATCGTCTTTCGTGTGGGCACTTCCCCACCAAGTGGATTCCTTGACTTCAGATTGTAGTTCCAAGCTTATTAACGGTGGCAACTATACTGTAGATTCGCTCGTCAAGGGACAGATGACAGCAGTCCTAACAAACAAGCTGGAAATGGCCGAGCAGCTACACAAAGATGTGCGATTCTTGCCTTACTCGATTCAGGCGGGGTCAGGAGCCAAAGTATATTCGACAGCTCAATTGCAGGCCATTGCTGCCGCAGCCAACGCGGAGGCTGCCCAGGATATGCAAACGCAGGCCAACACTACATCCACGTATACCGCAGGTAAGATTCTTGACAAGTTTGCCTACATCTTGCTGGTTATCAAAGACATTCTTCAAAATGACGATCTAGCCTCCAGTACACTCAACACTCTGCAACAGACTTTTGATACGTTTACAAACAATCAACAGCCAAATCCGCTAATGTACGACACTGTCTGCGGAGGTATCACCTCGTCAATTATGAATAACGGAGGAACTTCAATGGATGATTATGGAAACCCATACTACAATGACCACCATTTCCATTACGGATATTACGTCCACGCTGCCGCCGTGATTGCCTACGTGGATCAGTATTTTCAAGGCAACTGGACAGACAAAGTGAAAGACTGGGTCAACAGTTTAATCGCCGATGTCGCCAATCCAGTGGCCAATTCAATGTTTCCAGCCTTCCGCTATTTCGACTGGTACCAGGGCCATTCTTGGGCCCACGGCATGTTTGTTAGCGGCGCTGGAAAGGACGAAGAGTCCTCATCCGAAGACTACAATTTTGCATATGGCATGAAACTCTGGGGCGCAGTGTCCGGTGACAGTGTCATGGAGGCACGGGGCGATCTCATGTTAGCGATTATGCAGCGAACTATGGACAAGTATTTCTACATGAAAGATTCCAATACCGTCCAACCTTCTAACTTCATTCGCAACAGGGTGCCGGGTATCACGTTTGAAAACAAACTGGACCACACCACCTACTTTGGAAATAACACTGAATACATTCAGGGAATTCATATGATACCCTTGACGCCTGCGTCTGGTCTTATCCGCAGCCCTGACTTCGTAGAAGTTGAATGGAACGACAAGCTCGCATCTATAGTTGACACACTTCAATCGGGCTGGCGAGGTATCCTTCGAGCAAATCAGGCATTATTTGACCCACAGTCTTCCTATGACTTCTTTTCTCAGAGCAATTTCGAGACTGTATGGCTCGACGACGGTGCCAGCAAGACATGGTATCTTGCATGGAGTGCAGGCTTGATATAAGCAACTCAGATCAAAAGCGAATAACAGTATATGTAGAAATAGTGTAATATCTTCTGTTTTTTTTTTCTTTTTGTCTTTTTTGTTTGTTTATTTGTTTGTTTGTTTTCTCTTTTCACCTACGGCGACGCACGCCTCGGCAATCAAATTAGAGTTGTGAATTGTCAGATAGCAAGATTTAGAGTTGTGATCTGTGGGGTAACCTGAGAACCCATTAAATGTGCAGCTTTTCGCCGCAGCCGTTGACCTTTGACTGCCCCAAATGGAGGAAGAGTCTCCCTCAGGAATTCGCGTTGCTGAGGACGGTTCACGATTTGTTGGCGGCTCACGTCGCAAGGATGGAACTGTTCGTCCAGTCTTTAAAGTAAAACAAGGTTTCATTCCTGTAGAAGACCAGGAAAGATATGTTGTTCCTGGCCGAAGAACTGGTACGAACAAGGACAACAAGAATCCGTTGAGCGCACTTAATAGTGCAATGAGAAAGATAAATGAAGACAATTTAAGAAGCGCCAGACGCGCTCCGCCATTGACCCGAACTGAAGGCCGCCTGAATAAGAAGCGGGAAGAACCAGAGGGCGATATCTTAGCCTCGAAACTAGCCAGTATGTCGTTAGATGAAGGCCAGCGATCGCGACCAGATGCTGGTACTAGTAAGAGCAATGGCGAAAGCAGCTTGACAAAAGTTGGTCGTGCTAACGGGAAAGCGATTAGAAACGACGTTGGTGAGAAGCCTGTAGACAGCGACCTAAATTTTAAGTCGGAACATACGCCATATGTTGATGGTGGCAAGCGCCCGACGAAGGCTGCTTCAGTCAGCAATACGGCAATTAGCAAGGAAGCCAAAGAAGAAGGCGAGCAAATGATCAGTGCTGTCATAACCCCAACTGTTGCAAAGGACAAGGAATGTCTTGAAAAGGAGAGGCCTGTTGAAAAAGGTAGTAACCCTGCAAAGAAAGCATATGTCCCTCCACACAAACGTGGGATGAAGAGTTCTTGAGCGTTTGCTTGATCTCTAATATCTGCGCGGAAAATTCAGGTACTGGACCGCTCGAATTTGGGTCTCTTTATCCACCGTATGCTTGCCCAATGTTCCGTTTATGAAAAATAACTTGTCCTTTTGTGGCCGGCAACGTCATCTGCCCAGCCGCTTATTTCGCGTTAAATTTTCTTGCAACTCATTAGGGACGCCTTCCCCTTGACGAAAACAGGCTGCACAAGAAGAGCAAACCGACTTCTGACCCGCGTTTGCCTCCCAGGAGACTCCTTGCATTACAGCTAAGTTCATAGGATGCGTGGACTGTTGATGAATGGCTGTTTTTTGAAGAACTGACGAATGCGATAGGGCTGTAGGATAGAATTTGCTGAGAATTTATAAACAATTGAAATTTCGTTAGTTCACTGATTTTTCTATATTCTTTTTTCTCTTGTTTGTGTATACAGCAATTTCATCGTTTTTGTATCAGGCATCGTCACGTTGTCGTATCTCAATTTATGCGTCTCGTTTTGTTTTGTATGTAATTGTGCTGTGAAGAACTAACTCTTTCCTGGCCGATAAGGGACGCGATATTCTTTGGCCCTAAATGATCTTGTTTCTTTCATTCATTTATGTTCACGTATTTAGCCTCTCGCCTCGTAGTTGCTAAGGAAAACCCTTTTTTTTTTGTCGGATCTCAGGTCACACGCGTCCCAGCTTGCATTCGTTGTTATACCGTGCAGCTCGGCGTATCTAGTCTACTCATTTTATTTTGCATCGCCTATATAAAATATGTTCTTTTAAACCATGATATGCGCTTTGCAGGTTTGTTGAAAAGTGGCTGGCTGAAATCTCGTTCCCATTGGCCGCAGAGCCAGAGCATACACTTATACATCGTAAATAACAGGCATAGAGCATTGACGGTATGTATGATGTACCCCATTATAGCCAGCAGTCGGCATCACTGTCATACTGAAAATAGGCCCGAGGAGCAACTTTATAAAACTAAACAAGGTAGATATCGTGGTACCGTCTGCCGTCTTGAGGAATATGGCGAGATCTCAGACTCTAGGGCGCACATGCACACACGTGTAAACTACATCTACCCAGCATACAGGGGATATGCCTTACAGCGACGACCAGCCAAGCTCAACCCGGCCTCTAAAGCTGGTTAACATAAACGGGATGCTCAAGTAAGAGATCTGCAGTTTTATGGTGCTTCGGCTTGATTTTTGTTTATTTTCCAAAAAAGGAAATTATAACAACAGAAGCACGAGATCACCTGACTAAGCAACTGTTGACGATTAAGTCTGCAACATCAAACGACAATTAGTCAATCGCAATAATTGGAGGCGTCTCGTCTGACTATTGACGTATGCTGCACATGCGAAATTTAGAACAAGGATAGAAACTGTTTAATGCTACCACTCAACCCGAAAAGGCAGCAATCACCCCGTGATGATGATGTTTACAGTAGCGATAGCAGTGCGAATGTGGTGCCGCGTCCCTTTAAACGAGGAAGGACTGTGAGTTTCAAGAGAACTCAAGATGCTTGTGATGATGATGATGATGACGAGTTTGAGCATATGCTACCTGGATATCGAGATGAGGCAATTCATGATTTGGCGCGAAGTGTACCTGAACTTGGAGATTCGCGTCAGACTGAAAATAAGAGCGGAAGTGCAAATTGTGCCGATTTGACCAAAGGAACTGCAATTAAAGGATGCGGAAACGGAAATAGCGATGGTAACAGCAATTATTTTGGAAACGGAGATAGCGAGCAGCTCGATTCGAATAGCGGAAACAGTCCAGATAGCGATAGTGATGTCGGCGAAGGAGACCGTAACCAGAACTATAGCAGTGACGACAGTTACGACTGGAACGATGGCCGTGAAGTCATCCATATTGGTGACGAGGTGATTGAAATTGATGATGACGATGATGATGACATCAATCCATATGTTGGGGCCGGCGAGGGCGACGGCAACTATTGCCACTACGTTCCGCCTTCAGGCGATACAGGAGAGAAAAATGCTACGGGTAATGAGTTTGATGAAGATGAGCATATTGATCCAGACCTAGTGGTGCTTTCCGTTTGTGTACACGAGTCTGACATCCTGCCTACTACACTCAACGAAGCCATCAAATCTCGCGAGGCCCCGCAATGGCGACATGCGATGGATTCGCACATATCTGATCTGGTTAACAATGGAACATGGACGCTAGTGGAAAGGCCGAAGAATATGCGCATTCTTCGGTCCGAATGGGTTTTCCGGAAAACAACTAATCGAGCGGGTGGCGGTGTTACTGATCTGAACGATAAAATTGAAATTAATTCTGGGAATGGCGCGTCTGGACAACCCGTGAAAGCTTATTCCGGCGATGACATGGGTAGCACAGCCGCCGCGTCTACCAGTGCAGTCTGCAGTGGCATTGCTTCGACACCTGACCCTGCTGCTGCTGCTACTGCAGAAGTCAGCCCTACAGGCACGCTGGAGGCAAGTTCTGCTAGCATCGATGATGCGGCAGACACATATCATGCTCATATTGTAGCCGTAGAGCATACCCGGTACGAAAGCGTTGCAGAATTCGAAGAGTCAAATTTCCCGACGTCTAGTTTAAGAATATTTCTTTCCATATGTTCTCAATTTGGCTACGAGATACACTATATGGACGTGGCAAGCACATATCTTAACGCGGAACTAAGGGAATATTATGCGGAGGGGCAACAAGACATTTATATGGAGCAGCCTCCGGGCTACGTACAGATAGAAACAGATTTAGAGGATCCAGTATGCAGACTCCGAAGAGTAGTTAGGGGTCTTCGCATTCCACCCAAATCTGCGTACTCGAGGATTCAAAATGTTTTGATTAAAAGTCTAGGTTTCACGCAATGTCCTAGCGAGGACGTGCTGTATGCCATTAGCACTCAAGAGGCAAAGATATATGCTGCCTTGTATAGAGACGTGCTTCTAATTGCAGGTGACAGCCCGGCGAGAGTGGAGCAGATTCGAAATTGTTGTGCTCAGGCCCTTAACATGGCGCTGTCGCCAGCTTGGGTGCGAGGTATGATAAACGAGTCGCTCGGATTGAAGGTGTCTAGAACTCTTGGTGGCTACCGAGTTAGTCAGCAGACCTATATAGAATCACTTCTGTCGCAATTCGGCATGTCTGATTGTGGGGCAAACAATGTACCTATTTCTAAAGAGCTCTTTAAAACAATGAACACGGATTGGAGGACGGGTTCGAAGAATAAAAAGGAGAAGAAGAAAAAACTGAAGTCTAAACAGATTAAAAAGAGGGTGAAGAATATGCAGACTCAGAAGACTACCGGTGGAAGGCAGAGTGCTGATGGCGATAGTAGTGCAAACACCTTGGAAGCTCAAAACCACAACAGGGACATCTGCGCTAATGAAATTGGCGATGACGAGAAAAATGAGAAGTGCGAGCCGAATTGTGGAGCAGACGGCCATGTCAAGGATAAAATGGGCGGTCTCCATGAAGCGACGAGAACTGACAATGACAGCAATAGCCGTCGCAGTAACAATAGGATCGGCATCACCATTAAGAATATTCGTAAAACGGCACATGAAAATAATCGTAGTCACAATGGCAGGGTCTCGCACTTTATTGTGCGCCCCTATCATGACGTGAAAAAATACCAGCAGGCAATCGGTATGCTGTTTGTTCTAATGAGATGTTCACGGCCTGATCTATGCTACGTGGTATCACTTCTGTCGCAGTACGTCAGGCATCCGTCCACCGTGCATTGGGCGGCTGTGAAGTCCGTATTCCGGTATTTATACAGAACAAAGGACTACATGATGTACTTCACACCATCGGCTGATTTCCAATTGAGCGGATACAGTGATGCTGATTTTGCCAATGAACTGGACAGACATTCGAGGTCAGGTTGCTATTTTAGCTTAGGTGGCTGCCCAATTATATGGACCAGTAGAAAGCAATCTATCATAGCTGGTAATACTGGCGCCTCTGAACTAACTGCATTATACGGGTGTGTCAAGACTGCATTATGGCTGAGAAACTTGCTTTCTGAACTAGGCCAGCCGACCACTCCCGTTCTGTACGACGATAACACTTCTACAATTGCCATGATAAAGCGAGGCAAGTGCCAAGAGGCTAGACATTTAGACGTTTATTGCAAAATTATCCGACAGCGGTGGATTGGTCTACGCCATATCGATATAAGGTTTCTTGGGACTGAGGAGATGATCGCTGACACGTTCACAAAACCGTTGTCAAGGGAAAAGTTCGATAAATTTAACGAGAGTATGATGCTAAGTGGCTAGATGGTCGCTACTTAACTTTCTTCTATCATTGCTATCTATGATTTGCAGCTACTAATAATGCATTATGACGGATACATAGGGAGCAAAATAGGGAGATGTACTATCTTTTGAACCGAGCCTCGGCCGCGCGCGCTCGTCGTTCTCGTTCAAGCTTCAATCTGAGCTCAGGGCTCATGTCTCTCAATGCAGCATCCTGGCTTAGTTTGGTTACCACATTGGTCAGCCTCTGAGTCGAAGCTTTTTCGCTATTCTGTTCTTCTTTCAATAGCTGTGACATTTGCTCTTTTCTCTGATCCATCTCTTCTCTTTTTTTCTGGTCCTGGATCTGAGCTAACTGCTCTCTGCTCATGCCCGGCCCTACATTTGCAGCATTCCAGTCCCATTTGTCTTCTCCGATTGCATGTCGTGCCATTTGGAAAGCGTGCACAGTATCACTATCCGCAGCATATTGTGCTGCCGTTTTTCCTGTTGCATTTTGTCTCACTGGGTCTGCACCGAGGGTCGTTAGAAGTGTGAACACCATATGGTGCTGCCCCTGCGCACTGCTATAGAACAATGCATTGGGATGTGTGTGCTGGTATTTTGATTTTGGTTCGAAGTTAAAATCAGCTGATAGTTTGTTTTGGCGGAAATAAGCCACTAGACGGGGCGTACGTCCTTTTTTTATTAATGATGTGATCTCATTAGTATGCTTCTCTGCCGGGGTTTCTAGTTGTTGTCGTTGCTGCTGTTGCTGTTGAAGACGTTGCTCTTCCTTTTGTTTTTCTTTAAGCTGTCTCTCTAGTTCTTTCTCCTTTTGCTTTTGCTTTTCCTTAAGCTTGGCTTCATCTGGCTTTGGAATGTCCATCTGACGCACCGTTGTCAGCGCCGACCACACCCTGCGTACCTCGGTGGACGTAGCTCGTTTCGTGGTAAAGGGGATACTCCGCAACCGCTTGTCGCTAGATAGTATAGGCGCCTTGTCATAGTTCATTAAGATGCCTCGATTGCTTCGACCGTTAGCACGGACAAATATCATGTCTGCATTATCGATGTACTTAGTTTTCCAGCTCTGTAGCAATTCCCTTACTTCTTTTTCCAATGCCGCTTCATTATATCGTCTCAGACTAGATCCCGCAGAATTCGCCTTTCCTCGTGCATTGTCGGACGCACTCTGTGAACCTCCCTGCTTTCGGCGTGTAGTGTACCTGTGGAAGGATTTGGAATCAAGTATAATAGGTGGCCCGTGTTTCTGGCGTTTATGAGAGAACACTGCAGCAGCAAAATGACCTCCACCAATCATCATGATGATACTGTGCTTGTCTTTGTTAAGCTCTCTTAGCGCTTGAACCGGTTCAGTGGCTATTTTGTCGGGATTCAGCATGACTTTGAAAACCGCTAAGCATTTCTCTTCTGGAACAATCTGGGGGTTTGAAGATGTGTAAAGCACATATGGCGAACCCTGTATGTGCGTGAGATCCGGTGTCTCTTCGGTTGCGTGTTCGGAGGAACCATTCTCGTAAATTGTATTAAGAGGAGGGGAAGACGGTCGCGCGCCATCCTGTCTATCGTCCTCGGAAAGATCTGAGCTGGACCCCTCAGATGCAGAAATATCTAGTCCATTTAATTCTATCTCAACTTCGGGTTCCGCATCGAGAATGCTATGGTGAGAGAGTGGCGACAACGTGTCTATCACATGGGATGGAATGTCATATAGAAAGAGCGACATTATTTTAAGTTGAACTGCCAGCCGTGAGAGGAATATGAACTAACTTTAGGGGACGCTGCGGATACAAATAGAAATCAGGTCGGGAAGAAAAACTAAAAGGCAAAGATATTCACAATAATAGCAAAACGCCTATGATACTCCAAATAAAAGCAATAAAAAAAAGAAAAGGAAAGAAAGAAAAAACTGCCTCGTCCAAACGACCTTCATTTCACATTACTAAATAAATAACATCGTGAGTAAACTAATAACATTAGCAGGATTACTCATGCATGCATGCATGCATGTACATGTGTATGCATGCACCGTCATTATGGCATGCGTACTTAGTGCCTCACACCTGGCGTAGAAATCCCGGACCTAAAGACCCGTCTATGATGACCGGTAAATTTGTCGGTTCTGTTATTTCGTTGTCGGTTGATCCATTGTATGACGGCACGTCTCGATCGACCTGCTCATAATAGGGCCCGTGCCCACCAGTCGAGTCTGCGCTGCCTCGGGTATTCGACTCTGCAGCAGCATTTACATTTAGATTTGCTCTGTCGCCGTGTCCATGATTATAGTCGTGGTAACTGTCCATAGTTCGATATACAGTAGGAGTCGTACGTACAGTGGGTACTTGGTCGAGCCTAGACATCGAGTTGGTGGTAACTGTGCGGGCTACTTCAACATCTGAATCATGAATGCGATAGTCTCCGAAATGATTGCCCGTGGCATCCGTGTCTATCCTGTACACTCTGTCGTTGTCACTGTCTGCCGAAGCATTACTTCGGGATCTTCTATGAAACCCCAGATGTCGATGGTGGTGGTGCTTTTTTTCGTCAGAACCGCGGTTATTGGAATGGCTTCCGTATTGCCGGGTCTTCCCATTGTGGTTGTGGTGATCTTCGTCATCAAGCGTTCCGCAAAGTCCGCATGTCAGATGGTATAATATTCCTGACATTTTTCATAAATGATAAAGCTACGTAGGCAACTTGCCCGCTTCAGCGGAGTACAGTAAATAATTTTCAGCCATCCAAAGATCTCGGCTATTCCGTATTTGGATTTAGTTCATCTAAGCAGCTGATAGGCTTGCGGCGACGGGCTTTCGGATCAATCCGGAAAATCAATAATATTAACCTTGTGTCTTGGCATATGACGGACCTACATGAACGCGGGGTAACAGGAAAGGAATCGGAAGTTCCTCTCGTTGGCTGAATGATCGGGAACGCCCTTACCTCGGCTGACTACTGAAACCGCCGGTAATACGAGGTTTTCAGCGGTTGTTCTTCTGTCTTTAATTTCTTGCCCTTATATCGCACTCATGGTCGGCCGATACAAATACGATTGGTGCGAGCTGCTGCGCGATTTATCCTTTTGATATGCTTGATTACAGTACAGATAAAAAGCTGCCATGCCTTTGTTCATACATCTAGCGATCTTAGGAAAAAAAAAAAAAAAAAAAAAAAAAGGAAAATGAAATGAGGAAATGTTTGCTTCTTTCACTTTTATTCATTCTTCTCAGTTCGCGTTCCTTTCCGGGTGTTCTTATATTCCCTCATTTTGCGCTGAGTGCTACCTATCAATGTTAGCTGCCCATGTCAAATTAACGTTGACAAGCACTTTTGTACACATCCTAATCAAGCAACATAACGCTTGGATAAGCGAGAAAAAAGAAAAGGAAAAACGAGAAGAAAAGAAAAGCAAAGAAGGAGCTGCGAAACGCAATTGGATGAAAAGAGACGCTTGTGTCTACCTTTTTTTTTTTTTTTTTTTTTTTTCCGCTGATATATATTTTCACACTACAAGCACGGCGTTGCAAATCGTTCCATGCTATTCCTCGTAAGGACAAAATAGGTAACCGCTAAACTGAGCTAATCGCGATTACTAACAAGACAGCGAAACGATCGTTCGCCACCCACTGTGACTATTTCAAAGCACCGAAGGAAAGCGCGAGTATAAATACGGCAGCCATATCCGATCAATCATTCTAATCTCTCGTTCAGAAGTCTATTTATTGTAGTAAGCCACACGTCATTCAGTTGCCCTAAATATCATAGCATATAGCATACACACAGACACCGCGGATGACCACGTTAGAAGAAAAGTCCAAGGGGCTACTAGAAGTTGGCCAGCAGTGCCATGAATGCAACCGCATCGACTTCTTACCATTCAAATGCCCGGATTGTCAACATATGTTCTGCGGTGACCATCGCCACGCTGGCCAACATCAATGTGCAGGCTCGGCAAGCACAGATTCTTCAAAAGCACAAAAAGCTAACACGAAGGTGTCCGCTCAACCAAGCATATCTCAACAACAGAGGCCTATAGTTTATTCAGGTAGGTCCAGCAACAGGACATCGGCCTCACCATCGCCGTCGCCGTTGCCGCCCCAGTCGAAGACGCCTAAAGAGACAAGTTCATCAACATCGTCGTCTTCAAAAATGGACACGCTGAACCGACTCAAAGCGCTGTGGGCCAAAAAGGCTTCGTTGTCTTCGCAGTCGGGCGCAAAGAAAGAAAGCAAATTGCCTGAGATCTTCAAACTCAAAAAAGAAGCTCAAGGCGATGACAAGATTCCGTTGGCCGACCGAGTGTATTTCTACGTAGTGCGCCCGCAGACCCCAGAACGGCCCGAAAAGAAGCTGGCCGTGTACTTTGCGAAGGACATGGTCATAGGCAGACTCTTAGATCAAGTTTGCGGAAAACTTGCTATAATTAACCGAAACAGTTCGCAGCAATCTCGGCTGGCACTTTATCTAGAAGGATCGTCGGTACACCTACCGTACAACGACAAAATAGGCACGTGCATTAAAGATGGAACAATTATTCATGTCAGATGACACTTGCAATTGGACGAGCACTTAATCATGGCCATGGTCAACTAGTGGTCTATATTTTATTACAGTTCGCTAATTCGCTACCATTAGATAAATTCTAGCCCTAGTCTAATACCGCGCTTTGTCAATAAACTAACATTTATTGTTCTGGTTCGATCTTCACCCAGTACTGTTCAGGACATGATGGACACTGATGGGCTGCACCAATGGCAGCCTTCAATAAACGTTGTTTGTCATGCGTACTAATAGCGACATCCTTTTGGCCTGACGACCGCAAACGGTATCCTCTAACGTAAGCATCTAAATGCTGCTCAGATAATTGATCGATTGCAGTACAATTGGATAGCAAGGGCAATCCATACTGAACAGGACTAGTTCCATCAGGAAACAGCACTTCACAGAACTGGCCAGTTGGTGATGTACGGTTAGAGATTACAGCCACTTGTCTAGTTAACAGTTTGAGCATGTCCATCATGCGTACTAACGACAAATCTCTGGTGTTACTACTGTTGGCAATATTGTCCAATTGAGTAGTGTCTGGAGAAAGATCGTCGGAACTGGATGATGATGTCTTTGCTGAACCTGGACGACGACTGGGACCGCAGCCAGAACGTGAACTAGCAGCAGAGAGATAGGACGCTGAATTAGTTTCGGGGCTGGCGGTAACAGAAAGACCTTCACACATAGTTGCGAAGGCCTGAGATTGGTGATCACGGAGGGCTTCACCAAATACTGCAGGACTAGGGCTAATAGGCTCTACAAATGTAGACTTGTCAAACATGTCAGGATATACATAGCACATTGTTGTAGTCTAATGAAGGATCAGTTGGCAGATAGTAATAATGAGATTGAATAGACAAATACAAACCACACAAATTACTTCTTGAATTAAAAGTTATTATGGAATTACAATTTATGGTCATACCGTTATCAATGTGCGCGGCGGCCGCCTGCGTACCATAAAGGGAAACTCCGGCCAGTTGAAGTTGCCAGGAAAAAACAATACAACCATGACAGGGTCCAAAGTGATGTTCTTGTTCTATATAACCTATCAGGCTGTCAGCAGCTACCTATTGTGTTTGGTATGGATTATTTGACTAAGCGGTCTCACCTTGTCGTCAGACCCTTTTGTTATTATTTATTGCAATCATTTACTGAAGTGTCAGGGTCTGTAGATCAAAAAGAGGCTGAATATTTGCCTGATTCAGGCTGTTTTCTTAACTCGATTATTGTTCTGTTCCTTTTTCACGATGGCGTAATATTTCTTCAAAAATGCCCGTAACGTATGGTTTCCCCAATGCGCATTGGGGAAACCATTGCATATTAATACAGTCACGCCTGGGAATTTTGTTGGAAAAAGCCTACATCGATGTGCTCATACGAGCACACATCTAAAATCATGATACGAGAAAAACATCAGCCGATCTTCCGAGGTTTTCGGACACCAGTTTGATAGAATGCATCCGAATATTCCATAAGAATACACGAAAAGATGTCATGTACTTGACTCGGTAATTTATATGGGATGAAACCTTGTTTTTCTTATTTGTAACAGTATCCGAAAAAGGAAAATCGGCAATAAGACAATGGCAGCATTTAGCGGCACGATTGGGCCACTGAATGACCAGTTAACTATGTAATCTGGCACATATTGTCATTCAATATATGAAACATGAAAATCGTGGCAGAAAATTTTTTTTTTTTTTTTTTTTTTTATATCATCTATTCACCATATGGTAGCTATATATAATCACTTATAATATAAAAATATCACATAATACGCCGTTTGTTCAACATCAGTCGGATAAATCCGACTGGACACTGCGCTAGACCGCAACCCCGTATACACGCTCCGTAGAGTATTGGCGGAAAGCTAATAGCTCGACCTCCAACAAGTTGTTTGGCGAAGGAATAATCCCAGTTTAGCACAATCG